>OX463860.1:31985265-32327386 GCA_949825065.1 Odontocerum albicorne
ATTTCACAAATTATTTAATCAACCAAATAATTTATTGTTTAATATTCAAATATGGACTTCCACAAATTAGAGTCGAAACATTTAGTAAACTTAGAAAGGCAACAACTTTGTCAGAAATAAGAAAGATGTCGAACCTCAAAACATTGTTTAAGATTGTCAGCTCGTATTTCAATAGTCCAGAACTAACTCAGCGTGTCATGTTACACGTTCCTTGTAGGCCCACTCGGTAAAATGTTTTGTCATTACAAGACTGTAAAGATTGTGTAATCAATATGGACATTGTATGTACTTTCATATTGCTTTGACTACTTAATGGAGTAAAATGTAAAAGATTTTCTTGCCCGGATGAATGTATTGAATCATGTACGAGTAGATTTATTTGTTTTGTTGTGTTTTTCGATTTATACTGTTTTTTTCCAATTGTATAACATTGCTTACGTGTCAAAGTAAAATTTGATATGTTGTTGCTTTTTAATATTTGTATCAAAAAGGTCATTTGATCGTTAAAATAAATAAAGCATCTACTATTAATGATTTGACCATATATTATACATTGATATACTCGTACGTATTGTATTCAAACATTGCATGCAATAACTTCGCGTTAAGTCTATACAGTTTAGTTCATGATTTGACCATATATTTGTACATGGAAATAAAGTGCTTAATATTGAATGCAGTAAATTCATGTTAAACGACAATATTGAACAACAATTGTTGCAGCGTGCAGTGTGCAGCATGCATATGAATTACGAGTATATGTGCCAACAAGAGTCTGTTTCAGTATGCACTCCACGGGGTGCATTATTTGTCACGTTTCTCCACGCACGTGACATGGTACAACGTTGCTTTAGTCCGTTGTCCTTTTAACGTTGCTATTCAATTGATAAGTTTGTACGAACATTTTAAATGTTTTTTTTTTCTTCAAATATTGTAGATAATATTTAAGTAAGACCTGTTCAAATATTAAACTTAAGTTGTATACAGTACGACTTGGTGGGTCAATTGTCTTGTGACAATCTTTCTCGACCAAGTAATGTCCCGGGCTACTGACTGATCTGGGTAGAGGCATTTTATTAATGACCTTTTAGTAGCATAAAACTATCTTGGTTAAAGGATATTATGATATAACACGAAGTAATTGTATTTTTTACGTATTGTAGTTTATATGTCTAGGAGGGTTAATTATCTTGGGTTCCATTAAGTATCTTGGGTCCTTTAAGTATCTTGGGTCACTCATCCATAGCGATGGAGGGTGTGCAGCAGATGTAACACATAGAATTAGTGTGGGATGGATGAAGTTAAGATCAATGACGGGAGTTCTATGTGATCCGAAAATGCCAGTAAAGTTAAAAGGAAAAGAATACCAAACGATTGTCAGACCCGCACTCCTCTATGGCTCCGAATGCTGGACGATGTATAACTCTTACTCTAGGCAACTAGAAACTGCTGAAATGCGTATGCTAAGATGGTGTGTCCCTAAGATACAAAATAAAAAGCACACGCATCCGTGGAAAGCCTAGGTGTTACAGACATCAACAGCAAGATGGAGGAGAGGCGATTGAGATGGTATGGGCACGTTGGACGCAGATCACCCGATCACACTGTGAACCAGGCAATCTCCATGGATCGTCCTCGAATAACAACCAGAGGAAGACCAAAGAATTCATGGGTGGTGCAAAAAGATAACCTGATGCAGAGGCACGGCCTGGGGGACGTAGTCCGGGACAGAAGAGCATACAACCTGAGAACGAGGAGAGCTGACCCCAACAGTCTTCGCAGACAGTGAGTTGGGATGGAGCTAGGGAGAGGAATGTCTAGGAGGATTAATAATATATTTTTGAGGGATTACTTTTCTTTAACGTTTTTTTATATTTTTATTTTTTAGTGCCATTTTTATATTACACAATATTTTGTGTTTAGTGGCGCGGGCTGAGAAATATCTAATGTCCTTACAGCCGAGCTTGACTTCCTAATGGTGGGGGTGTGTCTTGACTGGGAAAGTGTTGTGGGATGAGCGCGGACGTTTTGGTGGCTTCTCTCTTGAATGTGTTTTCTTTTGCCTTAGAATGTGTATTGTATTACATTGTATACAGTACAACCTTGCTGGTTAATTGCCATATAGCAATATCTTCCAACCAACCAGAATTATGTAAAAGAGGCCTTAAGTGAAAACAAAACTGGAATTCTTTAAAAATATTTTTGGATACTTACGGGAATCGATCCCGCGACTCCGGGTTGGGAGACAGGCATCTAACCAACTAGGCCACGAAGGTAGGCTATGTGTATGTGATTTCGGGATATACGAGTTTATCATATTTTAAATGCAATTTTTTTAACCCTTGCCTATCTATGATCGGACGCGCGTGACCAGGACTTACATTTTATTTTATTTCTCGAAATATACTGCTTGCAGGGTCTTCATACTTTATGTATTCCTCATCGAAACCTCTATGATTTGAATGATGTCATTAGAAAACAAAACATTCATAGTTAAATCAACAGAAATGAATGATATTAAATCGCGAATTGACGAAATGTCAAACACCTGCGTATGACTCATTCTTTTTTGACAGTTCATATAGACAGATTTACATCCGTTCCAGGGGCTCGTCACCAGTTTTATAATCCTGATTGTTATTTTTAATTTTTATCTGGTATGTTTTTTCTATTGTCATTTTTTATCTGGTATAAGTAATATAACATATATTGTACCAGTACTCTTTTTATAATAAATGTACATTTTATTTATTATTTCATTTTCAAAAATATAATAATTGAGAGGGCGGGAAATATCGATGGCGATGATAGCGATTTGGAATTTAAGGCGACAGGCAATATATCAGAATCAGAAGATTTTGTCGAGGTACAGGATGAAGTATATTCTGATTTGGAGACGAGTGAAGAAGACGAAGAAATATTATTTACATCAAAATATGGATTCGAATGGAGTTCATTACGAGTACCACCTCAACGGTGTACATTTGAACGTATTATCTGAATTGATTATATTTATTGCTTATTCATTGCCATTAATTTATGATTTGTTTTTTTTTTAATTTAACATACTCGTATACAAGGGTGTGGTCTGAAAAACATCTGATGTCCTCGCGGCCGGAATCTCGCTCCATGGGTGTATCGTGACTGGGGGATGTTATAGATGATATGAGTCCAAACCTTGGGATAGCTTCTGTCCCAAATGTATGTTCATCGACATTATCTCGAAATATAGTTTCTGGATATATGTATGTTGTATGGTACGAGTATATACTCGTTTGTACATACTATATTGCAATCAATAAACCTTTATTTATTTATTTACTACTAAATATTTTAAAAGACGAAAATAGAAACTTTCATCACCATCACGCCGTATCCTTATTAGAGTAGACAAAAAGCACAGATCTCATCGTTCTATCCTAGTACAAATATTTTGCATCAATCATATCCATACGCCCCGTCATGCATACTGTAGTGAAAGCATTTCAATCTTCCCTGTTTTAGAATTTGATAATATCATGGCTAAACACTCAGTCACGCGTGGTATAGAGATATTGAACCAACTGAATGACACTGTGGATATATTCTCGGTACCCCCTAGCAGTATGAGAAGAATCCTGGCTGATATTCTTCCTAACGAATAAGCTAACTCTAGAAGCAGACCCTCTTTGTGTAATATGAGAAATTCGTGCAAAGTGGATAAAAAAAATAATAATCAGGGTAACATTGATATGGCTGCCGGAATTCATTCATGCAAAAAACTTAAATTAATATAAAATGATATTTGTTAGCATTTCTTTCATTAAATGGAGCAAAGTTCTATTTTTTAAAAAACTTATACGAAATAACCAAATATATTCCAAGTCACATAAATCCAGCTTTTTACACTAATTTTAATCTCCGGAAACTCTTATTTAATGGGAAAGGCCGAAATGGAATACTTAGCAACAGTGGTGTGTATACACTTTTATGTGCTGATTGTGATAATTTCTATATATGAAAGACAGGAAGATCTTTTGAAAAGAGATTTCGTGAACACAAATCCGCCTTAACAAATCCTCTAATTTATTCTGAAATGGCTAATCATTGTGACCGTGAAAACAATACTTTTTCTATCGATGATGCCAAATTCTTACATATCAGTAGTAACGGAAATAAATTGGACAGATTAGAGGCCCTAGAAATTTCTAAGTCAGTACATCGATCCGAACATCTGGTGAACAGTTATATCCCAAAAATCTCTCCGCTCTTGGCTGAAATCGTCCCATGCTTCCCTCACCCCTCAGCCCCAACCGTTGAAGCGTGTATATCGGTACCAGTTCTCTGAAGATGAGGTGAAAGCCTTGAAACCGGTAGGGCTATACCGTTACAAAAAAGTGGAATAAACAGTGTTTGATAAAAATAAATTACAATGTTTAGCTTTTTGTTTCTCCACCATTTGCTAGCTTTACAGTGTGAATAAAATCAAACGTTTGAAAAATAAACAACATGAAAATTATAAACAAAAATAACGACAACAATTGTTTTAAATAGTATGATAATTAAGATTTTTTACACGATATATTTTCAGACATAATGTGTTAATAACAATTTTGAAAAAATAAAACGAATATTAAAAATATCTCACGAAATATTTATACAATAGAAACTAAGGATTTTAAATTTCTATGTTTTAAGGCTAAGTCATTAAGTTTATGGTGAAATGTCGGAAAAAAAAACTATTTTTATTTTATCTACATTTTTTTAATGTTACTGAAATTGGTCGAAAACCTTTTTATGTGGGAAAATATATGAATAAGCAAACTGATTGCAAACTGATGGCAAACTGATGACAAACTGATGGCAAACTGATGACAAACTGATGGCAAACTGATGACAAACTGATGGCAAACTGATGGCAAACTGGTGGCGAACTGATGACAAACTGATGGCAAACTAATGACAAACTGATGGCAAACTGATGGCAAACTGATGACAAACTGATGGCAAACTGATGACAAACTGATGGCAAACTGATGGCAAACTGATGGCAAACTGATGACAAACTGATGGCAAACTGATGGCAAACTGGTGGCAAACTGATGGCAAAGTGGGAATACAATTGGCAGGTGTACTGAAAGATGATTTGAAAATGAATCCATGGACTTACTTTTGTTAGTTTTTTTTAATCAAGGTATATATGGTGGAGATATTTTTATGTGGAGATATTTTGTGGAGAGTGTCCACTCATATTGTGGAGATATTTTAATTTTATTCAATCTGTAAAAAAGGAGGAAGAAAATTTTAAATATGTTCTGAGGCTATCGATGACGAAATTGATTACAGATAAGCCCTGAAGATGAAAACTGCAACGTTTTAGAAACGTCATCATTGTAAACTAGTAAACCAAGCAGTAAAAAGCTCCGAACGACCGTATATTACTGATAAGAATATATAATATTATGTCGAGACATAGTGAGTCCATCGAAATATGTTAATGAAGTATGTAATGTTTTTTCTTTCTTTCACACGGTTTTTTTCTTTCACACGGTCCTGGGCTTTCTGAGTCCTGGCTTGTTGTGTACGTTAGTGTGTATGTATGTATTTATTTTTGACTTCGAATGGTATGAATTACAATAGCGTTTTGATATTAATATTCACTAGTTGCAACCCGTGAAATATTCACGGAACTAAAACAAATTCTACATATTATATATGAAAATATATATTCATAAATGTAAAATTTGTTTATATATATAATTTATACATCGTCCCCTTTTACACCGGTTCAAAAATTTTTAGCAAGGTATTTAAAATCCTTTCAGTATCACGCACCCACCGAGATTCAAATTTCGAATTACTTTCGGAGAGAATCCAAGTATTCCTCTCTCGCTCTCTTGTATTCAAAATTCAATTCTCGTATTCTTTCTTTGACGACAACCATCGTATGGGTTTTGGCCTATTTATACTATGATGCTGTAACATCTTTGATTTCCATATTCACCCAAACTCTCAATTATAAAATTATTATGTCAAAATTGTTTATGGTCAAAATCTGACCGTTAATAAATCAATAAGTACAATAATTATTTTGAAAAAAAAAAAAAACAAACCAACTCAAGTTTTCGCGAAAGTAGTGACTATGTGGCCATTTTGAGTCTGTTATTTTACATACTCGTATATAGTATAGTGTTTTAAATACCATAGAACTTTATTTGAGAAGGGCGATTAATCAAAAAGTTATTTAAGTGGAATAACGGTCCAGCATTCTCCTGCATCATCCTTCATCTGTTAATTCCAATTTCATCTCGCATTAATGGTTAAAAGACTTCCGAGCAACTACACTCTGTCCAGGATTATCTCACCATGTTTCAAGCATAAATAAATGTACTTGAGTAATGAGCATATAAAAATAAATGTACTTGAGTAATGAGCATATAAAAATAAATGTACTTGAGTAATGAGCATATAAAAAAAATCTCGCTTCGTGTTGTTCGAAGCACAATCTATATTATCATATTTTTAATTTTTTTTCTCGTATGGTCTCAAAACTCAAAGCGGTACCCCCGAGATTGGGAGACGTCTATCTCCCAATCTGGGAAATACAACGAAAGTGGAATACAATACAATACTTACTAATTAAGTTAAAAAATGTAGTACTTATTATGTTGCTAGTCTGCCTCTGCGCTGACCTTCACTTGTATGCCGAGCTCGCTGGTTGAGGCGAGTGCATAGCCATTCAAATTTATTTTTACCAGACAAAATTCAAAGGACATGGAAAGATCGTCCCTTAAAAAAATAATTTTTCATAACAACATTAAGGCGACCTCCAAAGCAAGGTAAGGATATACAAGATCTGTGTCCGCCCCATAATGAAATACAGCATAGAGTCCAGAGCCGACACTGTCAGAATCAAAAATCTCCTTCGAACCAGCTAAATGAAGGTACTCAGGAGTATCGCTGGCAAAACCTTTAGTGATAGAGTACGAAACACAGAAATCCGAAGGATGTGCGAAATTGAAGATATTGTCAGATGGGGACGACAGAGAATAAGGTTCTGGAACGAACATGTATCCAGAATAGCGGAACCGAGAGCCGTAAGAATGGCCAGGGACAGTATCCCCCAAGCGAGACGACCTCCCAAAAGATGGAAAGACAGCTAGCAGTCGACGTCACAAGAGGGAAACGATGATGCAGGACCATAACAGGCCAACAGGCCTAAAAGAAGAGGAAGAAGAAGAAAAGAACATTAAGGCGAAATACCGTAAATCGAGCGAAATTGTTTAAATAATATTGTATATTCTTTTGAGTTATGACACTTTTGTTACGGAATAGCGATGCTGTAAGTAACATATAAACAAATTAAATTCTGCTGGTCAGCATTACAAAACACAACACATATCATCTCTCTTCTCTTCACACGTATCCCATCAGACACTTGTTAAATTTCGCAACACGAGGGGAGAGTGTTTGTTTACACAAAAGTATTGTTTTATTTCAGCATAACTATTCTCACGGGAATGCGCGCCTGAAAATCTCATTTAAATGGGATGCTGGATTTGAATTACATAATTGCTTTTGTATTGTTTCGTTTATCTCTGTTTCTCAGCCTCCAAGTCTTGGACGAATTTTTGTGGATTTAAATTTGCAAAGAAATGATGTCATGGTTTTGTGTTTTAAAACGAAAAAAATACAGATTTTTTACGCAGAGTACCATTCACTAACGATTTGCATGAAATGAGTACAATTTGTTTTTAAATAAATGCTGTTATATATACTCGTATATACGAGGGTCATCCAGAAACTAAGGTTACAAGGGCTCCTGAGGCCGGGGGAAATTCTTTGTTTCGAAGTTGGTACACCTGGCATGTAGGGGGGATCCTAACGGTCAGTTTGTTTGGTCCCGCATGTTTGTCGGCCATTTTGTTCAGTGACAGTAAATTATTCCGATGGAGAGGTCGTCGCGCGCTCCCGCCAACTCTCGTCCGTGCGAGACCCGCGCGGTCATCAGTTTTTTGACTTTGCAGAACAATACCGCCGCGAATATTCATCGGAAGCTTGTGGAAGTTTATGTTAGTGATATGATGAGTCGACAACATGTCACGAAGTGGGTAAAGTTGTTCAGAGAAGGCCGTAATGATACTCACGACGAGGCAAGGCAGTGATTTCTGACCAATTTGTGCAAAATATTGAAGAGCAAGTGCGAAATGACCGCTGTGTGACATTTGACGACCTTCACGAACAATTTCCTGACATTTCTCGAAGTCTCCTTGGTAATATTGTGTCGGAAAAACTTGGTTACAAGAAGTTGTGTGCGAGATGGGTGCCCAGAATACTCACACCGGAGCACCGTTAAAATCGCGCGACCGCCGCGCGTGAATTTTTGTATCGTTTTGCACAGGAGGGAGACGCTTTTCTGGACTCTATCGTGACGGAGGATGAGACGTGGGTGTGTCACTACACCCCAACAATTTTCTAACGATCAGAAGGTCGAGGAAGCTGTGAAGAAGTGGCTGAAAGAGCTGGCGGCGGAGGTCTAAGACACTGGCATACAAAAGTTGGTGACCCGACTACAGAAATGTCTTGATCTCGACGGCGATTGCGTTGAAAAATAAAGTAATATATATTTGAAGTATCCTGTGAATTTCAATTAAATACAAGCATTTTTCGATCCTACATAAATGTTGTAACCTTACTTTCTGGATGACCCTCGTAATATAACATATCGTGTAAGAGAACGAATGAACTATGTATGCCTACTTGTTACAACGCCTGTCATCCGACCCGGGAATTGCGAATACTATAATACTTTCGCGAATATATCGTAATGATTTGTCGAATCGTTCAATTTTTATAATTTATTAATGTATTCGTTTATCTTTGTTATTTTTGTATGGTTTATCTTGAATTAAAGGTTTCGCTGCAGTTTATTTGAATATAATAAAATTAAGTAAAAATGTATTACTTTGTTATTCCACTAATTGTATTGTAACTCATACGACACGTGTTTCTATATCCTACCTCGAGACTCTATTCTTATGGAATGCTATCGGTTTATGAAGAGAGCGATGTTTAAGTCAAACTGGTGTCATGTTTCATTGTAAGTGTGTGTATGATTGTTGACACAAAATGTTTGATATGGGATACATTTTTTGCATTGTTCGGATATTTATAATTGTTATTTTCTTGATTATGGCTTTATGTATTTTGAATGTTGCTAAATTAATTATTTTAAATAACCTTTCAGACATTTGTAAAATTTTAAATTTATTAATAAATTTTCCCATATGGAATACTTCAATTGCAAAACTTAAACCTTTGATAAATAAATAAATAAAAATTCCAAGATATGACGGCGAATTGTAGAGATAGTTTTTCTTTCAGACAAGTCACTAAAATCATTTTCAAAGCGAACACTCATTATTTATTTACAAATTAATACATTAAACATCGTTTATGTAAAATAAAACTATGAAATGTCGTCATCGTTTGTATATAAAAGCTCTTATGTGACTGAAAGTTCCAGGAAAAAATATTTTAAAAGTATCAGTATATCACCAAAGTTCTCCGACACAAAAAATAAATAAAATATAAATAAATTTATTGATCTAAATACACAATATAATATAATTAATATAAATACAATATTAAACATAAAAAATATCTAACTTATATTAAAATTATATACATTACAAATAGATAAAATACATTATAAATAGCTAAAATGATTATACATTATAAATAGCTAAAATGATTAACTTTCTAATTCATATGAGCTTTTATTTTCTAAACGAAGACGAGAAATGTTGATTACATTGGGTTGAACATTCTATAATATAATATAATCTAATATTCATAAAGTTTTATAATTAAGTTTTCTACAAATATTTTTAAAAAGAGTCTTTCAATATTGTCAGATTATATAATTTTCGGAACACCGACGGCGCTAGATTTTTTTTACAATTTCATACATCTTTTATGTTTTATAACAAATGCACTAGAATAAAGGTTTTTGACATAATTCAAGATATAAAAACAAATCCTGTTTTTTTTTAAATACAACAAATTTCATACAAAATAACATTAATATTAAATAAGCAGAGGGAAAAATCACTTAAGTCAAGATTTGAGTGATTTGAAGTAGATTTTTTTTTAATTTTCATATTTTTAACAATTTAACAAATGATAACTTGCAGCTGATTTTGAAAACATTAAGGAAGAAAAAAAAATACACTAGGTAAAAAAATAAACAATGATACAACGACAAATTTTGACTTATTTGATTTTATTCAGCCTCTTTATTCTGTAAAATTATTATAAATTTTAATAATTAATATAAAATCACAATAAAATATTAACAATTTAATTTGAACAAAATAATACAATAAGATTTAAAACTGTAAGTGGAAATACAATTTCAGGGTTGCCAAAATCAAAATAATAATAATAACGTCGTGTTCACATATTGTTGTACAAAACGAGGTTTATCTTTTTACTTTGACCAAAGAGAATTATTAATAAGGGTTGTCGAGTTTACCTGTATGTACCATAAATATAAATATCTCAATTCATTTGTTTTTTCTCAATGATAAATTAAAATTTTAGTATTTCCGTTTAAGAGTCAACATTAACCAGTTTAAAACTATTATATAATGCATCAACGTTCTTTGAAAAAATATTTTCTTAAGAAGATTGTTAATATAATATTTAAAAAAAAAAAGCTTAATGTCAGTTATTGAAATTTAAAGAAAACCTTAATAAAAAGCTGTATTATACAGTCAGTTAAACTGATGTTATTGTGGCTTGATGAAACGCTTGTAGGCTAATATTTTGGCGTCTTGGGTTTGATTTCTAGTAGGTTCAGAATTGGTTTATCTTTTTAAGACATGCCTTTTTTCTCCTTAAAATTATATATTTTTACACTGACAAAAGCAGGTGTTTGGCCAGAGCGTATTTCAAAGAACAAATGTTACAAAATATTAATCTTTAAAAAAACTGTTTGAAAAAGAATTATTCAATAATTTTAATAACAAATCCGTTGATATTTATTGATACATAATTTATAACAAACCCGTTGATATCTATTGATACATTATTTATAACAAACCCGTTGATATCTATTGATACATAATTTATAACAAATCCGTTGATATCTATTGATACATAATTCATTATTAATATGACAGTAATCAATAACAGAAAAACACTCAAAATAAAATATAGTTTTAAGCATTTGAAACTTTGGCAGCCACGAAACCATATTTCTTTTTATAGATTTTATGAAAAATTCCATGAAAAGATTTTTTTCAAATAATGCCGTACGTTAAACTGGTAACTGTTAAAACTATTCACGGTAAAAAAAGATAATAGATTTTCAATCGTAAATTATCATATTCCAAGCAACCAAAAAATGTGAATTTAACTCGTGTTAAAATTTAAACAAAAATAAAGTAAACTAATGCCTTTTTGAATGATTTGAAACACGTGAATAATAAAAAACTATTTGTTAACATGTAGTTTTTTATCTTGTGGATTTGAAAATCCTTCCACTATTAAATTTGTGGAACGTGATTTTGGTAACAAAGCTAAAATAATACTCATTTCTATTACATAAATATTGTAATTATAGAAGAATAGGGCTGGTCACTTAAAACAATTTATAGGCTTTCTAACACTTATAAAAATAACTGGCTTCACATGTAACACAAAAATAACTGGCCTTTCCACCGATATTTCGTTCCAGGAAAATGAAAAAAAAAAGAAAAAATATCCAAGTAATTTACTTTATCATAAATATCTCACCATCCCCCTATTGTGGTAATCAGAGAGAATAGATCTCCATTTCATTCCATCCTAGCTCACATCTTTCGCATCTGGAACGCATTTTTTAAGTGTTCCCTCTTACTCTCTTAGAAGATCTGCTTTGTTCAGTGAAGCAATGTGTACATTAAGAAGCAACGTAACATTGGATTCTATAACCTAGGAGTAAGAAGTTTAAGGCCTCGGCCACACAGGTACGAGCCTCGCTTGGTGCTTAGAGCTATGCTGCGAGCTAGGCGACATATCATAGCAAACCAACGCACTGCATACTATCGCAATGGCCACAATGCACGATTCACGCCACGCTACATGACGATTAGTCACCTAGTGAGTCTCCTAGCGAACAGACGTGTTGACTAATTTTATTGTGTCACCAAGTTATTTTACAAGATGGCGGAAGTTTTAATAACAGCTGTGTATAAAAGGGAGCCTTTGTGAAACCCATCGAGCAAATTATACAAAAATGTACTTGTAATAAAATCACTTTGGAATGAAGTTGCACAGGAAGTAAATAAATATTGTAAGTTGTAATGAAATTTGTTAGTTTTGAGAGTGGCATCGTTTGTTAACTCAACCGCTCCCTAATATCAAATGAATTTGTGCGAAGCACTTTGGTGTGGTCAAGCATGAAGTCACCTAGTCTATTAGTCACGTAGCACCTAGCGAAGCACTTTGGTGTGGCCTTAGCCTTAGAGTACAATGCGGTAGCTGACTCTGATGTGGGCATATTTAATAAAATAAATAAAACATGTATTTTTTATTTTGAATTTCCAACTGTTTTATTTGAGTTCACTACCAGTTTCAAAGCCCTCCGTCTCCTCGAAGTTGAACTAAATTTTTGTAATTATAATGGGTACGACAGAGGAGAGGAGAAGTGGCTAATAAAGGGAGGGAGGTAGTCGTCAAAATGGTGGCTTTTGAACGGGGAACATTTTCTTTTATTTTTAATGTTGGTATTTAAAATAATTTTCTTTGAATTGTTTATTAATGTTGTTTCCTGTGAAAACTGCGATTTCTTTTCTTTTTATTATATAATATTTGTGAATTAATTAAAACAAGATACTGAAATACAATACCCTTTCGCGTAAATAATAAAAATCTACCTTTTCTTTTCACAAAACGTTGATAAATGTTTTCAACTTGTGACCCTTCTCGTTCAAGGTACAACACAAACAGTGAAATACGAGTCTGTCGTTGAAAATAATATTTTATTTTATAAAGCCCCTTTTTAACCCTTTCAATACCACCAACTATAAAAGTTTAAAAAATATCTCTTTTTGTTGACTACCACGCCCTATTTCTACAAGCTTTCAAATACCATGAAGTCTCAATATACTCGTATGGTCCGTTCATTTCATTTCATGTGCGTCCTTAACTATTTTTTATGTTACTCCTATACTTGAGAAAATGTAGGATGTCTCCTGTGACATTTGAAATGTCATGTCTCAAATGATGGGATAAAATCGTTTTTTTTTTACAAATCGAATAGTTTTTTTATAAATCGAAAAATTGTTTTTCTCTAAACTGACGTTTTAATTCCTAATTTTCATTATACTGACTTTCTAATGTATTGTATGATTTGTATATATATTTAAATAGGCCAAGATACACTATGAATTAATACTAATTACGAACATTTAATTTAAGGTATAAAAAAATCGTAAATCCAATTATCGAATACCCCATCCCTAGCCAATGCAGACTAACGTAGTGATTTTTGACAAACGTCACCAAATATTATTTGATTTTAACAAACTGCCACATTTTTGTTAATTTGTAACAAGATGTATTAATTTGTCATTATTGTTAGTTTTATATAATGTATTTACCTAAATAACTTGCTATTTATTAGAATCGAGGCTTATATTAAAGTTGATAAAATAATTAAAATTACTGAACATCGTTACAAAGTTGTATTGGTGCAAATTTGTAAACTGTCACCACTTTCCCGTACAAGACGCGTTTTGGGAGAAGACACCATAGCTAGTATAATAAAGGTTTCAATACAAAGATGTGGATCAGGGTACTTGCCCATGATCTGGATTATTTGTATCACTGAATATATGGCACTACGTAGGTCAATTTATGGTAGGCATACCTTGTTACAAATAGGGCAAAATACTTAGTACCTGCAGCTTGTCTGCGACTTCTTTCTCTATTGGTCCATGATAACTAGTAAAAGTTCTCTGAACAGTGAAGGTCCAAACATGCACAATATAAAGAGTTCCAATAGGTTAGACTCACCAAGTGAGAGACGCAACAGAACTATCCTTAACAACTGTTCTTCGAACTGTGGAGTGAAGTGATGGATGGAAAGGAGTTATTAAGGGCTATCACGGGAGTCATGCTACTCCGTTATGAAACAGACGACATGATAACGATGATTAAAAATATATCTAGTAAATCCAGTTTTTTTTATTAAAATTAACGAGATTAAAATTAAAAATTACTTTTTGTTGTAAAAAGGTTAAAATGAGCTATTAAAAATATTAATTTACTCTTGGCAAAGAAGGGAAAGTAAGAAAAAAATAAACACAATTTTCAAAGCAAACCTTTTAATTAATATACACTTGAAAGGTTTGGTGGGAAGCCAGTCATTTTCCACCGTGTTAGTTGTTAATTAAAATTGAAATTTTACCGAAGTAGACTTTAGTATGATATAATTGAAAAATATTCCAAAATAATGTTTTTTTTTCTTCAAGAATACAGCATTTTAGTTAAGCGAAGTGAAACTGAATACTTAACGGTATTAAAAATGATTAATTTTATTATATACTGTTTCGTTAAATAAGCTGTCTGAATGAAATTATAAAAAAAAAATCTTTGATTTTTTGATAATAATAAAATATGTAGTTTTTTAATAAAAAAACCAATCTTTTGAGTGCCAATAACGAATTACGGTTTTAATAATTTTATAAATTATTTTTAGATTATTTCAGTTAATTTGAATAAAAAACTTATAATTCTGTATTTTATATGTCGAATGATGGAAACAAACACATATTATATATAATTTGAGAGTACTCACATAAAATATTATGTTTTGGTCGGTCATGTTTTTTTTTTATAAATATACTTATCATGTAAGGTATTATAAAATTGAAATCAAAGTGTGGGATGTAATGAAAAGGATCGCCCGATTCAAGGTAAAATGAGTGAACCATATTGCTCGTATTATAAACGAGAGATGGGCCAAGAATACTCGTATGCTGGAGTGGAAGCCACGAGTCATCAAGAAGCCAGTAGGACGTCCTTAAGACAAGATGGACGGTTTGCTAATGATTTGTGGTATTTTGAACCATCTAGGAGTAGTGAGAAAGAAGAGGGAAGATCAATGGCATACATTACTGATACAAATTTGGTACAAAGTTTGATCCAAATCCAGTAAGTTAATTGACATAAACATACTATACGAGTATTCTATTTGTTTTAAAAAATGAATCTTGGGTAGTAGAAAGTTCTCTTTTGTTTTTGTAGTTAATTCAGAATAACAAAAATATATTAAATAATAAAGTGTAGCAAGAAAATAGCTTTTCACTTATTGTATCTTTTATAATAAGTATGAAGACTCAGAAGAACTAAATTCGTCTGGTTAAGTCTCCAGTGTTCTCCATAGCATTGCATGGAGAGGAAACGTGGACGATGGGTAAGAAAGAACGACGCATGATATATGTCTTCGAGATGTGATGCTGGAGACGGATACTCCATGTCCCATGGACCGCAAGACGCACTAACATCTCTATTATCCAAGAATTGGAGATTTCTAAAACACAACATCCCGAAAAAGTATTCTAACGTGCTTTGGGTATGCTACTAGAAAAAATATGAGAGTCAGGAGAAACCGGTGATCAAGGAGACAGTTGAGGGAAAGTGAGCGAGAACAAGGTGTACTGTGAGATAGATGGATAGTAAAGAAGTGTTTAACACGTGTAGAAAAAGAAGCGGATTCACCGCTGTTGGTCGGAGTACCTTGTTTCACAATATTTACCACTTTATATATGGACACAGTTTTGTTTAAATTCTTATTTGCACTCAAAAGATTAAAAAAAATATTGGTTTACAAATAGGTTCCACTATCTTTACTAGAGGTTCTCACAGTGAGTATAACTGGCGGTTTCGGTTCTGTGCCGTCGGTGCTCCTGTCTCAGAACTGGGGTGCCCCGGCCGCCCTCCAGCGCGTGCCGAAGAGCTGCTCCAGGTAGTGTCTTAGTCAGATCCTGGTGGCCGCCGAGCCTCCGCCTCTCGCTCTGCGAGCACCCTCCAACTCCCTCAACTCCAGGGCTTCTTCGCCTCCGAGAAGCGCGCAGCCACTGGTCGCGTCAGAGTCCCGTCTCTGGAGAGTGGCTCGTCTATCACCGGAAACGGGCAGCAGAGCTTCTCTCTCACCGACACCACCACCACAAACCGTACCATTAGCGTTCACACCTTGAGCTGTTCCTCCAACTCTGTTCGGACTAGCACCCAACTCGAGATTCAACGCAGCGGCACCCGCGTCTATTTCACTTTGAAGCATTTTAATTTTTTGTATCATCTCTCTTATTTCATACCTTAATATCCCCAAAAAGCACAGTTTTAAAAACGCTATCACGCAATAACCTAAAACAAAAAGCACATCGGCGGTGTGTCGCAACCACGCGAGGAGACGTTCCTCGCATCCTGTAGGGTCTGGATTCTTGCAAGGTCTCTCTGGACAACAGCTGGCGGGGGCTCTCGACCAAGCCAGTGTCATATTTTGGTACATTCCTGGCGGAGCGAAGTCTTGGACTCCATCAACACCGCAGCATCTAGTTTCTCTTTGCAGTCTGTTCCAGAGTTCTGTGAACTCGGGATCAGCGCCGTAGTCTCTTCCTAATCGGATTTTAAGACCCGGGCGTAGTTCTCTGCAGAGTTGTTCTAGTCTAAATACCCAGAAGACTCCTACCGCCGCATCTCCGAGAAGAAGGGCGAGTAGCATGAGCCAGTAGGCATTCAAGAGGCGCTCGTTAAGACGTAACGCCCCAGCACAGCCGACAGCTTGAAGAAGACCGGCCTGGGCCAGCAGCGCCAAGTAGGCGCAGAGAAGACTCGGCTGGTGCAGCGCGAAGCCGGGGATGAGCGCGCGGCGGTAGTCGCCAACCAGCGTCCTCCCGGCCACTGCGCAGAACACGAGGACGGCCAGCAAAAGGACGCCGTTACACGTGTAGATCCATAGGCGGTAGTACCTGGCAGATAAAGGGAGGAATTAGTATTTTTCGTTTTTGTTATTTTGTTTTACGTTTTAATTCATGGAAAATGGTCACGTTCGTAAAATGGTTTATTTTATTCATGAACATATCAGGTGATATTCATGAACATGTCAGATGATATTCATGAACATGTCAGGTGATATTCATGAACATTTCAGGTGATATTCATGAACATGTCAGATGATATTCATGAACATGGCAGGTGATATTCATGAACTTTTCAGATGATATTCATGAACATGTCAGGTGATATTCATGAACATGTCAGATGATATTCATGAACATGTCAGGTGATATTGAAAGAAAAGTATATATTACTATAGGGTCTATGAAAAATAAAATTATAAAGCTCTTGAACACAATCCTTTTTGAGGGGTCTTATAAAAATGTATGATTACAAATGAACACTACACACATAAACTAAACTCCACTTTGAGATCGATTTTGTCTTCAACGAATAAATTAAATAATTTAAATCGATCTAATGGGGTGAGGTATAATGGTAAATGTTTTGCTGTTTTTATTTAAAAAAACACTCAAGGGAAATAAATCAGGATTTTCGCACAAAAATATAATTTATAAATAATTCTAAAGATTAAAACCACAATAACTAGTGTTTATCTCGTGCACTATTCCATCATATTAGCAGACCAGTGAAAATATTACAAAATATAAACAATATATGAAAAAAAAACTATGCGTTCCTCAGTCAATTCAACCACCATCCTCTGAAGCTCATAGGCCTCGGCCACACAGGTAGGAGTCTCGCGTAGTGCTTAGAGCTACGCTGCGAGCTAGGTGATATATCCTAGCGAACCAACGCACCCTATATTATCACAATGACCACACTGGACGCTTTGCGCCACGCTACGTGACTATGATAGTCATCTAGTAGCGTAGCTCTAAGCACCAAGCGAGGCTCCTACGTGTGTGACCGAGGCCTGACAGTGTTAAATTAAATATGTCCATGTTGCTGGTCCTGTGGGGTTGAATTGTCTGCCTCTTTGTATAAGAGCTTGAGAAAGCACTTGAACACAATCGTTTTTAGAAGGTTTTTTTTATCAATAATCATGGTTATACATGAAAACTATACACTTGTAATTTATTTTTATCAAACGCTGTTTATTCCACTTTTTTGTGACGGTAAAACCCTACCGGTTTCAAGGCTTTCACCTCATCTTCAGGGGAGACGACACCTATAAGCATTAACGACACCTATAAGCATACGTCTAAATGTAGCAAAGTCCTATTTATAAAAAAAACATATATGAAATAACCAAAAATATTCCAAGTCACATAAAACCAGCTTTTTACACTAATTTTAATCTCCGGAAACTCTTATTTAATGGGAAAGGCAAAAATGGAATACTTAGCAACAGTGGTGTGTATAAACTTTTATGTGCTGACTGTGATCATTTCTATATAGGAAAGACAGGAAGATCTTTTGAAAAGAGATTTCGTGAACACAAATCCGCCTTAACAAATCCTCTAATTTATTCTGAAATGGCTAATCATTGTCACCGTGAAAACCATACTTTTTCTATCGATGATGCCAAATAACGGAAATAAATTGAACAGATTAGAGGCCCTAGAAATTTCTAAGTCAGTACACCAATCCGAACATCTGTTAAACAGTTATTTCCCAAAAATCTCTCCGCTCTTGGCCGAAATTGTCCCATGCCTCCCTCACCCCTCAGCCCCCAACCGTTGAAGCGTGTATATGGGTACCAGTTTGAACAGCATTTAGTCTTGTTTGCGCTCCCCTGAAGATGAGGTGAAAGCTTTGAAACCGGTAGGGTTATACCGTCACAAAAAGTGGAATAAACAGTATTTGATAAAAATAAATTACAATGTCTTTAAACCTCCACAACGTTAATGCCTTAACTATAAACAACACAAAACTATACACATACACTTCACCGTAAATGTGGAAGAGGCAAAGGTTGTTTGTCGAGTTAGAAAAGCATGGCGCTCTCTCCTCTCGGCCTACCCGACAAGGAGATGGTGTGATGTACGCTTTTTATCGTGTCAATCAAATCTTCTTCTGTACAAGACAACAGGAACCTCGGGCAAAGCAGCAAGTAGCGCATCGCAGATACATATAGTTTATTAATGAACACGTACACTACACTTAATGCAGAATGTGTTACTACTCGTATCACATATCGAAAGATCTATAAAGGTTTTTTTTGGTAGTTCGTCTTCTCTTGGTAAGCTTTCTGCGGTTTTCTTACCAAATATATTTTTTCTGAACATATGCAAATGCGGGAAATGCCACCTTCTTTGGCTTACACTAAACTTGTTTTTTTTGTTATATTTTTAATCTGCCAATAATAGTGGGTTCGAATCCCGAGTCGGACCACCCTTGAGGAGAGTCTGCTCTCTAAACGGCGGTTTGTAAATTGTTCTTTTTTTTAATAATAAGTGACATGTTTGGCTTTTGTACGAGAAATATTGTAACCAACTTTTGGAAATTTTACAGCTGTGCAAAACATAACTCGAAATGTAACAACTTACTTACTGAAATGAATGGACGTGTTTTTGCAAAAAAAAAAAAAAAACAATTCACATTTTACCTGTTCTGAGAAAATCATAATTAAGGAAACATGCAGCGGTTTTATATCAGTTTGTATGGAACGTTTATACACAAACTGGATTGATCTAATTTTTTTCAGCATTTTAATTATATATTACAGCTAAGGTCCGAAAGTTGTTGGCCTGAATAAGTTAGAACATGTTTAAACAGATACATAGAAAATATGTTGTTTCGTTATATTCTGAAATGTTGAAAATGTTGTATCAAGTTTTTTTCACAAAAAAGGAAAAGCCCGGTTGAAATTAAACGTCATTTCGATGGTGTTTATGGACAAGATTATCAGTAAACAGCATCTTAACGTCGTTTAATTAGTGACAGACCTTCTTGTAAAAGAAACTTGAAAACCACTCGATATTCATGTTTTATTATCCTGAATATAACGAAACAACAAGTGTTCTATCGGCTGTAGTTGGCGAACTACTGGGGAAGAAATATCAAAGTGTAGTTATAAAATCACCTGACTATGCGTTTGGCGGGATATATGTCCGGCGGGATATATTACACAATTAAACTTGTCCAGGCTAGAAACTTTTGGATCTTAGTGATACAAAATAAAATGTTTCAAAGGGGTTGGCTCGTTTTCGCATATAAACTTCCAAATCAACTTCTAGATTTTCTTTCAAACTCTCTCAAAGAATATTTTTTTATTTATTTTTAGAACAAAGGAAATAAAACATAATTGAGATAGAAAATTTGTCTTTCTTAGGAAAAAAAGATTTTTAGATTTAAGAAACAGATTTGTGTAGTATTATGGAGGGATAGCGAAGTTGATTAGATCTAAAGATGAGAGTTGCGACGTTCTCGAAACGTCAGCATTTGGAGTCACAAAAATGCGGAATAAACTCCAAATTACCTTATATCATAACGTATAAGGAATACTCAGATTAACTAGCAATACGCAAAGAATATTGCACCTGGTGTTACAGTATATACAAGAATATTGCACCTGGTGTTACAGTATATACAAGAATATTGCACCTGGTGTTACAGTATATACAAGAATATTGCACCTGGTGTTACAGTATATACAAGAATATGGCACCTGATGTTACAAGTATATACAAGAATATTGCACCTGGTGTTACAGTATATACCATAATATTGTACCTGGTGTTACAGTATATCATATACAAGAATATTGCCCCTAGTGTCACAATATTGCACATGTACATTTTTATTTATTTTTTCAAAACAGGCTTAGCCCAATTACTTTGAAAAATACAAGACATATTTAAAAAGAAGAAAAATTACATAGAAAAAAATAAAAAATTATATAAAATAAAAAATAATGTATATGCATACATACGAGTATATACACACAAAAATATGATACACATATATTCACAGTCACTTAAGTATGTTGATGAGTGCTTTTTAACGCGCTCAATCTAAGAAGAAAATTTACTTTTGCTTTTGGTAATGTGATATGAAATATGTCAATATCCGAAGCAGTCCCGTTTAGAAGAGTTAAGGCCCTTCCAACAGGCATAGCGGCTGGAAGACCCGTTCTTGCGTATGTTATTGAGAACAGTTCTTGCCGGCACAGTCTAGTGTAATTGTTAGGAACATTTAACGCTAATCTTTGTAGTAATACTGGACAGCTCACAACTCCTCGAACGAGTCTGACAACGTATACCAGAAGACGCAGATCTCTTCTTACGCTCAAGAAGTTATACTCGAGCATGCCCAGCAGAAACTGAGTAAGAACATACGAGTATACACAAGAAAAGCAAACGAACTCCAAGGAAAGGGAAAAATTAAATGATGCCTGGTTTTAATTTAAAATAAAATTTAATGAAAATCATTGATGCATAAATCGTACGTCACTCAACACATCAATATCAACACATCAAGACAATATTCTTCGTCCCCATTAATAGAGGCTTCGATTCTTCTTCTTCCTGGCACTGTCCCAACTCATTGCCTAGGTAGGCTGTTGGGGTCGGCTCTTCTCGTTCTCAGGCTGTATATTCTGTGTCGCTTTCATCTACGCCATTTCTTTGCAGGATTTTGGAGCATTGAGTCACCCAGGAGTTCTTTGGTCTTCCTCTGGACGGCTGTCGAGGAAGATCCACATACATTGCCTGATTTACCGTATGGTCTGGTGGTCTCCGTCTTATGTGCCCATACCATCTCAGCTGTCACTCTTCCCGCTTACTATTTATGTCAGTTACTATTTATGTAATAGAGGCTTCGTTTAATATTAATATTTTAATTATAATGAGTTATTCTTTGTTGTTAGTCTTAAATAAAAAAAAAGAACTTTTTTTTAAAGATTAGACTCTTGGCACAATATTTCTTCGTATTATAATTAAATACGACGACGGAACACCATAGGACGAAACATCTCTTCTCAATACATTTTCAAATGATAACTAACTACCCCATCAAAGTAAACATCCTTAGACATGAGGAATGGATAAGAGAAATAAAAAATGTATTAAACTGTAGGAAAATACAATCATCTTGGAGGGAATTGAGAAGAAAACATAGAACGACAATGTATGATAGAATACGGAATTATGTGATTAAGGATAAATGTGAACTTAAGTCTTATGAATTAAGGTGAAAAAGAACACGCTGAGATGATTTGGGCATGTGGAACAAATGGTGAAGAAAGATTAATAAAACAGATAACATATATTGTGCAAATCAGAGTAGAAGTCGTGTAAGAGAAAGATCAAGGAAAGTATGGTTGGATTAAGTGAATTATATTCTTAAAGTAGGAAACGTAGAAGGTCAGAAAAATCTTATGTGTATGGGAATGTGGATGGATTTGAAATAGGCCAAGGATGTTTGCCGAAATATGAAAGTCTGGCGCTCTATTATCTTTCTATCAGAGAAATGGTGTGGTGATGTGTATCTATTTTCTTAATGAAGAAATTAGTATTTGTCATAACTTCCTAAATAAGGGAGTCAGGTGGCTTCATTTAACTTGTAAGTTTGGAGCGTATGAGGTTTGGCTCTGAATACTAATAATGATATGTTAAGGTGAGGCATTAGTGTTTAGGTCAGACTATGAATTCGGACCTTACTGCCTATACTGTTAGACTCGGCCAATATAAGACTCGCACAATATTTTAAGTCTCATATTAGCTAGTACGTGCACTAAAAAGCAAATTAAAAACATTTCGTTTCATTTCTTAATCCATCGTGTTTTTCCTGTTTTTTTAATTATCCTTTACTCCGATTTCCTTTTATGTCTCCTGGCCATGGATGACCTTGTTTCAAGTGTGTTTTTTTTTCTTCCGAGTAATGTATGTAGTAGTTGGAACATACGAGTATGTCAGTGTGATTAGGGCGCTGCGCATATTTGATGCATTGATGGGTGCTGAACGACCAACCGACCAGTATGAATGGATAATCATCTTATTTGGAGTCAACCGCTTACCGTCGTACTTAGAGTTAACGAGTAACTATCGTACTTGGAGTCAACAGTATTTGTCTTATTTAAAATCAACGGGTAACCTTTTACTTGGAGTCAACAGTAACCATCGTATTTGGAGTCAACGGGTAATCGCCGAACTCGGAGTCAACATGAATCGTCATATTTAGAGTCGACAGGTAACCGCTGTTATTGAAGTCTAAGGGTTATCTTCGTACTTTGAGTCAATGACCATCCATCGTATTTAGTCAACGGGTAACAAACGTTCTTGAAATCTACGGATAACCGCCGTATTTACAGTCAATAGGTAACCGTCGCAATAAGGGTCAACGGGTAACCGGCCATACTTGGAATAGACAGGTAACCACCGTACTTTGAGTCAACGGGTAACCATCATACTTGAAATCGACGGGAAATCGAGGTACTTGGAGTCAACGGGTAACTATCATACTTGGAATATACAGGTAACCACCGTACTTTGAGTCGACGGGTAACCGTCATACTTGGAATCGACAGGAAACCGATGTACTTGGAGTCAACGGGTAACCGTCTTACTTGGAATCGACGGGTAACCGTCGTACTTGTAGTAAATTGTTAACCGTCAAGAAGGGTTCTTCTTCAGTTTCAATCCTGGGGATTGGTTAGCAGCAAAGCCCTGCATCTTCTCCTTCACTCCACTTGGTCTTCAGCGATCCTCTTGAGCTCTGTATAGAAGGTGCAGTCCATATCGTGACATATTTGTTCCAGATATTCTCGACGAGGACGCCCTCTGCCAATCGATCCCTAAATTATTTCCTCCAGTGTACTGTGCAGGAGATTTTCGTGTCGCAGCATATGACCCATCCATTCTGCACGCCTTTCCGATATGGTGTTTGGCAGGTGCCTGGTTTATTCGATCCTGCTGAGAACTTCGTCATTTGTAATGTGGTCTCTCCAGGAAATCTTTAGGATTCGTCTATAGGTCCACATCTCGAAGGTCTCCAATCTATTTCGATCTCTTTCGCCTATGCACCATGTCTCGCAACCATACATCAAAATACTCCACACATATGTTTTGACTAATTGCTCGCGGGGTTTTAGGTCCATGTTGTTGGATTCGAAAATCTTTGATTTCTTATTAAAGGCAAGTTTTGCTTGGTGGATGCGACTGTCAACCTCTCTTTTTGTTCGGCCATCCCTAGTGATTTTGCTTCCAAGATAGACAAACTTTTTTGCGTTCTTAAGTGCAGCTCCTGACATTAGTATGTTCATTTTGGTGTTCGTCTCTGCCTACGGTTGTCACTTTTGTTTTCTCCTTGTTTATTTTCATGTCAAACTTGGTATTTAGGACATTCTCCATAGTTTCCAAGATTTCATTTAGTTCTTTGCTATCGGTGATCAGGGCAATGTCGTCTGCAAATCTTATCATATCCACTTTTTGGCCGTGAATTCTGACGCCTCTTCTATGGCCCATTTCTTCTCTATCTTTATCTATCGCACATTAGATATACCCATTACAAACACTGGATAGAGAGAGAGCAGCCTTGTCTCACACCCTGTCTCACATTTGCCTCTTTTTCGTCTTTTCTACACCTGATTATGGCTTCGTTTTCATAAAGAGCTTGAATGATTCGTCTATCTCTATTAATATAATCGTCTATATCTAAGATGGGTTAGACAGGAAATTTGCATAAAGATTACCTCATAGCTTTAGCTGCGTTGCAATCGGCAAGCAGCGATTCCAGGGGCGGCGGCAGGTTGGTCCGCTTGCGGGCGGCCGGCGTCAGGTCGTTCAGTATATGGCAGGCGGCGAGCTGCGTCCCGGCTGCTCCGCTGGCGCCCTTATCCCGGCAGTTGTTGTTGTTAAGCTGCGCGGCCCCAGCAGCGCCCGCCGCGGCAGCCGCACGCCCCCCGCCGCCCTGGCCGCCCGCGCCCGCGCCGCAGCACCAGCCGCCGCCTGAGCTCGCCTGGCGCACCAGCATCACCGTCATGCCCGCAGCCGCGCCGGCCCGCCCCGCCCGCCCCGCCCACCGCGCGCCGCTCCGGCCCCTAGCCCCGCCGCGGCCGCATCACCCGGTCCGGCCGCACCACCAGTGCCGCGGCCAGCAACCGCGTGCGGCCCGCTTCAGCGTTTCTCCCTGATTGGTGCACGGATTCTCGCGCACGACACCACCACGTTCCTGGGGGGAAATAAAATACATGTATGTATTAACCTTATTGGATATTCATTGAAATGCATGTCCTAAGAACATTATGTATTTCTTTATTCAATCATTCATGGAAAGGCAAAAGTATGAACAAATCACCATGCACAACTTATTAAATACTTATATGATCCAATTACGGAGTAGTAGATTTGACTGTGAATATGAATCACAAAATTTTAAGGCTGGTCACTAGACTTCGTCGGTCAGACTATCTATTCGGATCCAAGTCTTTAATACTTTGTTTTTATTTAGATTTCTTTTTCATTTCATTTACACATGACGGTAATTTGTGAAAAAACAACAGGTAATTTAATTTGGACACACATTTTTAACGAATCTGGGTTTGTTGCCTTCCATTTGTCGTGTCTCCAGTAAACTAGGCTTTTGCCTGTATCTCACTGAGGACTGAAGATTGAACACAACCTATTTATTACCCTGCTAAATTAATCCCTTTTCTGTGCATCTGGCACCCCTGTCAACAGAGTAACAACAGAGCCTCAGCTGCTGGGGACCTGAGTTTCGAAAATTAGCTTTCCAGTAGGATATTTATTTTTATGTAACACTTTTTGCCAGGCGGCAATCTCTTCCAACTAACCAGACAAAAGTAAATGAAGCAAGTTACATGGTCGCATAAATCATTACAAATGACTTTCCATCCCCACGAAATCCATAAACACATTCGTGAGCACATGCCCACGAACCCCACAAAGACGGACAATCACCCGAACATTATTTTTCATATAAAGTGAGATATCATCAATCAAAAGGAAAGGAAGGGATTGTGGAGAGGAAAGTTGATGCCAGCAGTATCATTGACAATTTGAACGTCATAT
Source organism: Odontocerum albicorne (assembly GCA_949825065.1). NCBI lineage: Eukaryota > Metazoa > Arthropoda > Insecta > Trichoptera > Odontoceridae > Odontocerum > Odontocerum albicorne. Next base: position 32,011,290 of record OX463860.1, read on the forward strand.
AGGACTCAATGTTAAGTTTGAAGACGAAGTAAAGTGGCTCGATGCTATACGACTCTAGTTCATGTAATGTTATCGTCGTTGCCGTCGGGCCTCATAGTCAAAGATGCCCTCGCCATTCCAACGTTAGTTAAGCTGGAAAGCAAAGCCACTGCTTCCAATTTTTTTTTTCATATTTTTCCTTTTCTCCTCTTTGAGGTGAGTAAGTCGTTATACACCAGCAAACTCAGCGGTCACACCGCTGTACTGGATCCGATAGTACACCTGAAATGGGACGATCGGAGCACACCAGCATTTTTTTTCCTTTTTTTTGACCGAAGTCATAAGTATCATTTTACCTCCGAATACTAGGCGGAAAAATGTCTGTGTCATTTGAGGGGAGTGGCACAGCGCGGGGTTCGAGCTGGCGACTTGCCGCACGGAAGTCAGTGCTTTAACGCATAGTCATCAATGTAATGTTATCGAAGTGCAAGAGAAAGATTCGCAAGTTTTGAAAACATTTGCCTAAGGAGGATGATGGGTATCAAGTAATGTTGGAGCGGTTTCTTAAGGGGATATTCTACTCTAGAAATTAAACAAAAAAAGGTTTTTTATGTATATTCTTAAATTTTAGACCTTTAGACATTATAGACGTTTTATTAAACCGATTGCCTTCAAATTTGGTATAAAATTTTGATAGATGTTTTCTATCGTTCCTGATTTAGAAAATTAAAAACCTTTTTTCAAATATAAAAAAAAAATTTTAAAAAGGGTAAAATTTTTTTTTCCAGACAACCGCCTTCTCACGTTTTTTCTCTCTTTGGTACCAACTATAACGACATTATTTTTGATTAAGAAACTGTCTATAATTTATATTTCAAGTTTACGAAAGGGTTCCAATCATGTCGACCAGCTTACCCCTTTTATTTACGACTGGATAGAACAGCTGATAACATCTTGAATTTGAATTTTTTTTTTCAAAAATTTTTTTTTACATTCTCAAATCATCAATAAACAAACTTTTGAAAAATGCACGTTAAAAATATTTTTTGTTTTTTCTTTAATTAGAATTACTCTAGAATAGAAAAACCCGCTTAATTTGATTCGTTTGAAATCTATATCCATCCATGGATACCGATAATAGTTGTACAGGGTGGCGCAGAGGAAACGCATGTTTTTTGAATGACTAGTATTTAGCAAAGAGAGGAAACGCATGTTTTTTATTTAAGCATAACATTGTTTACTTTCAAGATAATTTTTTGATTATTACAGGTAAATGAAGTAATAATATTGCACCTTTAAATGAATTGTGAAAAATAATGTCAGGCAAGTGTTGCCCTTCTTCGTCCCCTGAAAGTTTCTATTCGTCAAGAAATCGAAAGAATACCAGTAGAAATGTTTGTGAGAGTGATGCATAACTTTCAAGAGAGGCTGCAGATATGTGACCGCGAAGAAGGGCAACACTTCACTTGCCTGACATTATTTTTCACAATTAATTTAAAGGTGCAATATTTTACTTCATTTACCTGTATTAATCAAAAAATTATCTTATAAATAAACAATGTTACGCTTAAATGAAAAACATGCGTTTCCTCTTTTTGCAAAATACTAACCATTCAAAATGCGTTTCCTCTGCGCCACCCTGTATAACAAAAGCTGATAAATTGTTTTAAAGCAATACATTCGTCAGATGAATTTACATGAAGTGTTAAAATAAATATACAATAGATTTTTTAACAGATTAAAGCCATCAAAAGGACCAGAAATCAAAAGCGTTTTTTTTAATTAAGGGTGAAAATTAATGTTCTTATTTGATAGAAATCATATTTGTTCAATTATTCAAATAATATACTAATATTGTAATTTGTTTAGTCAAACAATGTTTATTCCATTTTATACAACGGTATAACCTTACCGGTTTCAAGGTTTTAACCTCATCATCAGAGAGCACAAACAAAACAATACATTTTTAAGTGGAATAAACAGGGTGTGACTAAACAAATTAAATTTCTTGAATCTTGGAAAAGTTAGTTTCACTTTGTGGTGCAATTTTTTACATAAAAGGAAAAAGATAAGTAAAATAAAAAACTTATTTTATATTTTTGTGTTCACCACAGATTTAATTTAGGTTCACAACTAGTTTCGAAGACCACCGTCTTCTTCGTCAGGTCAATATAAACTAAGTTGCTAAAATATATATTCTGTACAAGTGTAAATAACCTAATATAAAAGAGGTGAGGTATGGGGGAGGGAAGTGGGGAGAGATGTTATACAATGGTGAATGGGGCGGGGAAAAGATATGTGAAAGTGAATTTGAATCTTTAAGACAGGGGGGGGGGGATTTTAAATTGGAAACATTTTAAGCAGAGGGCTATTATGAAAATTGGTTTGGTTTTGGTGATATTTAAATTTAATCTATAAAAAATCTATAAAATTAAGTTTAAATATCATCAATAACCAAACCAATTTCCATAATAGCCCTCTGCTTAAAATGTTTCCAATTTAAAATCCTCCCCTGCCTTAAAGATTCACATTCACTTTCACATATTTTTTCCCCGCCCCATTCACCATTGTATTACGTCTCTTCCCACTTCACTCCCCCTACCTCACCTCTTTTATATTAGGTTATTTACACTTGTACAGAATATATTTTAGCAACTTAGTTTATATTCACCTGACGAAGAAGACGGTGGTCTTCGAAACTAGTTGTGAACCTAAATTAAACCTGTGGTGAACACAAAAACATAAAATAAGTTTTGATTTTACTCTTTTTTTCCTTTTATGTAAAAAATGGCACCATAACGTGAAACTATAGTCTTTTCCAAGATTCAAGAAATTTAATTTGTTTAGTCACACCCTGTTTATTCCACTTGAAAATGTATTGTTTTGTTTGTGCTCTCTGATGATGAGGTGAAACCCTTGAAACCGATAGGGTTATACCGTTGTATAAAATAGAATAAACAGTGTTTGACTAAACAAATTACAATACATTATTTGAATAATTGAACAAATTTGCATATGTTTTTTGTCAAATAAGATAATTGGTTTTCACCCTTAATTAAAAAAAAACGCTTTTGATTTCTGGTCCTTTTGATGGATTTAATCTGTTAAAAAATCTATTGTATATTTATTTTAACACTTTCATGTAAATTCATCTGACGAATTTATTGTTTTTAAACAATTTATCAGCTTTTGTTATACATGGTGGCGCAGAGGAAACGCATGTTTTTCATTTAAGCGTAACATTGTTTATTTTCAAGATATTTTTTTTATTAATACAGGTAAATGAAGTTATAATATTGCACCTTTAAATTAATTGTGAAAAATAATGTCAGGCAAGTGTTGCCCTTCTTCGCGGTCACATATCTGCAGCCTCTCTTGAAAGTTACGCATCACTCGCACAAACATTTCTTCTGGTATTACTTCGATTTCTTGACGAATAGAAACTTTCAGTAGAAGGGCAGCACTTGCCTGATTTTTCCTGTACAAGTTTTTTATTTTACTTATTTTTTCCTTTTATGTAAACAAATTACAATTTATTTTAATCTCCACTGTTTCAATTAATGCCTTAACTATAAATAATATATCAAATAATATAAGTTACGATAATTTTAGTAATTGTCTCCCTGATATGTGTGAAACATAAAGAATAACGAGAATATATGTTAATTCCCCATTTTGTGCTTTTACTTGACGCTAAGTATGAAGAACTTTCAGAGAACAAAAGCTTAAAGACTTGAAAAGGACATTTTTAACCATTACGTAAAATAATGTTAAATCAACGCTTTACGAGGAATATTTTATCTTTCAAAACCTCAGATTTATTCTTTTGAAAACACTAAATCATACACTCGTATGGTTCAAAACAACTCATTCAAATTTTCTTTTGAATTATTTTCGTTAAAATGAAGTGTTCATAATTGGGACAAACGAATAACAAGTGTTTTCTTCAACAGATTAATTGTGCCAGTAATTTTACCTCTAAAGTTTGGGCAGATATTCTCGTTCAAGGAGTTTGAAAACTTTTTATAATTGTCTCATCTAATGAAAGTTAAAAACAGTGGCATACCACCAGTACCCTTCTTGGCTCCTCACTTCACTATTTGTCCCTTCATAAGCAAACTTTCATAATAAAGGTACTTATACCTAACCTCTATCATCATTGTGTAAGAATAACTCTTTATTCATTGTGTAAAATTTACTCATTGTGTAACCTTAGAATTTGAGTTAACCCTTTATTTAATTAACAATTCCTTCCCTGTGATGTGTAACTAGTACACATTGCTTATAAAAACTTTAATATCTCTATAAATATAATAAATACTGGGTTCAGATTTTAGGTATTCCTCCATAATACATTTACACATTGAATGAAAAAAATAATGTTAATATTAACACTTACTTAACAAGGTTTTTATAACAAGGGTGAAAACGGTAATTTTAGATCAATTTTTGTGTGCTGATAACGAATATGAACTTGAAAATGTTCCATCACGTACCTTTTAAGGGAAAAACTTGAAATTAGTTTTTGACTGAAACTGAAACATTTGAAAGATGAAAAGTTCGAAAAAAAATTAAGTGTTGAAGAACTAGAAACTTGGAAAGCCTTTGGAAGAGTTGTTAGTGGTTTCCTAGGTATGAATAAAGCTGACAATTACGAACAGCTTGTACAAGAACTCTTGCAGTTACCAGAAGCTAGGATGTCGAATGCCACTGAAAATACACTTCCTGCATTCCCATCTAGACTTTTCCCCAGAGAACTTATGGGCTCTAAGTGATAAACAAGGGGAAATATTCCACCAGGATATTCACAGAATGGAACAACGATATCAAGGGACATGGGATTTGAATATCATGGGGGACTACTGATGGTTTTTTTTAGAGAAGGTGACACAAAGTACAAGAGGAAAAAAATAGCTGTGCTTAATAAATATATCTAGGAAATATATGATCTATACGATCTATACAGATCTATATTACTTGCATAATTTAAGGATGAAATCTATAGAAAATTATGTATGTAGATAACAATTTATTATGTCATGTTTTTGATATTTTTCTTCAAAATAATTTCTTACTTATCGTTAAAAAATTGGAAATTTATCATAATGAATATTTAAAAGAGTGTTTTCAAACATGACGCGCTGTCACGGTTACAATATGATAGATGGGTGTTGTTTAACCGGTTAACCTCATCACTAACTTGGCCAAGTTCATGAGTTAAAAATATAAATGTAAACCCGGTTAGTGGAGCAAAGTTTTATGGTGCTATGTAACTTATTCTTTTAACTGGATAACTTAGGTTACCTCGATAAATATCATTGATAGAAGTCGACCTTAACGTGGTGTTGTAAATTATGTTGAAGTTTCATGGAACTTCAGTTTATTTGATGTTATACCATTAGACTGTTTCGCGTATCATTGTTTGCGGGGCGTTGTCCTAGATTATTAAAGACATGTATTGTATTACACTTTAGGTGTACTACCTTGATCAAAAAGTTTTAGGACTTTATTCATAAAATCGAAAATACAAGTTTATTCATCAAAATCGATATGGTCCCCTTCAAAGTACTCCCCATCGACTGCAACGCACTTACGCCAGCGCTTGATCCAATCCTCGAAACACCGCTGGTACTCAATTTTCGGTATGTCCATCAGAGCCGTCTTCGATTTTTTCATGACATCCTTTCGGGTGCTGCAACGCGTTCTGCGAAGCAGTTTTTTTATATCGGTTGAACAGGAAAAAGTCGCAGGGAGCCAAATCAGGTGAATTCAAAGGCTAGTAGTCGTGTTGTTTTTGGTTAAAAACTCATGGAAATCATATCTTTCGCGATTTCAACGCGGTCCATTTTTTACATGAAATTGAGGTCTTTCGACACCAGTTTTGCAGCGACACGTCTGAGGACCAAAGTGAGGGGGACTGACAGCGCCACACGGTGGCCGGTCCTAAAACTTTTTGATCAAGGTAGTATTCAGTCGTCGTCGTTGTTGGGCCTCACGGTCGAGGAGCCCTTCACCACTCCAACGTCAAGTCAGTTGAAGAGTGAAGTTATGCCGTGGAGTTTTTCTTTCTTTCTTTTTTTCTAATCTTTAAGTGAGGTAGTTGTTACACATCAACAAACTCACCGGCCACATCTCTGTACCGGATCCAGTGGCACGCCGAAGTGACGATCCAATGAGACGATCGAAGCATGCCAGTATGTTTTTTTTTCCTTTACCAAGATGGTGTAAAGTAATAATATATTATACATTCCTAATTAAATTCAGATGGTGTAAATTAATATACATTCCTAATTAGTCTACTGATTCATTATATTTTAGATCAATCCTGATAATTAAGTCACATGTGAGTTATTAGCGTTGCATTGTATTACACTTTTGTTGTACACACTACAACCTGGTGTTCTTATTGTTTCGTGGTATTCTCTTCCAACCAACCAGAAATATATTAAAGATGCCTTAGGTGAAAACCATACTGAAATCCTTGATAAAAAAATCTAGTTTCCAATGAGAAATTGAACCTGCACATCCGGGGTCGGAAGATAGGCTACCGACAGACAGACTTAGTCTTACCAACTAGGCCACAGAGGTTATCATTTCTAGTATTTTAACTACTAAATATTCACTTAAATTGTTTTTGGTTGAGTCTCGAAAAAATAATTGCCTTTTTTAAATGGAATCATTAATTTTTATTATTGCTCAAATAAAACTATTTTGGATGTCCGTAAAAAGCTTGTGTATATCGTTCTATTCATCTTTAGTTTAAAAATGATTTTGGAAATTAACCCATAACAAAATATCACGCACAGTATATTATTATTATTTTCATATTATGTTTAATTTATTTTCAACTATTAGACTCAAAGATAAATCAATTTCTTTATAAATACTATGGTGTGGTGCTTATAGAAATAATATCATTCTTAAAATTACTCATTTTCTACGAGTAAATAAATATTAATTATACATTTTTACTACATCAATTAATTTTAAATTGGTTCAATACTCGTGTATACCAGTATGTTTTTGAGAAAGAGTATATCGTTAACCTAACTATAATAACACGTAACTCTATATGAATAACTTTACAGGAGAGAGAAAAAACGTCACAGTTTGTCCTATGTTAACTTAAAACATTGTTTTTTTAAATACGAGTTTATCTGATTGATAAAAAACATTGTCTTTATCAATCAGATATATTTAAAAAAACAATGTTTAAGTTTATATAGGACAAACTCTCTCCTGTAAAGTTATTCATATGGAGTTACGTGTTTTTATATGTTAGTTAAGCCAACGATATATGACTGAAGTCAAAAATATCCTTATACCCCTAAATACTAGGCGGAGAAATACTTGTGTCATTCGAGGGGTAGGTGTAGTGGAATTCGAAGCAGTGACCTTCCGCACGGAAGTTCAGTGCGTTACTACACGGGCATGCACTTCAATACAGTTGGTGGCCCTATTGTCATGTGGCAATCTCTTTTCCCCAACCAGAAAGATGTTACAAAGATCGTAAACAAAAATAAGCAGAATATTAAAAAAAAAAAAAAAAGGGATACCAACAGGAGTCGAGCCCGTAACTTATTAATAACATCAGATCATAGGAGGAAATAATCTCTGCTCAAGCAGAGATTTATCCCAAATCACTGGTTTTCGTTATAAACTTCCTCTTTTTTTAACTGTCCATACAGTGAGACTCTGGAACTAGTAACCAACTAATGTTAGACTCGCTCCGCTATTGGCACGTTTTAAATAGCGACTGAAAAAATACTTAATTTCAAGTCACTAATTTAAAGTGTTTCATTTTCGATTTTACTTTTTTCTCCATCATTCCTTCCTTTAACTTTGATTTATGATATCTCACTTTTATTTAAATTTTGTATATTCAGATTTTTTTTTACAAATATATAATGTTTTGAATATTTTTTGTGACCATGTAATTTCCTTTATTTACGTTTGTCAAGCTGATAAGATTTGATTTCACCAAATTGTTAGAAAATAAATCAAATATTCAACGAGGCTATTTATTAAAAACCCAGGGACAATTTTTCAAGAACGTTGCATTTTATTTCTTATAATTTCTGTGATACTCTTAAATATATTTGAATTAGCGAATCAGGCATATTAAAGAGCTTTGATTTATAAACCACTGGAAAAGGCACGGAACTCACAGTTCATTATCGCGCATTTTGGTAATACTACTGCATGTTAAGATTCAACACTCGTATACGTTAAGCGCACGTGAGGGTAGTTACTAGACAAACGCTTTTATAAGACTAGGATATTTTTTTATCATTATTTCTTTGAGCTCCATTGGGAATCGATCTCGATCCCTCTGACTGAAAGTTAAGCATCTTATTTATTTATTTATTTAATACTTTTATTGCAATACAATCTGGCGGGCTTATTGCCAGGTGGCAATCTCTTCCAACCAACCAGATAAAAGTAAATGAAGCAAGTTACGTGGTCGCATAAATCATTCAAATGACTAACCATCCCCACGAAATCCATAAACATATACGCGAGAACATGCCCACGAACCCCACAAAGACGGGCAATCAGCGGAACATTATTTATCATATAAAGTGAGATATCATCAATCAAAAGGAAAGGAAGGGATGGTGGAGAGGAAAGGAAAAGAAAAATCAGGAATGAAACATGTTATTTTACTGACTAGAAATTAAGAGTTTTTTCAGTCGCTTCTTAAAGCATGCCAAGGACGGAGCGAGTCTTATATTGGTTTGTAACTGATTCCAGAATCTCACTGCATAGACAGTAAAGGACGACGTAAAGAAAGAGGAGCGGTGAACTGGAAAGGCCAATAAACAATCTCTGTTTGAGCGTAGCGCTAATCCATGATTGGAAAGACGCTGAAAATTTTCGGCGAGATAAGAGGGTGCGGCGGGACAGTTAAGGATATTATACAATAGAGACAGTATGTGAATTTGACGTCTATTTCTAACATTCAACCAGTTCAATGCCTTCTGGTATGAAGTTATATGATCGTACTTTCGTAGGTTGAAAATAAATCTTAGACACACATTTTGAAGACGCTGTAATTTGTCCAGCTGTTCCTCTGTAACATCCAAGTAACATACGTCCGCATAGTCCAGAATCGGAAAGACCAGATACTGTACGAGTTTTTGATTTTAGTTGGTAGGAATCTTTGCAACACTTTAAGGGAATGAAGGCTGAAGAAGATCCTTCGGCTTACCTCATGTATTTGATCTCGCCATGAGAGAGTGTTATCTATTAACACTCCTAGGTTTTTAATAGTTTTATGTAATGGTATGATAGAGCCATCAAGTAATATTGGAGGGAGTAAATCTTACCAACTAGGCCACGGAAATCCTCACCACGGAGATCGTCACTAGATAACATATTATACAAACACCTTCTTGGTGTACCTATAAGGGTCTTGAATATAAGACAAATATCCAAAACAACCTCCGTGGTTTAGTTAGTAAAACGCCTGTCTTGCCCAGATATTGCGGGTTTGATTTCCGTTAGAATACAGATTTTCTCAACAATTGGATATGTTTCTATTTATCAGACAAGGGCTCAATACCTTTCTAGTTGCTTGAAAGATATATACTAGCCAGGTTGTACTGTGTATAACAAACGAGTAATATAATACAATCCTGTCCGAATTTAACACTGAAGTAAGATGATTCGTTAACCCTTCCCTTACGGTGTTAAAATTGAAACGCGTGCTCCGGTGTTGGGTAGTGAGTACGCGATCAAAAATTAGCGATTTTAAATCGGAAAAATAAGAACATTCATAGATAATCCCCTTAATTAATTATAATTGAAGTTAAAAATTATAATAATTGAGATTTATTTGCTGAAAACATTAAAAAATCATCTAGCAACGCTCACGGAACGGGCGTACGTCTAATCTCTTTGCAAGTCCAGAAGATACTGCGGCGCGGAGCGGTACCCCGGCGTGGCTTACGTTTGCGACGATTGAGACAATTGAGCTGCTCACAATTCAGTGGAGTATGCAAGAGTGAGATGCGAATATAGTGTCGCGCTTCCCGCATACTCTTCACCTATCGTCAAGACGAGGCACTCGCAGCGTTTAAATGCGAATTTGTTTTCGATCTTTACAAAACACCTAAAATGTAGTCGATAAATTCTGATTATTATTAATATTATTTTTTAAATCAATGCGTAAATATATTATGGAGGAATACCTAAAATCTTAACCTTGTATTTATAATATTTATAGAGATATTGATGGATATTAGAAGCAACGTGTACTATAGAAGATACCCAACACAGGGAAGGAAAGGTTAAGGGTGGTAAAAAAAAACAACCCTGGGTGTAGATATTAATCCTGAAGGTTTGCTATTTTTGGTGACAAGACTCTGATATCCTTTCCACGTAGGATAGAAAAGTTTGACGTCCATAAGCTTTATCTTAATTCAGAAACTAGCCCACTTGAAAATGTATCAGTTAAGATCAAATTCAAAATCAGTATAAAATTCAACAGATTGTTCAGTTCTAGCTGTCTTGATCGGTTGGATGTTTGCTAATTGATGCATCTAAATTAGAACATGCACAGAAGTTGGTCTGTCCGGGATTCAGTTATATGCCCAAGACTTAGTTAAGTAAGTATATTCTGAACTTAATCTTAAACTTGCTCTCGAACAGTTAAGTAACTTGAATCTCAAAATCAGAAACTTTGAGTTTTCATTCATTTCTCCAGTTGATGGCTATATAGTTTGAAGAAATTATTTGATGCGTAGCAAAAAAAAACTTTAAGTCTATGAATATTTTATAAGTTAGTATGTCAAGTAGTTATAGTTATATAATATTGTATTTATAGTTAAGGCATTAACGTTTTGGGGGTTTAAATACATTGTTATTCTTATTTTATATTTTTGTATTCACCACTCGTTTATTTTTGGGTTTACTACCGGTTTCGAAGACCACCGTCTCCATCGTCAGGTGAAGATAAACTAAATTGTTAAAAATACATTTCTTGTACAAGTGTAAATAATATAAGAGGAATGAGGTAGGGTGATAAAGTGGGGAGAGATGTGATTCAATGGTAAATGGGGCGGGGAAAAAATGAAAATGAATCTTTCGGGCAGGTCAGGGTCTGGATATCTAAGGAAGTGGATTTTAAATAGGAAACATATTAATCAGAGGTCTATTATTAAAATTGGTTTGTTGTTGATGATATTTAGACTTAATTTTATACATTTTTTAATTTCGAGAATTTCCAAATTGTCAAGATGCAATCCCCCTCGCCTTATGTGTAGAATCCGAATACACCGGTAGTAAACCCAAAAATAAACCAGGGGTGAACACAAAAATATAAAATAAGTGTTTTATTTACTTATTTTTCCTTTTACGTAAAACATGGCACCACAAAGTGAAACTATAGTATTTTCGAAGATTCAAGAAACATTGAATCTTCGAAAACTATGGGATGAACATTTTTGGTCTTTCTGGAGTGATGATGTGTGAAGAGTTTGATTCCGCATGATGTTTCCAGTTGTGATTGAGTGTCACTGTTTGTCAGGTTGATGAGAACGTGCAACGGGGTTCTGTTTTTGTGTAATCAAAAATTGGAAAGAAGTATCGATTTATTTTTTCATGCTAAATATCCTCAGTGAGATACAGGCAAAACCCTAGTTTACTGGGTATACGACAAATGAAAGACGACAAACCCAGATAGATCCATTAAAATAATGTATGCCCAAATTAAATTACCTGTGGTTTTTTAGCAAATTATTTATATTTCTTGTCATGTGTAATAATAAATAAATAAAATTAAAAAAAAATTCATTTAATCAAACACTGTTTATTCCACTTTACATAATGGTATAACCCTACCGGTTTCAAGGTTCAGAGGGCTTGTTGGTACTCCCCTGACGATTATGTGAAAACTTTGAAACTGGTAGGGTTATACCGTTATATAAAGTGGAATAAACAGCGTTGGACTATACATTATTATTTTTTTTTTTCAAAAACATTGTTAATCAAAGTTGACCAAGTTGAATTTTTTTATGCATAATATAGCTCCATATATATCTAGGAAGGGTCACATGGTCGATAGTTTTCGGTGTGACATGAAAGAGTCTAATTGAAACAAATAAATTCATATGAACATGAAATTTATTTCGGATATACACACAGGGCAGGTGGTACTCGATGTGACATATTGAAAAACGTCATAGAAGGGTTTAATATAACAAAGAGGTTCATACGAATATGAAATTTATTTCAAATGTACTCAAAGTTAATGGCACTTGATGTGACATATTGCATAAGGTAATTGAGGGGTTCAACAGTAACATGAAATCAAATCACAACCTTTATTGAGTAACTTATTGTAGAAATCCTCTGTGGGGGATAAAAAAGTTTCGTTTCGTACGCTTCACTATTATTGTGATGACTGCTGCTGCGTTCGAAGACGAACTGTCATTAGTCACTTGACAACCATCATCATCATCTTAAGACACCTGTTCTCAAACCTGAGAAGTCGCTTGTATCCTGATAATATGCTAAAATTCAGAGCCGTATAATACTATATGCAAAATACATGCGACAAACAGCTGGCATTTTTTTTTCAGATTAAACGCTGAGGAATGCCAAAGGCTTTCATCGAGGTAGGGCCACATGTCTGCACTACACGTCATTCCACGTTAGGTCGAGAATGTTATATCGTTAAATGTACACATGTTGGTGGATGGGTGTCTGATTCGTATAGTCTCTTGAAGGTGATAAAATAGCAGTGTTTGACTAGCTACTTGGCAGCATCCTCGATATGTGATCTAACAACTCTTCTCTTTTTATAGCGCCCTTACTTCTTGGTACTTGGTAACATTTCAAGACACATAGTCGTATAGTGAAACAGACATAATTCAGGCATCAAATAGCTGACATGTTGCCTGCAGAATAAATGCTGAGGCATGGGCAAATATTTTGGGTAAAGGGCTGCATTTAGAATTTAAACATATGAAAGAGTAGCCAACTAATCACGTTTTTTGTAAGCGTTATATGAAATTTAGAAAATCAACACAAGAAATGAAATTTAAAAAATCACAATTTAAAAAAAACCACGTGGCTAAAAATCACGATATTTCAGTAGACGTATTTTATAATTAAAAAAATATTAATGGAAATTATAATTAGTTAGCTAGCGGATCATGTTGTAATTTGAAACGGATCTTATATGAACCGCGGGCCGTAATTTGGCCCGGACTGCCTTATGGCCTTTATATTGTTCAAAACATCTATGTCAGCATCTATCCTAAGATCAGCTCATCCCCAAAACCTCCATTATTAGTAAGTCCTAGCCTCCGAATACTTCAATTCATCAACTCGACTGGCATTGCCGCTATTGATGCACAGAAAGATGCCCCTACAAGGACATGGGTTGCTAGATATTGGCGAAGTCTTCTGTAAATAATTCTCTGATAGACTTTTCGCCACACGTTAATCGTCCACATATATTTCTAACGATCGGTGGCCGTGACCTAACGGTTAGCATTCATGCTAAGGAAGCGGGTGCCTCAGGTTTGATTTATTGTAAATTCATTATCCGGACTTGTTTCACTCTAAGATCATTTTACGTATGAATTTAATAATCAGGATTGTGCTCTTATTAGAGATACTCGAGTCTTTTGACTTATATTTTTATTAATGGGCTGAAGAAGTTAGGGAGCGCTCTTAAGGGAATCGCAATAATCAGGAGACAACGCTATACTCGTATCAAATTATCTAAGATAAAAAAATATATATATAGTTTTAATAGATTAAACCTAAAATAAAAGAATTATTAGAGAAATAATTGTTTAATAGGTTGAGCTTGTTTGAGAAGGTCGTTATGGTTATGTACTCGTACATGAACGTCAGTAAAACTAAGTTCATGGTGTTTGGCCGGCAGGATCACGCAGGAGCACGTCTTACATTGCTGGAGACGGTGCTGATATAGAGAGAGTGGAAACGTTTAAATACCTCGGAAGTATCCTAGTGGAAGACCTCGACCCAGAAACCTAAGTCAAGTGCAGAATTGAACCATCTCGTGCGGCTTTTAATAAAATGAGAAGCGTATTCTGCGATGATAATCTAAACTTGAAACTTCGACAACGGTTAGTCAAATGCTACTTTTGGTCAGTGTTATTGCATGGAGTGGAATCATGGACCCTCAAAGTTAGTAGTATGAACCGACTGGAAGCATTCGAAATGTGGATGCACCGGAGAATGCTACGGATACCCTGGACGGATATGGTCAGCAACACAAGGGTTCTTCAAGGAACCAAATTTGATAGAGAGTTGCTGACTAATATTAAAATCCGAAAGGTGTCCTACTTGGGTCATGTACTTAGAAGAGCAAAGTATAAATTACTGCACCTGATTATCCAAGCCAAAATATAAGGCCGAAAAGGTGTTGGCAGGAGGCAAATCTCCTGGCTCTGCAATATACGTGATAGGACTGGCATAAGGGGCGTTGGGGATCTTTTTCGGGCTGCCAGGGACAAAGATATCTACTCTCAAGTAATATTCAACGTTACCAAATTACCTAAAAAAAAGTCAATCATTAATGTAAAATATAAACAAGTGAAATTTAAAAATATTTTTGATGACAAAAATAACCATTCTTTGAACTTTTAAAAAAATTAATTTAAAATCACAATACGTACATTCAATACTTGGCAGATCTCCGTCTTTCTTTTTATTGTTCACTGCTTAATTTAATATTTTAAATTGTGTTTTTTAATCACTGCACTCAATAAAAACAAAGCTTCGCCACCTATTCAAAACTGTTCAATTATTGTGAAAATGTAACTTATTAACAGTAGTTTGGAACCATTCTTTAAAAAAAATTATTCACTTTTCACATTGCAAAAGTAGAAAAAATTACAAATGAATTAAAACGATATTTTGCAATTAAGTGTACTACACATCTGTGAAATTTATGACAAATTCACACTTCACAAACTTCAATTAGTTTATAACAAACGAAATGTATAATATTTCCCAACTCATAACACGCATAGTTTATATGTCAAAACTCTTAAGTATGTTTAGAAAACAGTTTTTTTTAAAAACAGTCAACTCATTAATTGAACTATTTCAATTAAAAGTTATAAATCAAACGTCAATAATCTCGTTTGTGGTTCAGTATTTAAAGGGTCAACTTACAAAAATAACACTTTCAAATGATAAATAGTTTTTTAAAGATTTTTTTATTAAAGATGTTATTTTAAGACGTCAGACTAAAGGGTGTTTTTTTTAACACTTCAGAAGGCACACAAAAGTTTTGAAAATTATTTTTTCACACTTTTTTATCAAAGTTTAATATTTGAGTTATGTATCAACAGAAAGAACACAAATGTTTCTGGAGAAATCTCTCGTTATATCAAGTATTTTATATCTTTTGTCAGAGTACGGCAGTAAAAAATAATTGAAAAATATAAATAGATTTTATACGTACAGCCGCATAATTTTTTTATGTATTTTCGGCACGTTTCTGCGCAAACTTATTCACAATCTGGTTCTGTCAAATTGTTTTAACTGTTTAATTTTTTGTTACTGCGTTTTATTACGCATTTCCTTCGATCATTTAAATTTTTGCTGTTGCCAAAATTGTATTTTAACTTAACAATAACAACGTTGAATATACTGTGCGAAATGTTTTTAAATGGGAGAATTAAGGTTTTCTAATTTCAGTTAAACTCCGCAGTTCTGAAATTCAGGTATTCAGTTATATCCTGAAATTAGTTATTCTGAAACAGTAATAATTTTATTATGTAACTGTTATACAACGTATTATTTACGAATTGAAATAAAGTACTTAATACATTTTTTTTTAAATGTGGCGCAGTTTTTCTTTAAGAACTTTAAATTTTAAATGCTTTTCACAGCCATTGAATTTTAACTTTTTAAAAAAATATTACTTTTTCATTTTAAGTTAATTCACTTTTTAAATCATTTCTTTTTATCTATTTTTGTTATATTTATAATCACTGAATATTCAAAAATGTTTTGTTATATTTATATTCACTGTAAATTCAAAAATGTTTTTTTTAATAAGTTTTATTTATTCTTGAAGTTGGTCCGTTGTGTTATCTGAAACAAAAGAAAAAAAATTGTTATAACATCGTTCAATACTGTATGTAATTTGTCCAGTAATTTTGTATATAATATGTCCAATAATATTGTATATAATTTGTCCAGTAACATTGTATACAATTTGGCCAGTAATATTGTATATAATTTGTCCAGTAACATTGTATATAATTTGTCCAGTAATATTGTAAATAATTTGCCCAGTAATATTGAATATAATTTGTCCAGTAAAAAAACAAACTATTCTGTTAACAACTTTTAATATGAAAACCATAATTAGTAAAATAATTGCATTTTTTTCACTTAGAAGGAAATTATTGTCAGTCTGTTTTTATAATACTTTCATTTTCTGGCGATATTAAAAGAGCCTTGGAATAGGACGTAGAAACAAATGTAATTAGTGGAATAATAAAATGATTTATTATTAAATATTCTAATATGCAGTTCCGCAGTTTAAAGCAGAAACCTTTGATAAATTAGATATGTAATATTTTTTACTGTTTGAAGAAAACTAATGAGGATGATAGTGAAATTGTAATTGTTAATTGGTGCTGGTTCTAAAGTCTGACGGTATCTTGATAATATTCTTTATCTGAGTATTGTATAATATTATATATACGAGGCATATCCAGAAAGTAAGTGTACTGAATTTTTGCAGGTTACAATTTAATTTTATTTAAACAAAAAAATTACGTGGTTACCGTAGTACATATGTAAGCTATTTTTCGACATAGTCGCCATTCCTCTCAATGCAGGTGGTGAAGCGGGGTATCAACTTTTTGATGCCTTCCTCGAATTAGTTTCCCACCAACCCCTCCGTCCACTTCTCCACCTCCTCCTTTAGCTCCTCGTCGGTTGAAAACCTTTTTCCACCCATGTACAGCTTCAGGGAGGTAAAGAGATAGTAATCTGAAGGTGCTAGGTCAGGGGAATGCGCGGGATGGTTCAGGACATCCCATTTTAACGAGGCGAGCAGTTCCTTCGTGGCGTTGGCCGTATGTGGTCTTGCATTGTCGTGCAGCAGGCAGACTCCCTTTGTCAGTATGCCTCTCCTCTTGTTCTGATTCACCCTCCGCAATTTTTTAGGGTCTCACAGTATCTTGCAGAGTTGTTGGTCTCCCCTTGAGGCATATATTTAATTAAAATTATGCCTTGACAGTCCCAAAACACGGATGCCATGATTTTCTTGGCTGAAATTGTGGTTTTGAACTTTTTGGCGGAGGGTGAAGAGGTGTGACGCCACTGTTGAGACTGCCTTTTGGTTTCAGGCGTGTAGTGTGCAACCCAAGTTTCATCTCCAGTAACGATGGAGCGGAGAAATTCATCTCCATGGAGGTTGCAGCGCCTCAAAAACTTTTGCCTTTTTACAAAATTTCGCACTTCGCGGGAGATTGGTTTGACATTTTTCACGAAACGTGTTGTCGCGTCGACACTTCTCAACGTACTGACCTCGAACCGGTCTCTTTGCGGAGCGAGGGGTCAGGCTACACGGAAGTGTAGCCAACATGTCGAAAATAAAATCCATCCGGTCGTGAGCGCCTCAGTACACTTACTTTCTGGATACGCCTCGTATATAGCAAAAGGGTAATTGAAAAATGTTTTTAAAATGCTAATTTCCAGCGGTTTTCGTTTCCGGTTAAGATAAAATCAGTACAAAGTTAAAGGGCAAACGACGAAAGTTCTCCATCGATTTACCTCCAAAAATGTATTTTTCCCTCCAAACCGGGAACAAAGATCAATTTGTCTCATTATTCAGTTAAAATCGCTTTATTTCTGCGAGCAACACTTTATAAAAAGTGCAGACTTCGTGATATTATTAATATTAACGCTGGCGGCTTCTAATTTAAAAGAAATTGTCTTTCAGGCAAAGACAGAATTTTTGTGGACAGTATCGTCGACATTCATGAACCTCATGACCTTAAAATAATTTTACATCTGAATTTAAAAATCAAAATGAAGCTCTTATTAAAAACACAGAGTTTTTAACATGTCCTTTTTTTAAAAGGTTGAGCTAGTTAGGAAGTGTTATCGACGTGATCGCAATGTTGAGACAGCGCTACTTCAAATTATCAAAGAGAAAACGGAGTATACAGTCTTAACATACGTATATTAAACCTGAAATCTTATACACTTTGTTCAATCGTTTCCAGCTTTCATTTTTTTTAAATAACAATATTGATATAACAAAGATGAAGAAAACATCAAGTTCAGGACCTAATAACCCCCTTATGTGTCATCAATATCGAGAATGAACTCCAAGAAAAGTTTCATTCATATGATCACCAGCCAGCAATATCGAAAATGAACTCCATAACATAAAATCAAATTAATTACATATTCTACACAAATCTTAATTGCTATATAAAGTATAAAAAATACACATATAAGAAAATATAAAAATAACGCAGAATACGGTTTGCGTGGCTTGCGCACATAAACCGGCAGGAGGTGCGCGCGCACCCTACACATTGAAATCATAGCACACACGTATACATCAATACTTGCGTCTTTGACAGTTGCATTCATATATGCGTATCTTGTCACTTACAACATTTAGAAATGAAAATCACGAAAATACAAGTATAATGGGGAAATAATGTATCTATATTTTTATAAGAGACATTGGGAGCCACACTTAACCCAACGAAGAGCCGCATGCGGCACTCGGAGCCGCATTTGCCCACGTCTAGTATATGTGATGGTAACACATTCGGCTTTATGAGTATTGTAGTGTATGTGTTTTAATGTTAACACGTAAATAAAAAATATTTGAAGACTTCCCAAAAAGGGTTGTTTTCAAGTATTCCCTAAAGCTACACACGCCGCATATATCTTTAACCCTTAAGGGTAGACTTTTGCACGCCACAGGGGTAGCAATGGCAAAAGCCATGTGATAATACACCACCATATTGAGTTGATTTGGTATAATTGATTTATTAAATGAAGACGATTTTTCGAGGGAACATCTTTTAGAATCATACGAATAATCGAAAGATTATCGGAGACATTACATTAAGAGAATACAAAGGACAAAACCTTTATTGCTAAGAGTATTGATTTTATTCTTGGTTCTATCCCACATTTGAATAGATATTACTTTCTTAAGTGCTAGAAAAGATCTACGTTGCTTTTTATACATGTAGGGAATACCGTCGTCGTCGTAAATATTGTCAACATGCACGGTCAACGACCGATAAATCAACCTTTGAATATGTACAAAGATCACATACCAGAACGTCAATACTGTTTACATGCAAATAATAAGTACGTCGCATTCCACGGTAGAAAGAGAACGCATCGCGTGTCTCACCGTTTCGGCAATAAATACTCTACCCACTATATCATTGGCAACGTCTGCGACCACCTCGGAACTACAGGAGTGAGATCAAGATATACCGCGGACGCATTCACGCGCCCCGTTCTGAAATTGTATATATACCTACTTATCGACAAATAAAGAGCACTTGTTATTATTCACTTGACCATTCATCGCTGTTTACTATTTATCGATTATTCACTCTCACTTTTTCGCATTCCTGAATCGACGTATTTTATTTTAAATACAAAACAAATCAAAATCATCACGACGTATCAATAAAGCATCCCGCTAAATTGATGACCCCGAACGAAAAGGAACACAGAATTCGACTAAAGCGAATACAGATATGTCAACAACATCATCATCAGCATGGTCTACTAGGACACACGCTAAATACATATAAAAATTGCTAAAAGGAAATTTACCAAACGCTTTGTTGATTGACAAAGTTTTGTTCAATTTACCGGACAATAATTAACGATATCCTCAAATAATATTATTTTTCATGCTGTATTTACCAATTACCCTATTAAGAACATCACCACTCGCAAACGGAATGACTTTGATGAATTATTTTCGCTATCGATACCTAACTGCACTTGATCATCCAAGGCAAAATATAAGGCCGAAGAGGTGTTGGCAGGAGGCAAATCTCCTGGCGGAACCATGAGCCGTAAGAATGGCCAGGGACAGTGTCCCCCAAGCAAGCAGACCTCCAGGACGAACTCTCAAAAGATGGAAATATAGCTGGGAGTCGACGTCACAAGAGAGAAACAATGATCCAGGACCATAACAGGCCAACAGACCTAAAAGAAGAAGAAGATTAACAAACTACCCTATCAAGAACATCACCACTCGCAAACGGAATGACTTTGATGAATTATTTTCGATATCGATACCTTACTGCACCTGATCATCCAAGGTAAAATAGAGGGTCGAAGAGGTGTTGGCAGGAGGCAAATCTCCTAGTTCTGCAATATACGTGATTGGATTGGTATAAGGAGCGTCGGGGATTTTTTTTGGCCTGCCGGGGACAAAGATGTCTACTCTCAGGTAATAGTCAACGTTAAGGGGATCTGGCATGACATTGGGAAGAAGAAGATCGATACCTTCCATATCTTGGTGGATACATTGAAAATTAAACTGATTTATAAGGTTTCAACGGATGACTGAGCCACCCCACAAAAAAGCAGGAGCATCATTGTTTCTGTTGTCATTGTAATATACTATATTATGTAAAGTCATTTGATTAATATTTTATCATATTGAAATTTGATGTAATTGGGTTAAACCTGTAAAAAATAATTAGAAAAAAAATTACAATCGCTTCTTCAAAAAAAATATTTTCATCCGCCCATTTCTCATTTTATCATAGATTTCAGTTCTAGATAATAGAAGTATAAATTAATTATTTCAAAATTATAATCACCATAACGTAAAATAAGGTTTAAAATAATAGTTAAATTTAACTGTTTTGTTATTTCATACAAAAGCAAAAGTAAATTAAAAATATTAAGCTTAATTAAATTTTTAATTTATTTCATAATATTCATAGCCGTGTAATCTGGAGACTGTATGGTTAATAAAGTGTAAAGTTAAGGGTAGGTAATTTGAGGGAGGAAATTGCTTCGGTATAATCTTTTAATCTATGAGATTAGGGTTCTATTCATGAGGTAGTTTTTTTTTTCAAAGTAAAAAGGGATCTCCTCTCTTGGTGAAATTGCGTTAAAGTATAATCTCTGACATTTCAGTTAATTTTTAACCGAGTTACGTAACCCAATTAAAATTGTAATATTAAATACTCTATTTTATAACATTATTTTGTCATACTGTGAGTCTCATGGGTCGACAAAGTCCCTAATGGTAATATTTTGAAATGGATGAATACATATATTATGATACTATAAAGAAGAATT
The DNA here is from genome assembly GCA_949825065.1 of Odontocerum albicorne. Lineage (NCBI taxonomy): Eukaryota > Metazoa > Arthropoda > Insecta > Trichoptera > Odontoceridae > Odontocerum > Odontocerum albicorne. The sequence continues at coordinate 32,032,590 of OX463860.1, forward strand.
ATTCACCATCAAAATGAGAAAGTTAGAATACTTTGGACGTATAATGCGAGAAGAAAAATATGAGATCCTTCAATTGATATTGCAGTAGGGGTAGAAGAAATAAGAGAATAATACTTCTTCTTAAACTTTCTATAGACTCAAGAGTCTGTTACTGCAGGATTGTCCTGTGATGCTGAGCTCCAGCTATCTCTCCATCGTTTCGGGGGTCTCCCTGGTGGACGCCGTCCATCCGGCACCCCATGCAGAGCTATGTATGGAATTCTTGTGGAATTCATTCTCTGTACATGTTGGTACCAGTATCGTCGACGCTGTCATCCCCATCTGACCACTTTTGGAACCTCACAGACCTCTCGGATTGGACTACATCTTGGACCTCACAGACCTCTCGGATTGGCTAGGAAGGAAGCACTGCCGGTCCCAAGCCCGGATAAAAGAGGAGGGTTCCCAGACAAGGTTAGCAGCCTACCTGAGGTAAAAACATTGTAAATGCTCACAGAACAGGAGAAGGAGCCTTGAAGAGAAAAAGACGTAGGGAAAACTTGATGAGAATGGTTTTGTGGGAACCACGGTCGTCGCTGAATATTGTCAACACATACGGTCAACGACCGACGAAACGACCTTTGGATACCCCGACGAATTATATTTTACAGTCCGAAGGTCACATACCAAAACATTGACGCGGCCGGACATCGCGCCGCATTCCAAAGAAGAAAGAGAACGCATCACGCTGTCTCGCCGGTTCCGTAAACAAATTGTTTACCTACAATACTATTTACGATATCTACAATACTTCAATTGACCATTTCTGCACGCACAGAAGCGAGATAAAAGTATATCGCGGGCGCACTTCTGCGCCCATTCTGAAATGTTATAAATACCCACATACTGATAAATAAAACATTCATTCACTCTCTCCTTCCGCATTGCGATTTAACGTATTTTATTTATTTACCAACAACTACTATCATCATCTCTTCAAAAGCATTCCGCTAAAGTTTTATTGTGATATCATATTTTTATTCAGAGCTACTGTATCAAGGGTTCAAATAGCCATGACGATCGACAACCTTCAAAGAGCAGAGGAACTAAAAAGTTTTTTTTTTCATATGGTTCCCATAATTCATATATATGGTTCCTATGGTTAATGTGATTTCATACGGTCCCTAAAATATATCCAAATTAGTGTTTGGGATATATTATTGTAGAGCGTGTCTGGGAGACAATATTATTTTTGTCCCAGTAAACAAGCCTTTGGGTTTATAATCTCTGGCACGGAACTCGCAATTTGTTATTGAACATATTGGCAAAACTACTATTTGGCGTACGAGTATTGTTATAGATCGTTCAGCCTAAAGAGTCATTTTGCAATATTGTGAGTAACAGTGCGTTTACAAAAACTTGTCACTTTATTTATTGAATGAAGTGAAAAAGCAAAAAAATATAAAAATAATATTTTATATTCAAACATTGAAATGAACACACACGTTTTGTAAATTAAAAATGCTGTCAGCTTAAATTGTAATAATTATAAAAATAAAATGAAAGTAAGTTTATTTAACATATTAATTGTTTAGGCATGGAAGATTCTAGGAAACATTAAATAACAATTATGGAATTTTTCAAGATTAAAAATAAATATAAGTACAAGTATTATAAAGTAAAAATGTTCGTTAGCTTTAATTAGATTATAGCACATAAAAATACAATTATTTTTGTATGTACTCGTAAGATTATTTAACATATTAATGTACATATATCATAATTACAATGTCAAATAATAAAGTTTTAAAATAATAGTAGATGGAGTGATATTAAATTCTAGGAAACTGTAAGTTGTAACAAAGTACATTCTAAGCTTTCGAAAAATGTTGAATTATACTCGTACTATACATTACATTAGACAAAAATCGCTTTAATAGATTGCAGCACCTTTTCGACCGATCTCTAATTATTATCAATCATTACCAAAATTTGAAACAATCTCCTTTGCTTGGCCCGAAAGCGGTTTCCTTTTCCTAATTTCGACACGGTAGTGTTTTTCTAATCACCGAGTATTTTAACAATAATACAAACGTGCGCTCTGCGCGAACCAATCGTGTGGCATTCTAAAACCAATACCACTACACAAGTTGTTAATACAGGATGTTACACTATTGCAAAATGACTCTTTAGGCTAAACGATCTATACCATACGATGTTTTTACCAGACTGGTCCCCTTTTGTTGATTGGATGCCATTAGGAATTGAACCCGAAACTCCCGGGTGGAAGTCAAGAATGTTACCATTGGCTACGGAGGTCCTTACTTTAAAGACGAAAAATATACAATTCTAATAAAGGTTTTCTTTCTGTATTGAATAACTTTTGTTATTGTTTGATTTTCATAAATCAAGTTTTCATTGGCTCAAGTGTCGCGAGCGGATGGATTTAAAACGTTGTCTTTCTGTATTCAAGTCCCTTAATGGGATGTCTTCATTGTATCTTTCGAATTTGTATCTGAAAAATGTTCCTTCGGGGATGAGTTGAATTTTCAGGTCAACTTCGTATTCCTCTAATAAATAGATTGTTCCGAATTGATCTTATAAAGCGTGGTATTGTGACAGGGCTTTTTACGTTGCCGGTCCTGTAGCGTGGAGTGGTCTCCCTCTACTAAGAGATATGAGTGGCAAATAATACTTGTTTGTGCTCCACTGATAATAAGGTGAAAGCCTTGAAAGCGTTACAAAAAGTGGAATAAACAGTGTTTGATAAAACAAATTACAAAAACCATTTTATATAAATCCATACCCACCATTACGCCATTTTCCTGTCGGGATAAGCCAAGATTGCCAAACTTCATATCTCGACACATATCATTAGCCGCTTCTACATCCATTTCTCATATATCTTCTACGATTTCTCTGACTTTCTAAATTTACTTTTTTTTCAGAATATCGTTCACTTGATCCAACTATACTTTCCTTGGTCTTCCTCTCACATGCCTTTCAGTCACTATATACCTGTTTTGTTAGTATTTCTTCATTCATTCGTTCCACACGTCCAAACCATTTTAGTTTGCTTTTCTTCATCTTACTCAACACACCAGACTTATGTTCATATTAATACTTTATCACGTCATACCGTATTATGTCATACATTGTCACTCCATGTATTCTTCTCAATGCACGCATTTCTACAGCATTTATTTGATTCGTTTCAGTTTTTTCCACGTTCTCTCTCCCATACATCAAAGTTTATGTATATAATACAAAAGCAAATAATTCGGACCGATTGGCTACTCCGATCCAGCGGAGTTAACCTTTCTCTTCCTGTGCTAAAAAAATCCGCCCGTTCCGGTAATGTGTATTCAATACACATCAATAAACATGTAAAAATGAGCGATTTAAAATCGGAAAAAAATAAGAATATTCATAGCCAATCGCTTAAATTAATTAAATTTGAAGTCAAAAGTGATAGTAATTGAAATTTAATTGCTGAAAACATGAAAAAAAAAACATCGGCCAACGTTCACGAAAAGAGCGAGACGACCACCTCAAACGAAAGCTGGCTGGCTACTAAGCGAGATAAGCGAACGAAATGAGATTCTATTTCTTGCGTTCCCATATATCGAAGTATAGGGAGAGTGAGACGTGAATAGCGTCGCTTCCACACTCGTAGCGATTTTTTAGAATGAATATACCTACGTCACACACTGGCACACGTTTGATTGTATTGATGAATTTATTCCCGATTTTCACAAAATATCTCTGATGTGGCCGATAAGTGCTAATTATTATTAATATTATTTTCATTCAATGCGTAAATGTATTACGGAGGAATACCTAAAATCTGAACCCAGTATTCATTATATTTATAGAGATATTAAAGTTTTTAGAAGCAATGTGTACTAGTTACACATCACAGGGAAGGAAAGGTTAAAGTATAGTTTTACTATTGTACATTCGAAGTTTCAATAAAAGTTCTTGCAGCTTGTTCAACTATTGGAACTCCAGACCTTAAGCCGCTTTATAAGTATATTTTACTGGGCTGCAATCCATTTCATTCTCCCGTGACGTCGAGTCGTGTGCCTGTCACCCTTCGACGTATTACAAATTGCCGAGCTATTTGAATACTTTTAAAGTATATTTATGACGCTAAGAGTTCATTCCTTTCTCCTGTGACGACGGATCTTAAGGGGGTATTCTACTCGAGAAATTTGATTTTTTTAAAGTTTAGACCTTATAGAATATGTTCTCAAAAGGAAATTTTAAAATTCTCAATATTTATGAAGTTATAGCTATAAATGAGGCAGCAATTACGCCGCACCGGTATGACTCGGACAATAATCCTGCATCAACATGTATGAAGGTTTTAATTCTGCAAAGCAACTTACATCTCGTTCTACTAATGAGGTCATGTATTTTCTATATCTCAATATCTATCCATAAAATTCCCACAAATTCTAAAAAATCCAATATTTGTTCTATATATGCGTTATTCCACTAAACAAAGTCTGAGTTCTTTACCTCTATAAAATAAGTCTTCGACAATTACGTAAGTCTGCTTGGTGAAGTTTGGTAATATTTTGTGGTATACATACATAACATATATTGAACTTAAATATACGTATAATTTTTAAATAATTTTAAAACAATGACTGTAATTTATTATTACTACTGCTTTTTGTATCTTCATGTTAGTTTAAGATAACGTTATATTATTTGTCAATAATTTTAAGTACTTTTATAACCTGTCACATGTTCATTTGTATATAAAGACACTGTTGTGTCGTTAATTAAATAAATAAATAACCTCAAAACTTTAAACGAGTTTTTCTCGAAACTACTTTTTTCAACCTGGTCGACATAAAATTTCAAATTTTGTTCAACCGATTGCTTTTAAATTTGGTATGAAACTTTAATAAATATTTTTTTATCGTTTCTACCTTGAAAAATTCAATACTATTTTTTTTACTGTTTTTAAAAATTTTAATATTTGAAATAAGGATAAAAAAAAAATTTCTCTCTTTGTTATTTACTTCCTATCAAGAAACTGTGTATGATTTTTGTTTCAGATTTACGAAAGGGCTTCAATCATGTCGACCAGCTCACCTCCTTTTTTTACGACATGATATAACAGCTGATAGCAAATAAATTTTTTTTGTACATTCTCAAATCATCAATAAACAAACTGTAAAAACTGCATCGGAAAAATGTTTTTAATTTTTTTTTATTTAGTCTGAAAAAACGTCCGAAATTCACGTCTCTAGAGTAGAATACCCTCTTAAGTAAATAAATAAATACAGGTTTATTGATAGCAACATAGTCTGGTTGGCTGGAAGAGATTGCCGCCTGACAATAAGCCCGCCAGATTGTATTTTCAAAAGAATTGTTAAATAAATAAATAAATAGTATGTACATAATACATTTAGATACATTTCAAGAACACATTAAAAAGAGAATACATTAAAAAACAGAAGTTATCAAAAGGTCTGGGCTCATCTAATAACATCCCCCCGGCCAAGATACACCCCACCAATATAAGACGAGCCCAGTCACGGGGACACCAGATGTTTTTCAGCCCACACCCTTGAACACAGGAAGATAAAAAAACACAGAAAATATATAGATGACAAAAAAAAAATACATTCAAGAGAGAAGACATTCAAAGGTCCGGGTTCATCCCACAAACATTCCCCGGCCGAGATACACCCCACCAATGTAGGGCAAGACTGACCGCAAGGGCATCAGGGGATTTCCATCTCACACCCCCGCATATCTAGATTAAAGAATAAATAAAAAAACAAAAACGTATGGCAGAAAACAAAATAAAAAGTAAACCCACATCATATATAGTACCACCTTAGGTTAACTGTCAGCAAGAACGAAAAAAAGAAAAGCCTCAAAGGAGTCCAAATTTTACAAAATGACAAATGGGAAATGAAATAGTTGAGACAACATTGAAATGGTTAGGCAGTAATACATTGAAATAGTCAAGCAGTTTTCAAAGAATGAATGAGAAGATAACGCACAAACACGTACGCACAATCCCCGATTCACCACCAGCGAAAAAAGAGAAAAGAAAGAAAAAAAAAGCAAATAAGAGACCCATTAACCACTGAGAAACCCACTAACCACCCAGAATATAACACTTTAGAGCATCTCTGAAGGTACAACTATTCACCCGCTTTTCAAGGCCTGTGGCAACTCAACTCAGTCCGTCATCGCCACTATTCTTTCCACACTGAAGATTGTCGCCGTCGAAACAGTTCTTTTGGGCAGAGCCTTCTTCATCACTAGGTGACATGCTCATAATAAATAAAGCGTAGCAGAAGTTAAGAACAAATTTAACTTAATATTAATACACGACTTATCCTGGTTAGTTTTGGGCAGAGCCTTCTTCATTACTAGGTGACTTGCTCATAATAAATAAAGCGTAGCAGAAGTTAAGAACAAATTTAACTTAATATTAATACACGACTTATCCTGGTTAGTTTTGGGCAGAGCCTTCTTCATTACTAGGTGACTTGCTCATAATAAATAAAGCGTAGCTGACGTTAAGAATAAATTTAACTTAATATTAATACACGACTTATCCTGGTTAGTTTTGGGCAGAGCCTTCTTCATCACTAGGTGACTTGCTCCTAATGAATAAAGCGTAGCTGACGTTAAGAATAAATTTAACTTAATATTAATACACGACTTATCCTGGTTAGTTTTGGGCAGAGCCTTCTTCATCACTAGGTGACTTGCTCCTAAAAAATAAAGCGTAGCTGACGTTAAGAATAAATTTAACTTAATATTAATACACGACTTATCCTGGTTAGTTTTGGGCAGAGCCTTCTTCATCACTAGGTGACTTGCTCCTAATAAATAGCGTAGCTGACGTTAAGAACCAATTTAACTTAATATTAATACACGACTTATCCAGGTTAGTTTTGGGCAGAGCCGTCTTCATCACTAGGTGACATGCTCATAATAAATAAAGCGTAGCTGACATTAAGAACAAATTTAACTTAGTATTAATACACGACTTATCCTGGTTAGTTTTTAAACAAAATGATATTGTATTGAATAAGGCTCACGTTTTACATGTGAACAATCTACATTATTACCTATTTTAAGGTATTTGAGGAATATTTTGCCACTTTGTAGGGATTTGTATGAAACAAGAAAAACATTAAAAATTCAACCATTAAACTCCCGATTATGATTTATTTGCATATGAACAATGCTTTTTCGATATTTCAAATAAACAAAGTTATTTATTGAAAATAATATAGGTATGGCTGAAACAATTTCAAATATACCATATATTCGTAAATGCAAATCAAGATGAACTATAAATTCAAGTCGTTCAATTAAAAATGTTCATAACCAAGTTTTTTTTACATATTTTGTGTATTTGCATTTTTTAATTGACGCTTAAAATGTTCATTCAAAATTGACATCAAAAGCTTCGCCAATTTTTCTAAACGTCAAATATAATCGAAAGATTTCAGTTTGAAAATTAAATCAGTTTCAAATTTTCAACTCTCACCTGTCATGAAAGAATTTTTTTATTCACATACATACAATCACGTTATTTCCCTCTTGGTGTAGGCAGAGAAGACCTAGCGCCAGAATTTCTTATCCTTAACACACATCCTTAGTTTATTCTACATTCATATATCTTCTTATACAACTTTTACGATTTCTCTGACTTTCTACTTTTCCTTTTTTCAGAATATCATTCACTTGATCTAACCATACTTTCCTTAGTCTTCCTATACCACGTCTTCCCCACACATTTGTATTTTATATTTATTTTCTTAGTCTGTTTTCATTCATTCGTTTCACAAGCCTAAATATTCATTTCTAATCACTTAATTTCGTACTCCGTCATAAATTATCACTCCATGAATTCTTTACAATGCATGTATTTCTACAATTTTTATTCGGCTCTTCTCAGTTTTTTTGCACGTCCACGTTTCACTCCCATGCATCAAAGTTGGCACCAAAATACTAATATGAACTATCGTAATAACATATTTAGCATACTGTTCTGTCCGAGCATGTATGTTTTGTTTTTCATTGTGACAAAATACATTGTAACTGAATCGAGTGAAAGAAAAAAATATGATAAAATATGGTTGTGCGAAAAATCTAAATGTATGATAAAATATGGTTGTGCGAAAAATCTAAATGTATGATAAAATATGGGTGTGCGAAAAATCTAAATGTATGATAAAATATGGGGGTGCGAAAAATATAAATGTATGATAAAATATGGGTGTGCGAAAAATCTAAATGTATGATAAAATATGGGTGTGCGAAAAATATAAATGTATGATAAAATATGGGGGTGCGAAAAATTTAAATGTATAATAAAATATGGGTGTGCGAAAAATCTAAATGTATGATAAAATATGGGTGTGCGAAAAATCTAAATGTATGATAAAATATGGGTGTGCGAAAAATCTAAATGTATGATAAAATATGGGTGTACGAAAAATCTAAATGTATGATAAAATATGGGTGTGCGAAAAATCTAAATGTATGATAAAATATGGGTGTGCGAAAAATCTAAATGTATGATAAAATATGGGTGTGCGAAAAATCTAAATGTATGATAAAATATGGGTGTGCGAAAAATCTAAATGTATGATAAAATATGGGTGTGCGAAAAATCTAAATGTATGATAAAATATGGGTGTGCGAAAAATCTAAATGTATGATAAAATATGGGTGTGCGAAAAATCTAAATGTATGATAAAATATGGGTGTGCGAATTGACGAAATATGCAATTTGGGTAAGTATGTTAGACATCGGCAAGGTGGATAGATATATTGACCAGTGAGTTGCAATAGGACACAAAGTAACTGGGTCACTAAAAATGTGCAAAAAGTACGCAACATCTCCAAAATTTGTTGTTCATATAATTAATGTATGGGAGGATAAAATGGACATGGAAATTAAATGAAAGGAATCGAGTAAATGTGGGAATGCGGTCACTGAAAAAAATAAGTGGTGTGTCGATGCATTACAGAATTAGAAATATTATAAGGATGAATTTGAGCTTATAATTAGTTTGTTAAGTTGGGTGGAAATTAGCAAGTTAAGGTGGTTTGCACATGTTGAATGGATATGTAACTAAAAACTGAATGAACAAACTTACAAAGCAAGCGAGAATGAGATTTGTAGAAGAGACCGAATGAAATTCCGCAGGAAGAAAAGGCAAACAGTAAGACAAATATAAAAAAAACTGTAGTGGAAGATTTATGGATGTAGCAAAGATGAAGGATGGGGAATTCCTCGAAAATCTGTATAAATAAAAATGTAAATGTTCGTATGTAGAAAATGACTTATCTCCGAAAGTTCTCTACCGATCGCTTTGAAATTTAGACAAAAGTTGGCATTTGTATACAAAAATGTTTATATATTTTTATTTAAATACCGGTGTGTATAAAAAAGTTTATAAATCAGAAAAAATTACGTTTGCGCCTCTTGCAGCGACAAACTCAAACTAAACTTGACAGTTATGTCACATTGCATTTTGGACGTTTCGGAATTAATATTAAATATTAAATAATTAAATCTCTATAAATAAAATATTAAATAATTTAATGTTTAATAATAATTAATAAATTTTATAAATAATAAATTTAAAATTTTCAAATATGTTTATTGAAAAGTCGCGACATAATTTTTTTTTGTATAGCGCCATCTGCACTAATTTATCCGCCATTTTCATTTCGTAATGTGCGTTGTTGACATCTACTTCTAAGAATATCTGTTTCACTTAGTTTTTTTAACTTATTTTTCTGTTCAATTAGCGGTAAAATTTAATGGTGTTGATTGATTTTCGTTTGAATTCAAATCATACCGTGAATTGATCTCTTGGAGTGACGCAATCATTTGCTTCAGAGAGACAACATGATGTTGGTATGTACATTTTTAACAAATGTCATATTTATTTTAAACGAACTGCCCAATTTTTGTTAATTTGTAACAAGATGTATAAATTTGTCATTATTGTTAGTTTTTTGTAATGTATTTATCTATAATAAATAACTTGCTATTTACTAGAATCGATATGTATTGTTCATTAATGACGCGTGCAGCAAGTCACATCCAAATAAAATTCGTGCGTAGTTTGCAATGTCTTTCCTTAACATTTAATTAATTCCAATAATCTTTCTCTTTGCTTAACATTTAATGTCATGATAGGGAAATTTGACGCTCTGACCTCTGTCTACCTTTATAGGAAAATAACGGTGTTGTATAAATGTATGTATTGTATGTACAAATTTTCAATAGATGTGACATAGAATGAATTTCTTAAATTTTTTTTCTAAAAAAAAAATAACAAAACGGAGCTACCAATTTTTGGAATTGAAGTCGTTAAAAATCAGACTCCCCTCAAGGACGAAATTTATAAGAGATTATTTTTAAGTGTCATTTATAAAATAATTTTAAAAAGATTAATAATATTAAAATTTTCAGTAGAAAATGTTTATCTCAGGTTTCACGGTGCTGAAAATTCAAAAGCGATTACGTGTGCCTAGTAAATACCGTTTTTTTTTCTTTCTCCTTGAAATTGGAAAACGGTGAACAATAAAATCTCGTCTTAAATTATCAAATTTAGAAAATCCTCTCCGTTCCATTACGTGAGATAAGGATCTCGCAAAATATAAAGTAAAAAAGGGAATCCATTTTTTATCTCGTGTGTAATGGCTTACCAAAACATATCGCATATGTCTCTATAAGAATTTATTTTATGTCTTTTGTACGTGATAACATTTTAAATATTTCGAATATACTTTGTGACATTGTTTATTGGTAAATAGTAGTAGATAATAAGACAATCGAAGCTTTCGACGAATACATATACCTCGGACATAAAATCAAATTGGGAAAAGATAACCAAATAGCCGAAATTTGGAGAAGAAATTTGGAAGATTTCCCAGAAGAATTGGACTGGGTTAGGCAGCATTCTGAATGATCGACCATGTTCTCAAAAAATTAAAAGAAGTTCCCACCAATCTAAAAAGAAAAGTCTTCGATACATGCGTCCTTCCTGCGCTAACATATGGCTTGGAAACGATGACATTAAGTGCCAATACCATTCACAGACTAAAATGCGCACAACGGTGCATGGAACGACGAATGTTGGGCATAAGTCTGATAGACAAAGTCAGAAATTAATAAATCAGACGACGGACTAGGGTTGTCGACATAATGGACCGTGTTGCTGGCATGAAATGGCAATGGGCGGGTCACGTTGCGAGACAACGAAATGAAAGATGGACACCCTGAGTCTTGAAATGGAGGCCGTGGGATACGAGAAGACCGATGAGACGGACCCAGAAGAGGTGGGCTGACGACATTATCCCTGTCGCCGGTAGAAAATGGACGAGAAAAGCCCAAGACAGGGAATCGTGGAAGGTTTTTAGAAGAGGCTTACATTCAGCAGTGGAGAGACGCCTGAAGAAGAAGTAGTAGTAGCCTGTTTCAAATATCTCAATTAAATACTCAAAGATGTTTCAACACTGTATATATAATATAATGTTTATAATGTAATAAACATTATATTATACATTGCTTACTGTAGGCCGAGCGCAGCACCAGATGAGAATAGTGATGTCGGGTAAACCACTAAAGAACACCAAGGAGTTTGTCTACCTCGGGAGCAAAATAACATGGGACGGTCGGTCCAAGAGCGAGGTCGACAGCCGTATACATCAGGCTAGACTTGCATTTAATAAAAGGTCGAAAATAATAGAATCAAATAATATAGACCTAAAACTGAGAATACTCCTCATCAAGACCTATGTATGGAGTATCTTGATGTACGGCTGCGAGACATGGTGCCTATCCGAAAGAGATAGACGAAGACTAGAGGCTTTTGAGATGTGGTCCTATAGAAGACTATTAGGAATTTCCTGGAGAGACCGCATCACAAATAAAGAGGTTCTCCAACGAATCGAAGGAGGAAGGCACCTGCTCAGGATCCTGTCCGAAAGGCGTGCAAGATGGATCGGTCATATAATACGACAAGAGGGCCTCTTGCATGCCATAATGGAGGGTATGACCGAGGGGACAAACTCTAGGGGACGCCCACGCCGAGAGTACCTGGAGGACCTGTTGGTGGACGTGCGCTGCTCAACATATACAGACTTAAAAAGAGCCGCACAGGACAGGGGGGAATGGAGGAGAAGAGTTCAAATTGCTGCAAACCAGTCTTAGGACTGCAACCACGGAAGGAATGTAATAATCGACTTAGAGATCATTGAATAGAATTCAAGTATAGGTGACTTGTCGTTACTTGACCTCGTAGTCGAGGACTCCCTCGCTATCCAATGTCAATGTAGTTGGAAAACGAAGCTGTGCAGTGGAATTTGTATTAATTGAGTGATTCGTTGCATACCAGCAAACTCACCGCCCCCATCGTTGTACTAGATCCGATGGCACACCGAAGTGAGACGGTCGAAGCACGTGTTTTTTTAAGAATAGATATGATCGAAGTCATAGGTATTTTTACACCCTCGAATACTACAAAGTAGTACATCGCAGGGTTCGAAACGGTGATCTTCTGCACGGAAGTCCAGTGCGTTACTGCGCGGTTAAGCTCCTCAATATTAAGATAGCAATTCAGGAAAAGTTTCATTAAAGAGATATTCTACTCTAGAGGCGTGAATTTCGGGCGTTTTTTCATACTTAATTAAAAAAAAACAAAAAAAAAAATTTCCTATACTATACATTTTTACAGTTTCTTTATTGATGATTTGAAAATGTACAAAAATTAAAAAAAAAAGAGAATGAAAATTCAAGACCTTATCAGCTGTTATATCTTGTGAAAAAAGGGGGGGTGAGCTAATGGACATGATTGGAACCCTTTCGTAAATTTGAAACAAAAATCATACACAGTTTCTTGATAAGAAATAATGTCGTTATAGTTGGTACCAAAGAGAAAAAAAAACGTAAAATGAGGGCTGTCTGAAAAAAAAATCAATTCTTTTCCCCTTTTTTTCAATTTTTAAATTATTTTAAAAATAGTAAATAAATAAAGTGTTGGATTTTTCAACATAGTAACGACAGAAAAATATCTTTCAAAGTTTCATACAAAATTTGAAGGCTATCGGTTTGATAGAACTTGAGATTTTATGTCGACCAGGTCGAAAAAAGTAATTTCGAGAAAAACGCGTTTAAAGTTTTGAGATTATTGTCCGAGTCATTCCGGTGCGGCGTAATTGCTGCCTCATTTATAGTTAGCTATAACTTCGTAAATATTGAGAATAAAAATTTTTTTTTGAGGGCATATTCTTAAAGGGGTAACTAAACCCCCTCTGCATGGCGAGCATGCAGAGGATGTTCCTTGAACGAAAGTAGGGCTGATTGTGATTGTGTGGATATATAATATATGACTCACAACACTTGTTAGTTTGTCAGAATATTGAGACGATATGCTTTTAGAAGAGCCTGATTGATGTGAATGATAGGGCGATCTCTGTTGCCTTCTACTGGAAACGAATAATAACATAAAAGAAAATTTCTTTCTTCGTAAAAATTAAGGCTTTTTATTAAAGTTATCGTAGTGTTCGCATTAACCCCTCGATAAAAAGGGATTTATGTTTGTGTTAAGCAGGACAAATCCTTTTTTTAAATACCCCATCGTTAATCAGGATTAGCTTTTCACAGGGGTGGGATAAAGGATTAGAAAGGGATATGGTTTAAGTATTGCGAAAAAATATCAAAGTGTAAATGAATTGGATTAATAAAAAAAAATGGTTGTTAATAAATTTTTGTCGTTGGCGAACTTTGACAAATAATTATGAAAAATTAAGTCGAGTATAAGTTGTCTTATTTGCCGAGATTTATCATACAAAACACACACGTTATTTATTACATATATAGGGTGGGGTTTGAATCTTGCTACAAAAATAAATTTAAATAATAATGACATGATTTTTATGTAATTGTTCAGACAGTATTGTGGCTATGTTCAGACTGTAATGTGGGTATAATTTCAGCCACATTACAGTTTGAACAACTACATAAAAATCATGTAATTATTATTCAAATTTATTTGTGTAGCACGATTCATCCCCCGCCCTGTATGATACTTTCATGCAAATACATCTGGTAATTTATTGTTTTACCCCTTCCATGTGATGTGTAACTAGTACACATTGCTTTTAAAAACTTTGATATCTCTATAAATATAATAAATACTGGCTTCAGATTTTAGGTATTCCTCCGTAATTCATTTACGCATTGAATGAAAAAAATAATTTTAATAATAATTAGGACTTACCGGCCACATCAGAGATATTTTGTGAAAATCACCAATACAATCAAACGTGTGCCAGTGTGTGACGTAGGAATATTCTTTCTAAAAACCGCTATGGGTAAAGAAGCGACGCAATTAACGTCTCACTCTACTTTGGTATATGGGAACGCAAGAAATAGAATCTCAGTTCGCAGTTGTATTCCTTCCTTTGAGGTATAACATATACAGTGTTGTTAGTCCGTCTCAGGTCTCTCGGGCATCCATTTAAGGTGGTTTCTTCGCCCGTTTTGTGAACGTCGGCCGATGTTTTTTTCATGTTTTCAGCAATTAAATTTCAATTATTGTCACTTTTGACTTAAAATTTAATTAATTTAAGCGATTGGCTATGCATATTCCTATTTTCCGATTTTAAATCGCTCATTTTTACATGTGTATTGATCTTTATTAAATGCACAGCACCGGTGCGCGCGGTTTTTTTAAGTACAGTCCATTTCCACTCAACTAGTTTTGATCTCTTTGCCATCACGACGTGACTCGTTTTTCATTTCTTCAAGTAATTTTTTTTCTTCTCTCAAACCTTTTAAGATATTTAAAAATGTGTTTTATTTTTTATACTTGTTTTTTTTTATGTTTATTGAGTGGATAAATTATACGAATGTATTCGTGTTTCTATTTTTTCTTGTGTCTCCTGAGCCGTCGCCTGTCACATGTATGGTAGGAAGTATGTACATATACGCACTTCTTTCTTATATTTTTTGTATGAATCATTTTAATTTCTATACATTTTGTGTCACATTGATTTTGTATTCAAGAGCACTCAAAATACTTATTTGAATTTTATCATTGTAACTACTTTATATTTATCATTGTAAATTCTTATTTGAATTTTACCGTTGTAACTTGTAACTACTTTATCTTTATCATTGTACATTCTTATTTGAATTTTATCATTGTAACTACTTCATCTTTATCATTGTAAATTCTTATTTGAATTTTATCATTGTAACTACTTTATCCTTATCATTGTAAATACTTATTTGAATTTTATCATTGTAACTACTTTTGGTGGTTAATAAAATATGGTAGATTTTACTAAATAAATAAATATTATCGGTATTTATAATCATACCTTAAATTTTGTGAATTTTTTTAATAATATTAATCAAGATTAAGTTTGAAGATGAATTTAAGGAAAAATAGGGCTTAGGACTGTGATTGTGTAGTAGTTAAAAAAGGGATATTTAGAGATAAACAGTATTTTTTTAATTTATTCCTAAATCTTGATAAGGATGTAGGTCATCTTATTGAATCAGGAAGATCGTTCGACGATGAGCAAAGTGAACCGTAGATGATATATGGAATAGTGTGTGACGCGTTGGTGTACAAAGGATTCTGCCGGCACCAGATCAGAGGTACAGTCCATGCTCTGAAGGAAAATGATTTTTTTACATAGATACTGAGGACTACTTGGATTATTCAACACCTTAATGAGGATTGACAGAATGTGGAGTTTTGTTTGCTGTCTTATTGCAAGACATTGGAGTCGGGAACGATGTTCGTATATTAAAATTATTAAATATAAACTGAACACAAATATTTAAGAGTCTTTCCAGTCTAATTAACAACCCCTTTCCATCGCCAACAAAACAAATATCATTATAGTTAATTAAGGGTTAAAATTTTGGGCGAGCGAAATTATACTTTTAATCGGGAGGAAAATTGGCAATCTGTCGAGAAAATTAACCGTCGTGAAGATTTTGCGGCTCGACTCGGAGATATTATTATGCCAACTCAAACATTCATCAACAAGGACGCTCAGATCCTTAAAATTTCGGAAATACGGAATCACACACCCATCAGTTTGCTGCTCGACTCGGATATATTATAATGCCAACTTAAACATTCATCAACAAGGACACTTTAATCCTTAACATTTCGGGAATACAAAATCACACACCTATCAGTTTACTGCTTGACTTTGAGATATTATTATGCCAACTCAAACATTCATCAACAAGGACACTTTAATCCTTAACATTTCGGGAATACGGAATCACACACCCATCAGTTTGCTGCTCGACTTGGAGATATTATTATGCCAACTCAAACATTCATCAACAAGGACACTTTAATCCTTAACATTTCGGGAATACGGAATCACACACCCATCAGTTTGCTGCTCGACTTGGAGATATTATTATGCCAACTCAAACATTCATCAACAAGGACACTTTAATCCTTAACATTTCGGGAATACGAAATCACACACCCATCAGTTTGCTGCTCGACTTGGAGATATTATTATGCCAACTCAAACATTCATCAACAAGGACACTTTAATCCTTAACATTTCGGGAATACGGAATCACACACCCATCAGTTTGCTGCTCGACTTGGAGATATTATTATGCCAACTCAAACATTCATCAACAAGGACACTTTTATCCTTAACATTTCGGGAATACGGAATCACACACCCATCAGTTTGCTGCTCGACTTGGAGATATTATTATGCCAACTCAAACATTCATCAACAAGGACACTTAAATTCTTAACATTTCGGGAATACGGAATCACACACCCATCAGTTTACTGCTTGACTTTGAGATATTATTATGCCAACTCAAACATTCATCAACAAGGACACTTAAGGTAGATCCTTAAAATTTCGGGAATACGGAATCACACACCCATCAGATTGAATAAACGGAAGATTCAATAGAAAGGTCTCGAAAGAAGACCATATGTTATATGGTGAAATTTTTTATCACCCATATAATCTTAGATAAACCAACTTTATATGAGGAACGGAATAAAAAATCTGTCTACCCAATGACGTTCATAGTTTTAGGAAGCACTTGAACATATTCATCACCTTTTTTGATAAGTGTTATCATAATTTATGATGTGCTACACCTAAAGTCGAACGTATCAATATCACTCATCGTAAGATGAGCTACAATTTTTTTTTGTAGCTTATCTTCCCTTTGTAAATTTTCTTACCGAATATGTTTTCCTAAATAAATGAAGATGCGAGGAACAGTCAAACCTAATGGCCGCAGTCACCACTTTCCTTTTTTTACATTTAATTTATTTTATTTTTGTAATATTTTGAATCGGTCAATAATAGTGGATTCGATTCTCGAGTTATTCTGTTCTTCAGGAGATGCTGTCTCGTAACAGTGCTGTATAAATTATGATCTCCGTGGCCTAGTTGGTAAGACACTAGTGTACCAGACCGGAGGTGGCGGGTTCGATTCCCGTTGAAACCCAGATTTTTTATAAAAAGGATTCCATTCTGGTTTTCTCCTAAAGCCTCTTTAATATATTTCTGGTTGGTTAGAATATATTACCACATGGCAAAAAGCTTCTTAGGTTGTATTGTATACAACGAAAGTGTTATATAGTAATATTGATAATAAATAGTACATTTATTATTATTTCGCGTAAAAATATTGTTTAATTTTTTTTTTTGAGACAATCTCGTTGAATTTCTTGCCCTCGGATTGGTAAGGATACATTGGTCATATTTATTCTATAAAAAAGTCGATTTCCACTTAAAAATTTTCATATATTTTTCAAAGTCACGATTTTCGAAGCGATTTTTCCAAATTACCCGAAAAATCGCGCGGATTACCTTTGCTCTACCAGGTCACGTCTCGGCGATCAGAATCGGTTCAGGGAATCTTTGATTTTTGATGAGATCGTTCTCCAATTCAAATCTGGAGCTGACTTAGAGTTTGATGCGAAAATTGAAACTTGAACCACGTGAAATTGCAGTCGTTAAGAAATCGTCAACATTTTAACAGATGTGTCACATATGATTTTTTTTATTTAGAGATTTTCAACACATTATAACGCATTTTACATATACGAATTATACGTTGTAAGATTCGTTCGAGGAGTTGTGAGCTGTCCAGCATTACTATAGTTCGGAAATTGTAGGATGAGTCCTGTGACAGCTCACAAATTTGCTCCATAACGATTTTCAGTAATTTTAATTATTTTATCAACTTTAATATAAGCCTCAATTCTAATAAATAGCAAGTTATTTAGGTAAATACATTACATAAGGTTGTATTGGGGCAAAGTTGTGAGCTGTCACAGGACTCATCCTAGAATTTCCGAACTATACAAAGATTGGCGTTAATTTTTCCTAATAATTACACTAGACTGCGCCGGCAAGAACTGTTCTCAATAACATACGCAAGAACGGGTCTTCCAGCCGCTATGCCTGTTGGAAGGGCCTTAACTCTTCTGAACGGGACTGCTTTGGATATTGACATATTTCATATCACATTACCCCAAAAGCAAAAGTAAATTATCTTCTAAGATTGAGCGCGCTAGAAAGCACTCATCAACGTACTTAAGTGACTTTGAATATATGTGTATGTTTGTGTGTATATATGTATGCATATACATAATTTTATACATATATTTTTTAATGTTAACATTTTTTAAATTTTTCTATGTAATTGGACTTAAGCGTGTGTCCTAGTAGGACGTGCTGATGATGTTGATGTTGACATCTCTGTATTCGCTTTAGTCGAATTCTGTGTTCCTTTTCGTTCGGGGTCATCAATTTAGCGGGATGCTTAATTTGACACGTCGTGATGATTTTGATTTGTTTTGTATTTAAAATAAAATACATCGATTCAGGAATGCGGGAAGTGAGAGTGAATAGTCAGTAAATAATAAACAGAAATGAATGGTCAAGCGAATAAATAACAAGTGCCTTTATTCATCGATAAGTAGGTATATATAGACTTTCAGAACGGGACGCGTGACTGCGTCCGCGGTATATCTCGATCTCACTCCTGCGCGTGCTGAGGTGGTCGCAAGCGCTGCGGATACTACAGTGGGTAGGATATTTATTGTCAAAACGGCGAGACGGCGTGATATGTTCTCTTTCTACCTTGGAATACGATGTAAATATTATTTGCGTGTAAACAGTGTTGACGTTTCTGGTATGTGACAATTGTACATATCCAGAGGTTGATTCATCGGTCGTTGACCCTGCATGTTGCCAATATTTAGGGACGTGGGTACCCTACAGGACTAAGCCCGTATTGAGAAAATAAATATTCGTCGTTGTTGGGC
This sequence comes from Odontocerum albicorne, assembly GCA_949825065.1. Classification (NCBI taxonomy): domain Eukaryota; kingdom Metazoa; phylum Arthropoda; class Insecta; order Trichoptera; family Odontoceridae; genus Odontocerum; species Odontocerum albicorne. The sequence continues at coordinate 32,051,939 of OX463860.1, forward strand.
CTCACAGTCGAGGATCCCCTCGCCATTCCAACGTCAATTCAATTAAAAACGTGGAGTTTTTTGTAAGTGATCCGTTGCACACCAGCAAACTCACAATACACACCGCAGTAATGGGTCCGATGGCACACTAAAAGTGAGATGATCGGAGTTAAAAAACAAGACATTGCATCAACTTCAAATTATTTCCTACCGATCTTTCTTCATTTGTCATTTATACTTTCACAACACAGATATTTCAAGCGATCCTCATTGGCAGCCCTCAGTTTCTCGGTAAATTCAACACTGACTTACTTCCTCCAATATTACTTGATGGCTCTATTATACCATTACATAAAACTGTTAAAAACTTAGGAGTGCTAATAGATAACACTCTCTCATGGCGAGATCAAATAAATGAGGTAAGCCGAAGGATCTTCTTCAGCCTTCATTCCCTTAAAGTGTTGCAAAGATTCCTACCTACTAAAACCAAAATTTTGCTCGTACAATCTCTGCTCTTTCCGATTCTGGACTATGCGGACGTATGTTACTTGGATGTTACAGAGAAACAGCTGGACAAATTACAGCGTCTTCAAAATGTGTGTCTAAGATTCATTTTCAACCTACGAATCTACGATCATATAACTTCATACCAGAAGGCATTGAACTGATTAAATGTTAGAAATAGACGCCAAATTCACATACTGTCTCTATTGTATAATATCCTTAACTGTCGCGCCGCACCCTCTTATCTCGCCGAAAATTTTCAGCGTCTTTCCAATAATGGATTAGCGCTACGCTCAAACAGAGATTGTTTATTGGCCTTTCCAGTTCACCGCTCTTCTTTCTTTACGTCGTCCTTTACTGTTCATGCAGTGAGACTTTGGAATCAGTTACAAACTAATTTAAGACTCGCTCCGTCCTTGGCATGCTTTAAGAAGCGACTGAAAAAACTCTTAATTTCTAGTCAGTAAAATAACGTGTTTCATTCCTGATTTTTCTTTACCTTTCCTCTCCACCATCCTTTCCTTTCCTTTTGATTGATGATATCTCACTTTATATGAAAAATAATGTTCGGGTGATTGTCCGTCTTTGTGGGGTTCGTGGGCATGTTCTCACGTATATGTTTATGGATTTCGTGAAGATGGATAGTCATTTGAATGATTTATGCGACCACATAACTTGCTTCATTTATTTTTGTCTGGTTGGTTGGAAAAGATTGCCGCCTGGCAATAAGCCCGCCAGATTGTATTGCAATGAAAGTGTTAAATAAATAAATAAATAAACCGTATCATATCTCTCATAGCACTTTCCTCTGAACGACCGAGATACTTTTTAAATGATTAGATATTTTCCAAAGGCCACAGACATACAAGTACGTTATAAACTAAAATCAAGAATTTACGGTTGCTGAAATAAACTTTCATAAAATAAAGGTTTACAAAACCCGAGTTAAATCGAAAATGCCTGTTCCCTTATTTATGTAATATCAATCCCAAACTGTTCCATTCTATGCGAGGCTGCGCGGTGCCCAGTCCACCTCTGCGGTCGTATGCCAGGGCCGGCTGCATTACTTATAATGCCCCCCGGATATTTCCTCTTCGGTTTCGAATAAATAAAACATCAAGTGAGAGTATTCTCTGAACAAGTTATCCACAGAACGAATTCACCGGAATATAACTACGTAAAATGTAGTTTCACTTGCAATTTCATCACAAATTCTTATTCTATTGGTAAAGAGAATAAGAATTTGTGATGAAAATTGCAGAAAAGGAATTGAGGATTGATCAGAATATTTATAAAAGATTCAACTTTTTTATAACTATGGGTTTATCTATCTAAATAGAGACAAATAAATCCCATAGAACTGTACTGAGAAGAGTATAGATCGTTCAGTCAGAAGAGTCATTTTGCAATAGTGTGAATAACAGTCTTCTTCTTCTTAGACTTTCTATAGACTCAAGAGTCTGTTACTGCAGGATTGTTCTCCTGTGATGCTGAGCTCTAGCTATCTCTCCATCGTTTCGGGGGTCTCCCTTGTGGACACCGTCCATCCGGCACCCCATGCAGAGCTATGTATGGAATTCTTGTGGAATTCATTCTCTGTACATGTTGGTACCAGTATCGTCGACGCTTTCGTCTCCATCTGACCACATCTTGGACCTCACAGACCTCTCGGATTGTGGTGTTCCTTACACGATCACGCAAAGTCTTCCCAGCAATAGCGCGCAGAGTTCTCATTTCCGTTGTCCTTAGCATACTTTTTGTCCTCACAGTGTCCGCCCTCGCTTCAATGCCAGTAACGGTGAGTAACACAGTGCGTTTACAAAAACTTGTCACTTTATTTTTTTAATGAAGTGAAAAAGCAAAAAAAATATAAAAATAATATTTTATATTCAAACATTGAAATGAACACACACGTTTTGTAAATAAAAAATGCTGTCAGTTTAAATTGTAATAATCATAAAAATAAAATGAAAGTAAGTTTGTTTAACATATTAATTGTTTATGCATGGCAGATTCTAGGAAACATTAAATAACAATAATGGAATTTTTCAAGATTAAAAATAAATATAAATATAAGTATTATAAAATAAAAATGTTCGTCAGCTTTAATTAGATTATACATAAAAATAAAATGTATGTAAGATTATTTAACATATTATACTTATGTATCATAATTACAATGCCAAATAATAAAGTTTTAAAATAATAGTGGATGGAGGGATACTAAATTCATTAAACCTTAGGTTGAAATCGAGGCACAGATCATTAAATCAATCCTCTGAAACAACCACTTGCTGTTATTGCTTGTCTGAATGAGTGGAGGAGAACAGTAACCCCAGATAACAGTAACAATAAAAAGACAACTTATGTAGCGCCTTTAGAGAGTATATCATACTCTCTAGGGTGCTCTTACTTTGGACTCAAACTTACTATTATTGACGTTAAAGAAGATAAATATACAATGGAGATATCTCATTAAGTGACTTTAATAAAAAGAGAAACAGTTTGAAGTCAATCAGGTCGAAGTCAATCCGAGCCCATGTAAACATTTTAGAAACAACCTAATATGACAATTATTATTATTATTATTATTATTACACATGACAAGAAATATACACAATTTGAGAAAAAAACAACAGGTAATTTGATTTGGACATATAATTTTAATGGATCTGGGTTTGTTGCCTTTCATTTGTCGTATCCCCAGTAAACTAGGCTTTGGCCTGTATCTCACTGAGGATATTTAGCATGAAAAATAAATAGATACTTCTTTCCGATTTTTTATTACACAAAAAAAACCCGTTGCACGCTCTCATCAACCTGACAAACAGTGACACTCAACTAAAACTGGAAACATCTTGCGAAATTCAATTCCTCACACATTATCACTCCAGAAAGACCAAAAATGTTCATCCCACAATATACCGCACACAATCATAAGAATAAAAATTAAAACAAATTTAAAGCAAAAAAATACACAGAAACACAAATACAAAAACAACCAAAATTAAAACAACAAGAAGAGACTCACGAGCTCACATAAATCCTTTCCACTCGTCATTCATCCTGAAAGCCCAAGTACTCAAAATCCTGTCGCAATAACAACCACGCTCCGATCGACTGTCTAAATGGTTTTCCTACCTTTACCTTTATTGAAGTCGGCACGCCATTGTATGTAATGGGAGCCAAATAAGAATATTGCCTTTGGGCAAAAGAGGTTTTAACTCTAGGGATGGTGAACAATTCATTATTTCTGACTAGCATGTGTCAGCCTAACAGTGGCATTGAAAACAGAATTGAGTCTAGAAAATTGCAAATCGGGCCAACCAGGATTAATAGAGTTACAATAATACAGACCCGACACCGCAAATGAACTAATACGAGTATTTATTACCGTTGCTGGAACACATCGACGAACACATTATTTTAACTCTCTGAGGCAATAGAAGTCCGAAGAAACCATATAACCAGAGGGGGAATTCTGTTCGTAGACGCATTACCACTTGAATTTTCTGCGTGAAGGATCTGGAAATCTCTCAACAGGATCTTAAGAGATTGGAAGAATCAGATATCATGGGAATATGGAGAATGTTGCATGATGGATCGATTCTTTGTATTTGCCGTGAGAGCAGTCCATTTGACACTTGCTGAGGTACAAAAGAAGCCCATTGTTGTGCGCCAAGGATTCGATTCACGGAAAACCCAGTGTTGTCCAGTTCTAAGTGGAAATAATCAACTATTTTTGATACGATAAGAAAAACAACAATTATGAACGATAACATGAAACTTATTTTAAAAAAGTGGGAGATGTTATAAAATAAAATATATATTTGTCATTGTTGACTGAACCAGCTCTGTTATCGAATATCAGGGTCAGGAGATGTACTAAGTTATCATCACCGCGCCCGATGCGGGTCGGCGCCCCAAAACTGGAATGTTCTGGCTTCAAATGGCCGTATTATCTCCTTAGAGAAGAAATAGTTCCATTTTGTTTAGGAGCTTTGGGGGTCTGGAACCTGAAATGATCAATATTTGAAGACGATAGCTGAAGCATGTACAGAATTATAATTTATTTTAGAAATAAGGTATTTGAAGATGATTTTACCAAGTGCACTCCATTTATTTACTTTATTTTAACACATAACAGATTTCATTAATTCGTACAACGAACAAAATATTTTAACAAGTATAAAAAGAAATTTAAAAAACATGTTTACCATCCTTTCCTTTCCTTTTGATTGATGATATCTCACTTTATATGAAAAATAATGTTCGGGTGATTGTCCGTCTTTGTGGGGTTTGTGGGCATGTTCTCACGTATATGTTTATGGATTTCGTGGGGATGGATAGTCATTTGAATGATTTATGCGACCACGTAACTTGCTTCATTTACTTTTGTCTGGTTGGATGGAAGAGATTGCCGCCTGGAAATAAGCCCGCCAGATTGCATTGCAATAAAAGTGTTAAATAAATAAATAATATATTTCTTAATGTATGTGTAACAAATAGTATCTAGTTGGAACAGGAGTTGTGAGAATAATGCCGGATTCTGGTGGAATTAAAAATATTATCAATAGGGAATTTTCATCAAAACCGACTAGAAACATGTTAGAAGGCATTAAAGGAGGCTGTCTGAAAAAAATTCAAACTTTTACCCTTTTTTCTGAAATTTTAAAATAAAAAAAATAGTAAAAAAAACCAATTTTGAATTTTTCAAGGTAGGGACGATACACAAATATTAATTTAAGTTTCATACTAAATTTGAAGGCAATGGGTTGGATAGAATTTGAGATGTTATGTCGACTAGGTCGAAAAAAGTATATAGTTTCGAGAAAAACGCGTTTAAAGTTTTGATAATATTGTCAGTCATTCCGGTGCGGCGTAATTGCTGCCTCATTTATAGCTTTAACTTCGTAAATACAAAAAATTTAAAATTTCCTTTTGAGATCATACTTTTAAAGATCTAAACTTTATGAATATGCAAAAAAACAAAAAACGTTTTTTTTCAAATTTCTAGAGTATATAATAATACCCCCTTAAACCCCCTTAAAAAACAAAGGTTTTAAATCTAATTACTAACGGGAGTCCATATCGCCACTCCCGCTTTGGAAGACAGTGGCGTTACCAACTAGGCCACGTGGTAATCGTCATCTTATTTATCACCAAAATAACGCGAATTTTGGTGAAAAATGAACGATTTATTTTAACAAAGCCCAATTACAAATAAGTACAAAAGGAAAAATATATAAAAAAACTCCAAGAGCTGAGCTGGACTATGGTCTGTTGTTGAACAATTGTAATATAGATAATATGCTTTGAGGGCAGCCCAATAAATATTAAAGGCAGCCTAATATACTACCTTGATCCAAAAGTTTTAGGACTTTATTCATAAAATCGAAAATACAAGTTTATTCATCAAAATCGATATGGTCCCCTTCAAAATACTCCCCATCGACTGCAACGCACTTACGCCAGCGCTTGATCCAATCCTCGAAACACCGCTGGTACTCAATTTTCGGTATGTCCATCAGAGCCGTCTTCGATTTTTTCATGACATCCTCTCGGGTGCTGTAACGCGTTCCGCGAAGCGGTTTTTTTATATCGGTTGAACAGGAAAAAGTTGCAAGGAGCCAGATCAGGTGAATTCGAAGGCTGCTGGATAGTAGTTGTGTTGTTTTTGGTCAAAAACTTATGGAAATCATGTCTTTCACGATTTCAACGCGGGCCTTTTTTTGCATGAAATTGAGGTCTTTCGGCACCAGTTTTGCAGCGACACGTCTGAGGCCCAAATCACTAACCAAAATGTTTTGAGCGGATCCATAAGCGATGTTCAAGTCCTTTGCTAGCGCTCTGATGGTCAATTTGCGGTTTTCGGCCAACATTTATTTGATTTTATCGATGTTTTCATCGGTTTTCGAGTGCCACTGCGTTCGTCATCCTCGACCGACTCACGACCACTTCTGAAGCGTTCGTGCCACCGAAAAACACTTCTACAACATTTCCAAGGTCTGCGGACCGTTAAATCCATTTTTCACACAAAATTTAATGCAAACTCGTTGATGCCATTTTCAAACTTGAAATTTGAAGGAACGCACAAAGGTAGATGTACTCAGTACAGCGTAACTTTTACAAATGTCAAGCTATGACGCTGAAATTTGAAGAGAAGTGTCAATGATAGATGTGGTAACCTAACAAAAAAAATACAATCGGGTGACTGACAGTGCCACACGGTAGCCGGTCCTAAATCTTTTTGATCATGGTAGTATACTTAGGGTTGCTCAGGACTAAATTGTCGCCGGGTGGTAAAATACCCTCCCACTCGGATCTCCTGGGGAAGGAAATACCCTGATCCCTCAATTTTTACTGTGCCTTTTATTATTCTTGTGACGGATGAATGTGCATTTATTCATTTATATTAATGTCTATTCATGTGTATTTTAATATGAATGTACACACATTATATATATGGTATACATATTTGAATAGAAGTTTTTGTGAAGAGGTATAGTACTATGCGTATCCAGAAAGTAAGTGTACTGAGGCTCTCACGACCGGATGGATTTTATTTTCGACATGTTGGCTACACTTCCGTGTAGCCTGACCCTTCTCCTCCGCAACGAGACCGGTTTGAGGTCAGTACGTTGAGAAATGTCGACGCGACAACACGTTTCGTGAAAAATGTCAACCCCATCTCCCGCCAAGTTGAATCGAGTGGAGGCCGGGCAAGAGTTTTTGAGGCGCTGCAAACTCCATGGAGATGAATTTCTCCGCTCCATCGTTACTGGAGATGAAACTTGGGTTGCACACTACACGCCTGAAACCAAAAGGCAGTCTCAACAGTGGCGTCAAACCTCTTCACCCTCCGTCAAAAAGTTCAAAACCACAATTTCAGCCAAGAAAATCATGGCATCCGTGTTTTGGGACTGTCAAGGCATAATTTTAATTGAATATATGCCTCAAGGGGAGACCATCAACTCTGCAAGATACTGTGAGACCCTAAAAAAATTGCGGAGGGCGATTCAGAACATGAGGAGAGGCATGCTGACAAAGGGAGTCTGCCTGTTGCACGACAATGCCAGACGGAACTGCTCGCCTCGTTTAAATGGGATGTCCTGAACCATCCCGCGCATTTCCCTGACCTAGCACGTTCAGATTACTATCTCTTTACCTCCCTGAAGCTGCACATGGGTGGAAAAGAGTTTTCAAACGACGAGGAGGTAAAGGAAGAGGTGGAGAAGTGGACAGAGGGGTTGGCGGGAAACTACTTCGAGGAATGCATCAAAAAGTTGATACCCCGCTTCACCACTTGCATTGAGAGGAATGGCGACTATGTCGAAAAATAGCTTACATATGTACTACGGTAACCACGTAATTTTTTGTTTAAATAAAAAAAATTGTAGCCTACAAAAATTCAGTACACTTACTTTTTGGATATGCCTCGTATATATGACATAATGAGGATCTTTCGGTAACTTCGCGTCGATTTGGATGTTTTAAAATCACGATATTTCGATTACACTAGAATTACCACTATCAAGCTCTCATCTCGGTGGTTCATTCCGATATATCTTGTTATGAATGCGGGTGCTGCGCCGTTGGGACGGGTCGATGGAAGTCGTAGAAGGACCGCTCCTTGCGTTGTTCTTCAGTTATTTATTGGTCCAGCAACATGTGCAAATCCTTTAAATCGTGATTTTAAAAACATATAAATCGACGCGAAGTTACCGAAAGATCCTCATTATGTCATATGTATGTACATACATGTACATACATACAGTCGACAATATGCCTTCGGCGAGTTCTCCGACTCTTTGGGGACATTGCTCGTGGCCATGGAGAGTGTTTGGAGACTTTTGTGGTTACTGAAAGCGTGGAAGAACCAGAGGAAGAATCTCAATACATTGGACTGACCAAGTGAGAGATGTAACTGGACTACCATTAACAACTGTTCTTCGAGCCGTGGAGTGCAGGGATGGATGGAGAGGAGTGGTCAGAGGTTATCGTGGGAGTCACGATGCTCAGTCATGAGCTACACAACAGGATGGATAGACATATAATAAGTACTATCACGCCATTTCATTTATGGAATAGGCAGAAAGGACGACCACCGTGGCCTGGTTATAAGACACTTGTCTGCCGATCCGGAGGTTGCGGGTTCGATCCCCGCTGGAACCCAGGTTTTTTAAATAGGATTTCAGTCTGGTTAACGCTTAGGGCCTATAAAAAAATATTTCTGGTTGGTTGGAAGAGATTGCCACATGGCAATAAACTCGCCAGGTTAAAAAAAAAGTTTTGAGCCAAACTTTCCTATCGCGACACACACCCTTAGCCTCTTCTACATTCATACACCTTCTCATATCATTTCTACGATTTCTCGGACTTTTTGTTTTACAAAATATTATTCACTTGATCCAACTATATTTTCGTTGGTCTTCCTCTCACACGCCTTCCATTCATATTTGCACTACATATTTGTTTTGTTAGTTTTTCTTCTTTCATTCGTTCCATATGTCCAAATTATTTTAGCATCTGTATCATCTGAGAAAATACTACCCAAATAAAAATCCTGTCGCAATAACAACCACGCTACGATCGACTGTCTAAATGGTTTTCCTACCTTTACCTTTAGTGAAGTCGGCTAAAGGTCACTGTTGCTGGAGATCTCTATATTAGCAGAATTATTTAACTAGCTCTAATCTACTCGTATTATTTATAGTTAAGGTATTAACACTGTGGAGGTTTAAAGACATTGTATTTTTTTTAGTCGAACACTGTTTGTTTATTCCACTTTATATAACGGTATAAGGTTATACTGTTATATGAAGTGGAATAAACAGAGTTGGACTAAACAAATAACATTTTTTTCCTTGAACACTAGGCGGAAAAAGTGCCTGAGGCGTTCGAGGGGAGCAGCACAGCGCGGAGTTCGAACCGACGACCTTCCGCACGGAAGTCCAGTGCGTTACCGCGCGGCCATGCACCTCTTTTATTATTCACCAATTTAACAAAAGCTCCAATCTATTATTATTCGCCAATTTATACACGTGTGCTTATTTAAATTTAGACAACTGTGCTTGTGTAAATTCATACATGTGTGTTTACGTAAATTTATACATGTGTGCTTATGTAAATTTATACATGTGTGCTTACGTAAATTTATACATGTGTGCTTATGTAAATTTATACATGTGTGCCTATGTAAATTTATAAATATGTGCTTATGTAAATTTATACATGTAGCTTATGTAAATTTATAAATGTGTGCTTATGTAAATTTACATGTGTGCTTATGTAAATTTATACATGTATGCTTATTTAAATTTATACATGTGTGCTTATGTAAATTTATACATGTGTGCTTATGTAAATTTATACATGTGTGCTTATGTAACTTTATAAATGTGTGCTTATGTAAATTTATAAATGTGTGCTTATCTAAATTTATACATGTGTGCTTATGTAAATTTATACATGTGTGCTTATGTAAATTTATACGTGTGTGCTTATGTAAAAAACTAAATTTACTAATATTTATAGTTGCATTACTTTTGAGTTTTTATTAATATTTTTACCTCATTATTAATTTATTATTTTTAGTAAGTAACGTCCCTGAGTCGCTTGTACTCATAGTGGAACAAATGTTTTCGTTATATAAAATGTTAGCTAATACGGTGTTTTATACGAGACTACAATAAGGTTAAAAGTTTCGAGATGAGTTTTGAGTGATGGCCGGCCGTCCACGGTAAATACAATTATGGCCGTCCATCACGTTAGTTCCCCAACAGTATGAGGAAACGATAGTTAGTTGGATTGAAAATAGTTTGAAACTATCAGCATCGTTTCATATGTGTGTTTAGTTTGAAATAACTGTAAATATACCCACATCATCAAGTCATTTTCCTGTTGGGGTAGGCGTAGATGATAGATCGCCACGTTTTCCTATCTCGACAAAGATCATTCGTTTCTTCTTTATTCATACAACTCCTACGAATTGTGTCACTTTCTAAGTTTCTTTTTTTTTAAATATAATTCACTTGATCAAACTATACTTTCTTTGGTTTTCTTCCACCATACACTTCACTTAGAGTTGAAGTTTAACATTGTTTTGTTATTCTTTCTTCATTCATTTGTTCATCGTGCCCAACCCATCTCAGAATCGTCTTCTTCATCTTATAAGCTCAACAGACGTTCGTCGTCGCCGTTGCTGGACCTCGTAGTCGTTAATCCCCTCGCTATTCCAACGTCAATTCATTTGAAAGGCAAAGCTGTGCCGTAAAGTTTTTTTATTTAGTAAGTAAGTGAGCCGTTGTACACCAGCACACTCGCAGGCCACACCGCTGTACTGAATCCAATGGCACACAGAAGTAGGACGATCGCAGCACATTTGTATGTCTCTTTTCTCTTTTAAAAGAATATATTTTATCGATAGCTTCTGTTTTTTAATGTATTCTCTTTTTAATGTGTTCTTGAAATATACCTAAATGTATTATGTACATACTATGTAACTATCAATAAACCTGTATTTATTTATTTATTTATAAGTCATATACTCGTATACCCCCGAATACTAGCTGGAAAAATGATAGTGTCATTTGCAGTAACGCAGCGCAGGGTTCGAACCGGCAGCTTTCTGTGCAGAAGTCCAGTGCGTTATCGGGCGATTTTTCCCTTCAATAAAAGCGTTACGTTTATATTCATCCCAAATCCCTTTATTGTCTTTTTTGTGTCAGGCTTGGTCACCCCATTTATTCTTCTCAGTTCTCACATTTCTACCGCATTTATTCGTTTCTTTCTCATGTTTTTCTATGCCCACGTTTTACTCACATAAATGTTGACACTAAAATAACATACTACTGTGAACTATCATTTTACCATATTTTGATACTGTCCGGTTCGAGTATATGTTATATACGAGTACATTAGTACCCTAATAACGCCTCATCACGTAACTGAGACACTGCAACTTGTGAACCATCACACTTGAAGCAGTTTTTTGTATTTTTACATGTGGTAAACCATTTCCACATTTGCATCATCAAATCGAATTTGATCCTTCTTTTCATGGAGTTTAAGAAGGCTGGTGTAATTCAATAAGAGATCGATGAGAAAGATAAATTACAAAACAGATGAGAAAGCATAAAAGAAAACCTACCCTTGACAAGGTGACGCGTGTGCAGGTGAATGACTGGTGTTCCCCTATCTCGAAACAGCAGCCACCATTGATCAGATCCTGTAACAAGGGAAAACAAACCGTAAAAAAGGCGTATATCACGGGATGAAGGGGTCACGGCCCACGTAGATGGCTTTCTGGATGAAAGGGAGATGGGAGTCTACTTTTATGGCTTTGTCATGGCGCCTTTACCGTAGATCTAAGATGCGATGGTAAAAGGGTGCTATAAAAAAAAAACAGGGAAATTGTATATATTTATGTTTATCTTTTACTAAATATAAACGTTTTTTTATAGCATTTATGTCTGTTTACAAAAAAATACGAATTTTTTAACACTTCTGCAGAAAAGTCGAAACAAAATGTAATAAATATTTAATCTAAAACATCGAAAACGCGTGGATTCGAACACAGTTTGTATAGCATTTTCGTATATTTACAAAAAAAATAACGTTTTTCAAGCACTTGAGTAAAATAAAACTAAAAAACAAAATATTATGATAACTCAAATTATATTCTTGTAAAACATAGGAGTTAAAAAATTAAATGCAATTATATATCTTAAACTTTGGCAACGCGTGGATTGGAACACGTTTTTTTATAGCATTTTCGTCTGTTTATTCAAATAAATATTTTTAAGCCCTTTTGTATAAAAAAAATAATCAAAAACGAAATGCAGTGTTAACTTGAATATTAAACATTGGCAACGCGTGGATTGGAACACGTTTTTTTGGATAGCATTTTCGTCTGTTTACTCAAATAAATATTTTTAAGCCCTTTTGTGTAAAAAAATAATCAAAAACGAAATGCAGTGTTGACTTATATGTTAAACATTGGCAACGCGTGGATTGGAACACGTTTTTTTTGGATAGCATTTTCGTCTGTTTACTCAAATGAATATTTTTAAGCCCTTTTGTATAAAAAAATAATCAAAAACGAAATGTAGTGTTAACTTGAATCTTAAACATTGGCAACGCGTGGATTGGAACACGGTTTTTTGGATAACATTTTCGTCTGTTTACTCAAATAAATATTTTTAAGCCCTTTGTATAAAAAAATAATCAAAAACGAAATGTAGTGTTAACTTGAATGTTAAACATTGGCATCGCGTGGATTGGAACACGGTTTTTTGGATAACATTTTCGTCTGTTTACTCAAATAAATATTTTTAAGCCCTTTGTATAAAAAAATAATCAAAAACGAAATGTAGTGTTAACTTGAATGTTAAACATTGGCATCGCGTGGATTGGAACACGGTTTTTTGGATAACATTTTCGTCTGTTTACTCAAATAAATATATGTTTTATGCATTTTTCTAAAAAAAGGGATAGAAAAAAAAATTCTGCATAAGAAAACTATACAGACTGGACAATCAATATGGCATTGTATGGACTTTCATGTGACTTTCTACTTACAGGAGCAAAATGTAGACGTTGTTCATGCTGGAATGAATGAGTGAGTTATACAGGTTTACTGGGTCGTAATTATTGTATTGGATTCGAATATAATTAGTTTTCTTTTTCTTTTGTGTAATATAACACTGTTTTCATGTCAATGATTGATTTAAAAAAAAATATTTATGACTTAAGTCATAGTTATAACGGAAACCCTGTTTAATCCACTTGAAAATATATATTTAACCTGACAATTTTCAAGTCATATGTGACTCATCTTCAGAGATACTCCGAACTAACTGAAGATAAGTCATATATGACTTGAAATAAGTTAGGTTATATACATTTTTTCGTTCTTGCTGACAGTTAACCTAAGATGGTATATGTGGATTTACTTTTTATTTTGTTTTCTGCCATACGTTTTTGTTTATTTATTTATTCTTTAATCTAGATATGCGGGGGTGTGGGATGGAAGCCCCCCGATGCCCTTGCGGTCGGGCTCGCCCTACATCGGTGGGGTGTATCTCGGCCGGGGGAATGTTTGTGGGATAAGCCCGGACCTTTTAATGTCTTCTCTCTTGAATGTATTTTTTTGTTATCTATTTATTTTCTGTGTTTTTTTTATCTTCTTGTTCTACGTGTTCAAGGGTGTGGGCTGAAAAACATCTGGTGTCCCCGTGGCTGGGCTCGCCCTATATTGGTGGGGTGTATCTTGGCCGGGGGATGTTATTAAATAAGCCCAGACCTTTTGATGTCTTCTGTTTTTTAATGTATTCTCTTTTTAATGTGTTCTTGAAATGTGTCTAAATGTATTATGTACATACTATGTTGCTATTAATACACCTGTATTTATTTATTTATGTATTTTTAAGTTGATTAAATAGTTTTTCAATTTTAATTATATTAATCGCTAAAACTCTAGAAATATTAAAGTTATAGTATCATAATGCCCTCTATTACTAGGTGGGAAAAATGGCTGTTTATTTGAGGGTAGTAAGTACAGCGCGGGGTTCGAACCTGTGACCTTCCTTACGAAAGTCTATCACGTTTCCACGTGGGCGGGTATCTCTGTTGTTTTTTTTTTCGTATAAAAAAGGTTAATTGACTGTTGAAGTGAGATAAAATAAAAAAAATAAATTATATCGCTAATTTAGTTTAACAAAAACTTTTGTGTTATTTGTCCCAAGTTATCAGAATTCTCTCAAACCTCATCCCACCCTTTATCAGAATTCTTTCAACCCCCATCCCATCCCTTATCAGGCTTTCAAACGGGTTGATTTATTTATATTTTTCCAAAAAAATACGCATGAATGGTTTTTGTTATCACAACGCTTACACGGTCGTGTATAAAAATAGTTTTATGGGAGAAGAACAAAAAAAAGGACAAAACGACGTGGGAAAGAAGATAGCTGAATAAAAAAGAGGAAAATGAAAAATAAATGAAAACAAAATTATTATAGTGACATTTAAGAAATCTTTTTCAAAAAAAATAACACAAAGGTTGAAATCTATAACGTGCTTAGCTGTATGGTTATCGCGGTGGGCTAAGATGAGGAGGTCGTAACACCCCCCAGTCGAGATACACCCCCACTAAAAGAGGGCGAGCCCGGCTACGAAGACATAAGATATTTTTCAGGCCATGCAATTGTACACGTGAATTATCTTCCTATCCGAATACTTGACAATTTAACTCCTCCACAGCCTTATTGGAGGTTGTCGATTAAATTTCCGTTGAAATTTAGATTTTTGGTCAGAAGTCAAGTGTCTTATCAACAAGGCCAGGGGTCTCCAAATCATACAAAATAATAATCAGATGTTTTTATTTAACTACCAATTAAGAAACACAATAACTGATATACATAATGAAATTGAACTTGCCCGTAAGTACCAACCAAAATTGCTAACGGACGGAGTCCAACCCCGTACCCTGCGCCATAGATATCTCCCTCGCCGGCTAGTCCCACACGAATTTTGCGCGTAATTCAAAATTACAGTATGTTGGTATGATGAGCTAGCTAGGTCATGGCCCTTGGAACTTAGTGGCCGAGTCAGTGTGGCCCTTAGGCTAAAAAGTTTGGAGACCCCTGAACTAGGCCATGGAAATGTGTAATTGATATATAGTGGACGTGAGATACTTAAAAGATAAAGAAATAGAAAGTGAAGTGTATTAAGGAATATTCTTTAGGGAATCCGGTGGTATCCTGGAATAGAATGCTCATGATGAATTTATAGAACGGATCCCAGGAAAGTGGAATAATATGAAGCAGTCCGTAATAAAGGATAAAACTGCCCCTTCCTGGTGCGCTGGGGGTTGAGAGACTTGCCACGTCCCTTGGGCGCCGGAAAAGGGAACAGAAGATGTATTACGTACAATAAATTTAGAATAAGATATGCTATTTCCTTAATAATGTTTCTTTTATTATTTTTTTTGGAAAGGCCTAATTAATATGGCATTTGATGATGACCCTGGTATGAGATATTTTTATAATTCATTGGTTTATAGTAGATTGATGGAGGAGAGGCGATTGAGATGGTGTGGGCACGTTGGACGCAGAACACCCTATCACGTTGTGAACCAGGCAAACTCCATGGATCTTCCTCGAATAACAACCAGAGGAAGATCAAATAATTCGTGGGTGGTGCAAAAAGATAACCTGATGCAGAGGCACAGCCTGGGGGACGTAGTCCGGGACAGAAGAGCATACAAGCTGAGAATGAGGAGAGCTAACCCCAACAGTCTTCGCAGACAGTGAGTTGGGATGGAGCCAGGGAGAAGGAGGTATATAGTAGATTGCGAGACATGGTGCATAGACGAAAGAGATCGAAAAATATTGGAGGCTTTCGAGACGTGGAACCTATAGACAAATCCTAAGGATTTCCTGGAGAGACCACATTACAAATGACGAGGTTCTCAGCAGGATCGAAGAAACTAGGCACCTGTCAAACACCATATCGGAAAGGCGTGCAGAATGGATGGGTCATATGCTGCGAAATGAAAATCTCCTGCACAATATACTGGAGGGAATGATTGAGGGATCGATTGGCAGAGGGCCCCCTCGCCGGGAGTATCTGGAGCAAATATGGCACGATATGGATTGCACCTCCTATACAAGGCTCAAGAGGATCGCTGAAGACCGAGCAGAGTAAAGGATAAGATGCAGGGCTTTGCTGCTAACCAATCCCCAGAATTGAAACTGAAGAAGAAGATACTAGATTAAAGTCCGGTTCAATAATTTGGAATCTACAATTTCCTAATTGTTGAGCGAGTTCAAAAGCGATTTCTGCGACACTTTTATTGCAAAAGGCATAAATTTTATTCATGGCTGTACATTTTTCAACGGGTGTGCTTGGATATTCGTCGTTGCTGGTTTTCGTAATCAAGAATCCCCTCGCTATTCCAACGTCGATTCAATTAAAAACGAAGTTATGCCTTGGAGTTTTTTTTAAGTAAGTGAGCTGTTGCGCACCAGCAAACTCACAAGACACACCGCTATAATTGGTCCGATGTCAAATCAAAGTGTTTTTTCGAGTATTTTTGAAAGGGTATATGTAACGGAAGGTATACTCCCGAATACTAGTCGAAAAAATACCTGTATCATTCGAGGGGAGTAGCACAGCGCGGGGTTTGAACCGACGACCTTCTGCACGGAAGTCCAGTGCGTTACCGCATGGCCATGCACCTCCTGCTTGGATATTACTCCTTCAGCGTTAGAAGATATTTGCGTACCTGTTTACATATGTACGAGTATGTACCATAATATGGTATACTAATTGTTAATGGGGAAAATAGTTAACGTTTTGTTGACTCATTGACTTTATAATTTATTTTTATCAAACGCTGTTTATTCTACAATACTTTTTTGTAACCGTATAACTATACCAGTCTTGTTTGTGCTCTGCTGAAGATGAGGCGAAAGCCTTGAAACCGGCAGGGTTACACCGTTACAAAAAAGTGGAAAAAATAGTGTTTGATAAAAATAAATTACAATGTATTTAAACCTCCACAACGTTAATGTCTTAACTATAAACAATATATCATTGACTTTAGTTTAATGTACCAGACAATTATTTACGTCATTGCGAATCAAAATTGTTTTCAGTGCCTTACTTACGAACTGAACTCTTAAGAGATTACCACTCGCACCCCATGACCTTGTTGAATGAAATTTCTGATATCGATGTCTTGATTGGGTTAAATTTTTACCTGGCAAACTTGTTACCTGGTAAACTCTTAAAATAGGTTAATATCGTTTTTTTAGTACCATTGTGAATTGAACTCGATACCTCTAGGGTAGAAGTAAAGCGTTTTACGAACTATGCTACGCAGGCGGTATCTGCCAGACGTGACTTGTTAAATAATAATGGGGATGACTCCCGATATCGAGCGCCCTTGAGGAGAGTTTGCGCTCTAAATGGCGCTTTATAAAGTTGTTATTTGGATTGGGTTTGATGTGTGATTAACTTTCTTACATTCTACCATATAATGCAAGTCTTTAAAGTTGTAATTATACCATATATGGATGTGAACTATTGGCTAGAGACAAAGGTAAAAACATATAAACACTTTCTAAGTACATTAAGTAACAACAGGAATTGAAGCCAAAACCCTCGAGTGAAAATCAAGCGTTTTACCAACTAAGCTTGGTATCTATCCATGGCTTTATCCTACTCAGTTTCTGCTGGGCATCTTCGGGTATAACTCCTTGAGCGTAAGAAGATATCTGCGTCTCCTGGTATACGTTGTCAGACTCGTTCGAGGAGCTGTGAGCTGTCCAGAATTACTAAAAGATTAGCGTTTAATGTTCCTAATAATTCTACTAGACTGTGCCGGCAAGAACTGTTGTCAATAACATACGCAAGAACGGGTCTTCCAGCCGCTATGCCTGTTGGAAGGCCCTTAACTCTTTTGAACGGAACTGCTTCGGATATTGACATATTTCATATCACTTTACCAAAAGCAAAAGTAAATTTTCTTCTAAGATTGAGCGGGTTTAGAAAGCACTTATCAACGTACTTAAGTGACTTTGAATATATGTGTATATACGAGTATGTATGCATATATATTACATTATTTTTTATTTTATATAATTTTTTTTTTCTATTGTATATATTTTTATTTTATTTTTAATGTTAACACCTCTTGTATTTTTCAAAGTAATTGGGCTAAGCCTGTTTTGAGAAAATAAATAAATAAATAAGCCGCTTCATTCATTCATTCAGACATATATGTATGCTATGTTATCGGAGCAACGAAGCAAAACTCCAATAGCTGTATAAAATTGAAAATTAGATTATTTATATTAATTAAAACGGGGAACATTTTACATAAATATACAAAATTCACATTTTGTAATTTCATCGTCAAATATACTTTCACATTTCACCATCGTCAAATATAGTTTCAGATTTTCCCTCCGGGTCCGGGCGGCAATTCCAATTAATTCCGGTGCCGCTGTGACATTCGCAGAAATATTATTCCGTCGAATAATTGAAAAGAATAATCAATATTTGATTTTTCGCGATGGATTTTTGATTGCAGTTAAACACAATAAAGCCCCTATTCTCTGTTCAATTTTGAAATTTTATGTTTGTACAGTATTTGGGATAATCCATATCGTTAAATATTATACTGAAACAAGATAGGTTTTCTGAAAAATAATTTCTTATTTTAAGGTTTCATACGGGGTAAATTCAAATAAAAAGCTCACGCATTCGTGGAAGCCTAGGTGTTACAGACATCAACAGTAAGATGGAGGAGAGGCAATTGAGATGGTATGGGCACGTTGGACGCAAAGCACCCGATCACATTGTGAACCAGGCAATCTCCATGGATCTTCCTCGAATAACAACCAGAGGAAGACCAAAGAATTCATGGGTGGTGCAAAAGGATAACCTGATACACAGGCATAGCCTAGGGGACGTAGTCCGGGACAGAAGAACATACAACCTGAGGACAAGGAGAGCTGACCCCAACAGTATTCGCAGACAGTGAGTTGGGATGGAGCCAGGGAGAAGAAGAAGATACTCGTACATGTATATGCACAAATTTAGCTAAAAAAAAAACACAAACATATGAAAAGTATCTATCAATTATAGTAGAACTAGAGGAAAGGAACTTTTATGAGAATAAGGAAGGGAAGAAAAGGAAAATAAAGATGGTAAGATATTCTGAGTGATAAAACATATTTCCATTTTTCTCTTAAATGTAAATAAGGGTTGTGCACGTCATATAAATATTGGAAGTTCATTGCACATCCACGCTGAGAGAACCGCAAATGAAGATATTTAAAGTTTGGTGTGATGTGTTAATGTCCAAAGGAATAACTTATCACCTGATCAAACAGAATGACTATGTTCTGAAAGAAACAGAATGATCGTGTTCTGAAAGAAACTGAAATATCCGTGTTCAGAAAGAAACTGAAATATCTGTGTTCTGAAAGAAACTGAAATATTTATTTATTTATTGCAATACAATAAATAAATAAATATTTCATTTCAACACTTTTATTGCAATACAATCTGGCGGGATTATTGCCAGGCACTGGAGCCAGGGAGAAGAAGACGGGGTAAATTCAAACGCATTATTTTTATTTCTTGAATCTCCGAAAATACTGTAGTTTCACTTTGTGGTGCCATTTTTTACATAAAAGGAAAAAAATAAGTAAAATAAAAAAAAAAAACTTGTTTTATATTTTTGTGTTCACCACAGGTTTAATTTAGGTTCACAACTAGTTTCGAAGACCACCGTCTTCTTCGTCAGGTGAATATAAACTAAGTTGCTAAAATATATTCTGTACAAGTGTAAATAACCTAATATAAAAGAGGTGAGGTAGGGGGAGTGAAGTGGGGAGAGATGTAATACAATGGTGAATGGGGCGGGGAAAAAATATGTGAAAGTGAATTTTTAAGACAGGGGGGGATTTTAAATAGGAAACATATAAAGCAAAGGACTATTATGGAAATCTGTTCGGCAAATTGTCATCAAGATGGTTATGAAGAGATAAACCAGTTGCTGGTTACAAAGGTCCTCCTCATCTCTAAACTCTTCACGAATGCGTGGAATGAAATTCTTTTGCATCAAGTTGAAGTAAACGGTACTGTAGGGAATACCCACGTCCCTAAATATTGTCAACATGCAGGGTCAACGACCGATGAATCAACCTCTGGATATGTACAATTGTCACATACCAGAAACGTCAATACTGTTTACACGAAAATAATATTTACATCGCATTCCACGGTAGAAAGAGAACATATCACGCCGTCTCGCCGTTTCGACAATAAATATTCTACCCACTGTATTATCCGCAGCGCTTGCGACCACCTCAGCACGCGCAGGAGTGAGATCGAGATATACCGCGGACGCATTCACGCGCCCCGTTCTGAAATTCTATATATACCTACTTATCGATGAATAAAGAGCATTTGTTATTATTCACTTGACCATTCATTTCTGTTTACTATTTATCGATTATTCACTCTCACTTTTTCGCATTCCTGAATCGACGTATTTTATTTTAAATACAAAACAAATCAAAATCATCACGACGTATCAATAAAGCATCCCGCTAAATTGATGACCCCGAACGAAAAGGAACACAGAATTCGACTAAAGCGAATACAGTTATGTCAACAACATCATCATCAGCACGTCCTACTAGGACACACGCTAAAGTACGATGTAAAAGTGTGCATACATTTTTTTGGGACCGCCTGTAGAATTACTGCCTCCTAATAAAAAACTTCATATTAAGGAAATACTGGAGAAGATCCCTATTTGTGTCCATTAAGTAATTGTTTGTGACTTCTTATAAAATAATCTTAGAATGTATTATTTATTGTAATTTGTTTTATAAAACACTGTTTATTCCACTTTTTTGTAACGGTATAACCTTACCGGTTTCAAGGTGCACATCTCATCTTCAGGGGAGTACAAAAAATACTGAATTCTGTTTGAACTGGTACCGAGATACACGCTTCTAACGATTAACATTCGGGTTGAGAACTGGTTGTGTAGGAAGGGGTAATGGAGGAAGGAAGGGAGGGGGGAAAGGAGGGATGAGACGATCTCGGCCAGCAGCGAAGATATTTTTGGGATATATGTGTTTGCAAGATGTTCACCTCGATGCACTGACTTAGAAATTTCTAGGGCCTCCAATCTGTCCAATTTATTTCCGTTACTACTGATATGTAAGAATTTGGTATCATCGATAGAAAATGTGTGGTTTTCACGGTGACAATGATTAGCCATTTCAGAATAAATAAATAAATTGGACAGATTGGTCACCCTAGAAATTTCTAAGTCAGTGCATCGAGGTGAACATCTGGCAAACACATATGATCACGCCGATGCGTGACGCGAAGTATCATCTTGTTGAGCCGGCCCTGATATCGGCCTCCCTGTCGCCGCGACTGGCCCCGCGCGGTGGTATTGTCACATACTGATCACGCCGATTGAATATGATTATTGTCGCCGGCTGTCACGATTACCTCGACGACCATTCCGCCCGGTCTCCTTCACTTGTCCGTAGATCATCGCCGGGAGAAGACCTCAAACCCGGGCTAGCCACGTCGCCGGCACGCTCTTCATCGCCGAAACCTGGGCCGAGTTACCCATGACCAACCGCGACAACCACGAGAAAGTGCACGACGGGTTGCCTGATGTTAGCCGAGATCTCTGAATCCTGCTATCCACGCCACCATCGAACCTGCACCACAACCGTGAGTAGAATCCCTTTATATCCTATTCTTTCCGGTTTGGCTAACGCCAAACCATATGGTCCTTCGAATCCGTTACCATAGCCATGAAAAAACAGTCCACTGAACCAACTATCTCAAGCTAAATCAATTACAGCCGCCTTTTAATAATCCGATTCAAAATCATTTCAAAGTCAAAAACATTTCTCCCTTCAAAGAAAAAAAAAATTCCTCAAAGTTCGTGTCATCACAAAGCGAATATACAGGTGTTGAATTAGTGTATCATGTTTGTAAATTCTAATAATCCATTATTCATTTCAAACTAAATAAATTATTGCGGGTACATATTAATTTTATTCAATTCAAAGAATATTTAAATCACCGAGTTATATTCAAATAAGTAACATGTTTTGTCTATTTTTAGACCGACCACATCGGTATATTTAAAAAAAATAACAGGAAACAATTGTTGTTGCAATTTGACTTTATCGAATTGTGAATGCATTTATTAAATTACTAACGATGTTCTCTTTGATAACGCGAGCAAATAACAAGTTGTTCAAAATATCTTTGGGGGAAGCATCCCAGTTTTGAACACGAACTATTTATTATAGTAAATTATAAAATATTAAGTTTTTAAATTTTTTCCAGTATTATTCACTTTTCAAGTTGCTGCTAAACTTCTGCTCCTCATTCACTATTTCGTCGTTTATACATTGGGCTTCATATTTTAAACTCTCAAATTTATTACAACATTAGTATTCCTTTTCAAATTGCTATTAATTTAAATCTCAGCTATTGCCATCGTTTCTCAGATTGCCCATAATTATCTGCCTTTTCTTCTTACATTTTTATCTTTGCTACTTTTTTTCTTTACTACAAAATACTTTATTTTTTTTTCAAATTCAAATTTTAAAATCTCAACCTCTAACCACGTTCTTTCTCAGCTTGCTAATAATTTTATATGCCTTTTCTTCTTCTTCTTAGATTTTGATCTTTGCTAGTTTCGTCGTTATTACAACATTAGTATTCCTTTTCAAATTGCTATTAATTTTAAATCTCAGCTATTGCCATCGTTTCTCAGATTGCCCATAATTATCTGCCTTTTCTTCTTACATTTTTATCTTTGCTACTTTTTTTCGTTATTACAAAATACTTTATTTTTTTTCAAATTCAAATTTTAAAATCTCAACCTCCAACCACGTTCTTTCTCAGCTTGCTAATAATTTTATATGCCTTTTCTTCTTCTTCTTAGATTTTGATCTTTGCTAGTTTCGTCGTTATTACAACATTAGTATTCGTTTTCAAATTGCTATTAATTTTAAATCTCAGCTATTGCCATCATTTCTAGATTGCACATAATTATCTGCCTTTTCTTCTTACATTTTTATCTTTGCTACTTTTTTTTCGTTATTACAAAATACTTTATTTTTCTTCAAATTCAAATTTTAAAATCTCAACCTCTAACCACGTTCTTTCTCAGCTTGCTAATAATTTTATATGCCTTTGCTTCTTCTTCTTAGATTTTGATCTTTGCTAGTTTCGTCTTTATTACAACATTAGTATTCTTTTTCAAATTGCTATTAATTTTAAATCTCAGCTATTGCCATCCTTCCTCAGACTGCCCATAATTATCTGCCTTCTCTTCTTACATTTTTATCTTTGCTACTTTTTTTCTTTCTTACAAAATACTTTATTTTTTTTCTCAAATTCAAATTTTAAGATCTCAAACTCTAACCACGTTCTTTCTCAGCTTGCCCATAACATTATCTGCCTTTTCTTCTTCTTCTTTTGTGTCTTCTCTGTGCTTGTTTTTCTATTTTATTACAAAAAACAAAAATGCCGTCAAAATCACAAGCCGCAAAATTTCGTGAGAGCCACAGAGCAATAACGCAACTAAGAGACATTGCATCTGCCATAAATTCAGGTGACTTTTCGAAGTATTCCGTTGCTGACTTTGAGGGGCGCTTCTCTAAATCAGATGAGGTCAAAAGTAGGCTGGATGACGTGTATTACCAGATATTGGATTCCGCCGATCTCGATGATAAGACGAAGACCCAATATACCGACAACTATCGTGCAGCATGCGATGCTTACACAGATATGCTTGTCGCCAAAGCAAGTTTCACTTCACAACCGACTGCATCGGCTTCTCAGCCCTCAACATCTTCTATACCCGCTTCCGTTCTGCCCAAAATTGAGCTTCCTAAATTTTCTTCAAAATTGGAAGATTGGCCGTCATTCATTGCCATTTTTAAGAGCTTGACGGACCAAATCGGCAATCTTACCGATGCAGTGAAGCTCCATTACCTTTTTTCGAGTCTTAGTGGAGAGGCTCTTAGCATGATATCTCACTTAAAGATCACCAATGAGGGCTATGCGGTGGCCTTAGCCATTCTGACTAAGCGCTATGAAAACCGCAGGGTGCTCATCGACCGGTTTGTGGATGTCATGTTGGAGCTTCCCACTATCACATCCCGCTCAGATATCCGTCAGCTGTTCTTAAACCCCCTCGTTTCAGCTCAATCAGCACTACAAAATTTAAATCTGCCCATTAAAGAGTGTGATTACGTTTTCGTATCCATACTGGTACGAAAACTGAAAGGTGAACTCCGCTCTTTGTTCGAACGTAGGCACGGGTCGGATGAACGTCTGCCTACCCTTCAACATCTAATCACGTTTCTTGAAGAACATGCACGCTGTGTTGAAACAGAAAGAGCCAACACATCTAATCAGCCCATTCACCAGCCCTCACCACTCTTTTATGGCTCAGGCGGACGGTCATCCACCCTGCAGCGTGCTCGTACTCCACAAAGACAGCAATTTCGGTCCATTCGGTCTCCTCAACCAGCTTACTTGACCCAAACATCCACCACAACCCCAACGACCGACCGTCCTTTCTGCCCTTGGTGCAACACCAGGGGCCACAGACTAATGGCGTGCCCAAATTATCAAAATCAGCCCGTTCAAGGTCGTTGGGATTTCATCACTACGAGCGGTCGTTGTCGACGCTGCCTCGGACCTCATAATGCAAATGATTGCGAAACTACGGGGTCGTGCCGGGAGTGCAAGAGTGACAGGCATCACACTTCCCTTCACCACCCTGATACGTCATCGACGCAATCATCAGCCCATTTTCGGCCATTGTCACCCCGAGAGCGGCCTCGGCGGCTATCAGCCCGTGAATCTCCACAGCGCTCGTCACTAACAGGATATAGGTGTCCGCCGCCAACCCGAATAAATAATCAGCAGGACCCACAATTATGACTACCAACTATAACAGAACACCAGGAACATGAAACACTCACCAACAGCTCAGCTCAGCCCGAGCTTGAGACACCAAATGACTCTCCAATATTATTACCAACGGTGTCGCTAGAGATTGCAGATGTCGATGGGCGTTTTCACAAGGCAAGAGCACTTCTGGATTGCGGATCCATGGTGACGCTCATAACTCACCACATGGCTCAAAATTTGCATCTGCCCTTTCAGCGCACATCACTCAAAATTGCGGGAGTCGGAAATCAATACATACAAAACTCAAAGGCATCGATTCAAATTGTTTTTAAGCCTACACACAATGACAAACCTACGATTACGGCTACAGCTCATGTTTTAAAGAGTGTTACTGGTTATTTACCATTGAGCAAAGTTCCACATATAAGTCATATGATGGACACACCTAAAATTCCCCTAGCAGATGAGGGTTTTAATGTGCCGGCTCAAGTCGACCTTCTACTCGGCGCTGATGTTCTTGGCCAGGTTTTGGATGGTACCAAGGTCTCGTTGGGGCCCGGCAGGCCTATAGCCTTCGGCACGATCTTTGACTTTGCATTACTGGGACCTATTCAAGACCAAAATACTGCACCGGCATCACACCCAAATTCAGCCCTTAATTGCGGCTCTCCCAACTCATGCGCTTCAACTCAAAAGCGATCCAACCCAAATTCAGCCCTTAATTGCGGCTTTCCCAACTCATGCGCTTCAACTCAAAAGCGATCCAACCCAAATTCAGCCCTTAATTGCGGCTCTCCCAACTCATGCGCTTCAACTCAAAAGCGATCCAACCCAAATTCAGCCCTTAATTGCGGCTCTCCCAACTCATGCGCTTCAACTCAAAAGCGATCCAACCCAAATTCAGCCCTTAATTGCGGCTCTCCCAACTCATGCGCTTCAACTCAAAAGCGATCCAACCCAAATTCAGCCCTTAATTGCGGCTCTCCCAACTCATGCGCTTCAACTCAAAAGCGATCCAACCCAAATTCAGCCCTTAATTGCGGCTCACAATCAGAAGCATCAGCACAAAATATCCAAAAGGCACTTGAGAGGTTCTGGGAATCAGAGGAACTCGCGTCCCAAAACAATGTCAGCTCGCTACCAGATCAGTGTGAAGAAATCTTCCGCACTACCACTACTCGCGATCCCTCAGGGCAATATATCGTCACATTGCCTTTTCTCAATAATGCACCTGAGCTAGGCAATACATATGCCATTGCCTTACGCAGATTTCTCAACCTGGAGAAGAAACTCCAACAAAACCCGTCCCTCCGCTCAAAGTACATTGACTTTATGACGGAATATATCAAATTGGGTCACATGTCACCCTGTCATCCAAGTACCTTCAATCGTAAGTCTCACTTTTATATACCTCATCATGGCATATTCAAGGCTGGTTCAGAGAAGCTCCACACAGTCTTCGATGGCAGCTGTAGGAGTTCCAATGGTGTCAGTATTAACGACTGCCTTCACACAGGCCCACCTCTGCAGCAAGACATTGTTGATATTATCATGACCTTCCGAACTCATGCTGTGGTATTCAGCACTGATATTCGAATGATGTTTAGAAACATTCTTGTTCACCCAGATCATAGACGGTATCAGCTCATACTTTGGAGGTCTTCACCAGATCAACCCTTACTCACTTACGCCCTTTCGACCGTCACTTATGGTCTCCGGTCTAGTCCCTACCATGCAATTCGCACTCTTCTCCAACTCGCGGAGGATGAAGGTAATAACTACCCAAGAGCCGCTAAGGTCCTCACTAAGTCCATCTTTGTGGATGACATCCTAACTGGGGATGACACTGTCATAGGGGCTCAAGCGCTGCAGAGGGAGCTGATTGAGTTACTTGCTCTGGGAGGCTTTCAGCTCAGCAAGTGGACATCAAACACACCAAACCTTTTTGAGCGTTTCCCAGATGATCAGTGTGATCTACCTAAGGACTTTGACATCAACCCAGACTCTCCCACCATTAAGGTCTTAGGGATACAGTGGATTCCTCAAACGGACGAGTTCACCTACCGCATTACTTTGCCTCCCATGGGAAAGATCACTAAGCGATCTATTCTCAGCACAATAGCCTCGCTTTATGACCCAAATGGGTGGGTTACTCCTGTCATATTCCGCTCAAAACTCCTTCTCCAGAAACTGTGGACCCTGAATCTTGAATGGGATGAACCCACTCCCAAAGAAGTTCAGATGGAGTGGCAAGACATTTCAGAGGATCTTCCTCGGCTCTCGGCTCTGCGCCTCCCCAGACACATCTGTCAAAACAAGCCCAATTCCGTTTATTCACTGCACGGCTTCGCAGACGCTTCAGAAGCTGGTTATGCCGCCGTCGCTTACCTCCATGAGACCAATGTCGATGGTCACGTAAATGTCCACCTCATTGCAGCAAGGTCCAAGGTCGCCCCAATAAAGAACCGTCTTACCGTACCGAAACTCGAACTTTCAGCAGCCCTTCTTTTATCTCAGCTCATGACTAGAGTTTCAACTCAGCTATCAGCCCACATCCAATTAAGACAGCACATATGTTGGTCAGATAGTACCATAGTACTGGCGTGGCTAAGCACACCGCCACATCGCCTACAAGTATTTGAGGCTAACCGAGTCACGAACATCACCTCCAACTCGTGCAATCTAGTGTGGAAGCATGTCCCTTCAGCCCTTAACCCTGCAGATTGCGCTAGCAGAGGAATGTCGGCTCAATCACTATCTGTACACGATTTATGGTGGTCCACCAGCTGGCTAAAGGAACCACCAAGCACATGGCCAATCACTCCCCCCGCCCTGGGACACCATGCCTTGCCTGGACTCAGGGCCAGGAAGGTAACAGCCCATATAGCCGTGCCGGACTTGAACACTGATCTGCTCACACGTTTCAGCTCATTAACAAAGCTGGTAGGAGTGACAGGCTACATTAAACGCTTCATCGACAATTGTCGGAAAATTAAGACTGCACGATGCATTGGTCCCTTGACGGTCTGTGAACGCAAGGAAGCCCTTCTATTCTGGGTCCGTTCTGTACAACAGAATGCATTCGCCCAAGACATCCACCGACTCCAAACTAAGGGGGATTGCACAATCAGACTGAAGCGACTCTCACCGTTTCTGAAAGAAAACCTGTTGAGAGTAGGTGGTCGTCTCTCTCACGCCCCACTCAGATACGACGCCCAACATCAGTTCATTCTTCCGAGCTCTAGTCCACTCGTAGATCTTATAATTGACCACTACCACAAAATACACTGCCATCCTGGTGCCGACACACTACACGCACTCTTACGCCAGCGATACTGGATACTGTCAGCACGCCGTGTCATCAGGCATCGAGTGTACAAATGCGTCCAATGTTTTCGTTGTCGCGCTCAACCCAAGGCTCCATATATGGCCGACCTTCCCGCGGATCGAGTTACACCACAGCCAGTGTTCTCTCAAGTCTCTACGGATTTCGCTGGCCCTTTCTTAATAAAATCCAGCACTTTGAGAAGCGCAAAACTTGTGAAGGCTTACTTCTGCATCTTTGTGTGCCTTTCCACAAAGGCGGTTCACTTGGAGCCAGTCTCTTCACTCAGCACGGACGCCTTTTTCGCAGCATTACAACGGTTCGTTTCCCGTCGCGGTGTGCCTGTTCTCATCAGATCCGATTGTGGTACAAATTATGTGGGTGCTAGGAATCAGCTCATGGAGGTACAGAAATTTCTTTCAGTCAATGAAGATAAAATCACTCACAAACTCACTACTCAGCACATCACGTGGTTGCTCAACCCACCTTCAGCTCCATCATTTGGCGGTCTCCATGAAACCGCGGTAAAATCCACAAAACAATTACTTTATAGAATCGTAGGTGATCAGCACTTGACCTTTGAGGAATTTACCACACTCTTAACACGAATCGAGGCTGTCCTTAACTCCAGACCTCTCTGCCCTCTTTCCTCTGATCCTTCAGACTTTGAACCCCTTACAGCTGGCCACTTCCTCACGGGCCGCCCATTAACTGCATTACCCGAAGCGTCTTTCGACGATAGCTCCTTGACCACACTCAGACGATTTCGGCTCATACAAGCCATCTCTCAGCGTTTTTGGTTCCTGTGGACTAATTCCTATCTCCACACCCTTCAAACCCGCTCCAAATGGCTTTCACCATCCTCCTCTCCTCAAATCGGAGAGCTCGTTCTGATCAAGGAGGACAACCTGCCGGCACTGAAGTGGCGACTCGGACGCATCACCCGCACCATACCAGGCAGCGATGGAGTGACACGTGTGGTGGACCTAAACACAGCCAGTGGACAATTGAGAAGGCCGGTGGCAAAGCTGGCCCGGTTCCCGTGGGAGGTCCTCCCGGCGCCCCAGGATGATCACGCCGATGCGTGACGCGAAGTATCATCTTGTTGAGCCGGCCCTGATATCGGCCTCCCTGTCGCCGCGACTGGCCCCGCGCGGTGGTATTGTCACATACTGATCACGCCGATTGAATATGATTATTGTCGCCGGCTGTCACGATTACCTCGACGACCATTCCGCCCGGTCTCCTTCACTTGTCCGTAGATCATCGCCGGGAGAAGACCTCAAACCCGGGCTAGCCACGTCGCCGGCACGCTCTTCATCGCCGAAACCTGGGCCGAGTTACCCATGACCAACCGCGACAACCACGAGAAAGTGCACGACGGGTTGCCTGATGTTAGCCGAGATCTCTGAATCCTGCTATCCACGCCACCATCGAACC
The DNA here is from genome assembly GCA_949825065.1 of Odontocerum albicorne. Classification (NCBI taxonomy): domain Eukaryota; kingdom Metazoa; phylum Arthropoda; class Insecta; order Trichoptera; family Odontoceridae; genus Odontocerum; species Odontocerum albicorne. The sequence continues at coordinate 32,081,682 of OX463860.1, forward strand.
TGCACCACAACCGTGAGTAGAATCCCTTTATATCCTATTCTTTCCGGTTTGGCTAACGCCAAACCAACATATATCCCAAAAATCTCTTCGCTGCTGGCCGAGATCGTCTCATCCCTCCTTTCCCTCCTCCCTTCCCCCTTCCCAACACCACCAGTCCTCAACCCGAATGTTAATCGTTAGAAGCGTGTATCTCGGTAGCAGTTCGAACTGAATTTAGTCTTGTTTGTGCTCCCTTGATGATGAGGGTGAAAGCCTTGAAACCGGTAGGGTTATAACGTTACAAAAATGTGAAAAAAAACAGTGTTTGATAAAACAAATTACAATGTCTTTAAACCTCCACAATGCTAATACCTTAACTACAATATAAATAATATATGTATTATTTATTTTAAAAATATTTAAATCGACACACTTTGACAACCGCTGAAGCAAAATCGTCGTGAAGCGACGGAAAAGGGGTGTATCTATCTCGTCAGTGCAGCCGCATCTCGTTTCTGAATGGGTGCCCACTGTTGATGACGTCTGCATTTGTCTTGGAGTGCAATTTCTGTGCCATAATGACTCGTTAGCAGATGCGCTGGCTAAGGAAATGCATTTAAAATTATCATTTGGAATGAAATTCAAATGGGCTCTCTACGAGTATAATACGTATTTAGATTCAAATATTCAGAAAAATGCCAACGTTTTATAAAAAATATAATAAATCTTAGGGTCTTTCAAATAGAGCGTTTTTTTTAATTCTTGGATTAAACACAGATGGCGTCGTGAACTTGTCTGCGTCTTGTGACATTTGAGAATTGTAATGTATGACATTTATAAAAATAGAGTCGTATACAATGCAACAACGTGTTCAAATTGTTGAATTATTTTATGTATTGTAATCTCCGGAAACGGTGATGTTAATTGGCCACGAAGATCATGTGATCTGACACCGTTGGACTATTTTCTCTGGGGTTACGTGAAAAGCCAGGTCTATAAGAATGATCCTCGATCAATTCCTGAGCTCAAGGACGAAATTATTCGCGTTATTTATGAGTTAGAACCGCAATTATGCCCAAATGTCATCGAAAATTTTGATAAAAGAGTGGACATCTGTGGAGCTGTGGACATTTGGCGGATATTGTTTTTTTGAGTTAAAATGGCAAACATTATACTTCAATGGCTAATTAAAAGTTTTTTGAAATCAAAGAAAATTGTGTGTTTTATTCAAGATTTAAATAAAATTTAACAAAAAATAACTGCTCAATTTGAAAGACCCTATACATTAAAAAAAAACTGGGTCATATGAGATGTTAACACACATCGTTAGCCTTTTCTGCATCCTCATACAACTTCAAAAGTTTTCTGATTTTCTAAGTTTCCTTGGTTCAGAATACGATTCACTTGATCTAATCATACTCACCATGGTTTTCCTTCCACACGCCTTCCCCTCACATTTGCAAAATATATGTTTTGTTAGTCTTCCTTATTTATTCGTTCCACATACCCAAAACATTTCAGCGTGCTTTCTTCATCTTAACATATTTATTACACTAAGGCTAAGGCCACACCAAAATACTTCGTTAGGCGCTAAGCTAGATTTTACGTGACTCATATACTAGGTGACTTCATGCATGGCCACCCCAAAGTGCTACGCACAAATTCATTTAACAGTCGGGTGCGGTTGAGTCAACACATGATGCCACTCTCAAAATTAATCAATTTCATTACAACTTACCATCTTTATTTATTTTTATCAAACACTGTTTATTCCACTTTTTTGTAACAGTATAACCCTACCGGTTTCAAGGTTTTCACCTCATCTTCAGTTTGCGCTCCCCTGAAGATGAGGTGAAAGCCTTGAAACCGGCAGGGTTATACCGTTACAAAAAAGTGGAATAAACAGTTTTTGATAAAAATAAATTACAATGTCTTTAAACCTCCACAACGTTAATGCCTTAACTATAAACAACACATATTTATTTACTTTCTGTGCAACTTCATTCCAAAGTGATTTTATTACAGGTACATTTTTCTATAATTTGCTCGATGGGTTCCACAAAGGCCCCCTTTTATACACAGCTGTCATTAAAACTTCCGCCATTTTGTAAATTAACCAACACGTCTGTTCGCTCGGAGATTCACTCGGTGACTAATCGTTATGCACCGTGGCGCGAAGCGTGCAGTGTGACAACTGCGATAGTATGCGATACGTTGGTTCGCTAGGATATGTCGCCTAACTCGCAACATAGCTCTAAGCATCAAGCGAGGCTCCTTCCTGTGTGACCACGGCCTACGACTTAAGTTCACATTTGAAACATCCCGAATCACTTTACTCAACTGGAATGTGTGTCGCGATAGGCAAGTCTGGCGCGCTATCCTTACTGCATCCCTGACAGAGAAATGGTGTGATGGTTTATACGTAAAATTATTTTATACATAAATAAACTATTTTATATTCATAGAAAATATTATAGCCCAGAAAAGTCTGAATGCCTACTGCGATTGTTTCGTTTTACCTCGTGCAATTTTCGTTTCTAATGAATCGTCACGGACTGCATAAGGCAGCGCGGGGGAAATGAAGGCAGGAAATCATTTTGCCCTAACGACGGAGGCGTTTAGCTGCGTCTATTGCAGGCATGAAATCGCAAACTTTATTATCTATGTGAAATTTGTATATGAAAGATTTTATGAGGAAATACGTGTATTTTAATGTGTGCAGATTGTTGTATGCATAAGACATGGTTGTGTTAGTGGAGAATGAATATACATTCTGATAAGTGAATTAGAACCAAATTAGAATATGCATCTACGATTTGGGCTCCTCACCAGCTCAAATACAAAAACAATATAGAACAAATACAAAAAAAATTCCTCAGATATCTATGGTACAGAACAAAGGGCGATTACCCAAAATATGCTCACCATGCCGAACTTCTCACGGTGTGTAACTATAGAAGCCTCGAAACAAGAAGGCAAGAATCCATTGCGATATTCCTAATAAAGGTTTTCCAAGGTTCCTTTAACTGTCCCGCGATTCTAGAAGCACTAAGTTTATATGTACCCAATAAATATATCCGTGCAAGGAATCACCCTCTGTTCTACATACCAACTTACAGGACGAATATCATGGCTAAACACTCAGTCACGCGGGGTATAGAGATATTGAACCAACTGAATGACACGGTTGATATATTCTCGGTACCGCCTAGCAGTATGAGAAGAATCCTGGCTGATATTATTCCTAACGAATAAGCTAACGCTAGAAGCAGACCCTCTTTGTGTAACAGGAGAAATCCGTGCAAAGTGGATAAAAAAAAATAAAAAACATTGTATGAAAGATGTGAACGAAGGGTGAGTCTGATAAGTGACTTGACGACTTCTGTGGCCTATTTGGTAAGACTGAAGTATTTTTTACCGACAGGTTTTGGGTTCTATTTCCGCTGGAATCCAGATTTAAAAAAAAGGTTTCAGTCTGGCTTTCGCTTAAGGCTTCATGAACTTATTTCTATGTATATTTGATTAGAGGGAGTTGCCACAGGGTACTTATTCCTGAAGGTTATATTATATACTCGTATAAGGTAAGTGTTATACGTGAGTCGCTCGGGCGCTACTATAGTAGCCAAATGTGATTAATTTAATAAAGGTGGGCTCGAGTCCCGAATCAGAGCACCCTTGAGGAGATTTTGTTCTCTAAACGGCGCTATACAAAATTGTTAGTTTGATTGAATAAGTAAATTGTCTGAGATATGGGAAGAAAAAGACCTGAAAATAAATGTTGCAATATACAAAATCATGGTGATAGAAAAGTTTAAAATGAAAAGTAAATGCGATTTAAGGGTGAATAATGAAGTTGAGGGTTGTTCTACGATGTTAATGTAGTATTTTCTTACGTGATAAAAGAGTAACGAGGGTTATCGAATGACATGTAGCAATTGGAAACAAAGTTAATGGATCACTAAAACATATATACTTGAACCGGAGAGCATTAAAATCTACTAAGGTGATAGTTCACAACAGTATTTTAGTGCCAACTGTGATGTATGGGGTGAAACGTGGAAGTAGAAGACTACTGAAAGGAACTAAATAAATGCTGTATAAATGCGTGCACTGAGAATACACGGGGTGACAATGTATGGCAGAATACGAATTTAAGTGATTTGGAATGAATGTCAACTTCATTTTGAATTATTGAGTAAGGTGAAAAGTAATCTTAGATGGTTTTGCCACGTGGAACGAATGATATAAAGAACGAATTTATTTATTCATTTATTCGTTCTTTATACCCATTTATATTTGTTTGACAGGTGACTGGTTTTTTCGATCTTGCTGAGAACCTCGTCATTTGTAATGTGCTCTCTCCAGGATATCCTTAGGATGCGTCTATAGGTCCACATCTCGTAGGCCTCCAATCTTTTTCGCCTATGCACCATGTCTCGCAACCATACATCAAAATATTCCTCACATATGTTTTAACCAATTGCTTGCAGAGCTTTAGGTCCATGTTGTTCGATTCGAATATCTTTGATTTCTTATTAAAGGCGAGTTTTGCTTGGTGGATGCGACTGTCAACCTCTCTTTTTGTACGGCCATCTCCTGTGATCTAGCCTCAAAGATAGACAAACTCTTTTGCGTTCTTAAGTGCAGCTCCTGATATTAGTATGTTCATTTGGTGTTCGTCTTTGCCTATGGTTATCACTTTTGTTTTGTCCTTGTTTGTTTTCATGTCGAACTTGATATTTAGGACATTCTCCATAGTTTCCAAGGTCTCCTTTAGTTCTTCTTCGCTATCGGCGATCAGGGCAATAGACACCGTGATTTTAATTTTAAGAAATTTATAAAAATATATATACTCGTGGAATGACAAAGTTATTAATTGTTTAATATATTTTATTTCAATGTCGCCTAACATGACTCAAACCTTCTACCCTCAGATCAGAAAACATGAGTCATACCAGTTAGGCCACGGATGTCCTCTATAAATAATTATTAGATAAAAAGACGCAATATAAATCTTGTGTGGTTTATGTATTATTCTTTCTGATTTTCTTACACAAAATGCCAAGCATTCTTTTACCCCATATTTTAAAACATTAAATAGAAAATCACGTCAGGAACAAGTTTGGCGCAGTCGAGTCAACGAGTTGCTGACATGCGAGGATCTGACATGTTTACACTGTGGTAAATCCGAAGGTTTAATGGGGTGGCCGTGGAGAGTAAATATGCTTAGCGGTGCAGCAAGACAGCGACACGCAAATGTCACGGGATCGGTGCCGGTTTCTAGGGCAGGGACCATTAGGGTTGTCCGGAATTTAGTTTTTTTTGTTTTCGGATAGATGTCTCAGGAAAAAAAATCGTTGCTCGTTGGTTCACTTATAGCACGATATGCAAGTTGCTTTGCAGAATCGAAACATTCCACATGTTGATGCAGGGTTACTCAACTCCAGAGGCAAAATACTGTCCTTAATGTTTCGTTTATACTAGGTTATTTATATTAATAAAGAAAAGTAAACATTCAGTAGTTTATTCTAAACATTGTTGTGATATTCTGGCAAATACTATATATACTTATATTAAAAATATCTGAATTGTTGCAAAACTCATTTCAAAGTCTTTGCATATGAATTATATGTGTAGAGTAGTTAATTTCATAGTTAGTGTAGCGATTTTCGATATATAAGGATTATGCTGTCTTGTAGATCTAGTGGGAATACGAAATGAAATGCTGGCGAGTAACTGAGGTGCATCGATCATTTATTGTATTATTTTGTAAAGTAATACTATATTCATAGTTTATTAGACTTATCACAGCTGATTATGCTTTGGTTCATTATAAAACTTTTATCAAGTCAAGTTCAACGTTATAAAAAAAAATATACAATATTTTTTAGAATATCTTCGGGATTTCAACACAGAAATATTTTAAAGTTTACTAGTGAAGCGAGCATTCTGCAGGTCGGATATTGAAAATTCTTCCCACATTTCAACAAACCCTTCCGTCTGCAGATATTTCCTCCCTCTTCACTCCAGCTCTGCCATCTCACCCTCTGCTATCTCAACCGTGTGAAGTTAGAGCGGAATGCCGTAGCTATAGGTCCAGACCTTGTACGGTCGACAGCTGACATCTGAGGAGATTTATCTGTCATGCCAACGCGTCAGGGTGTTTTTTTCTTATCTGTATATATAACCGCATCGTAGAGATTCTTAATTTTTGACTTAAACCTCAACTATAGGTTGTATGTTGACTTAATTAAGGCTATTTAGTGACTATTTTTAGGGGTCTATGTCGTAGGGAGGGGTTGCTAAAATCCTGTTTGGCAAAACTTGAGTTTGAGACGATGAATAAATTCAGGATTTTTTAATTATTAATACATACATACGACCCTACAGTTTCCAACTTGGGTTAGGCATAGGTGATAGAACGCCAGACATTCCTATCGCGACATATATCTCACGCAACATCCCCCTGTTCTACATTATTACATATTTTCATGTAACTTATACAATTTTTTGAACTTTTTACATTTCCCTTTTCTAAAATACCATTCACTTGATTCAACCATGTTTTTCATGGTCTTCCTCAACTTATTTTATATGTTGTTTCGTCTTTATTACTTCGTTCATAGTTTCTGTATGTCCAAATTACCTCAGAGCGCTCTTTTTTTTATCTTACTTCATACATCAGCTTAAAGTTCACATTCATCCCTAATCATTTCATTTTGTATTTTCTCCTCAATGGCTAGACATTAAGAAAAAAAAAACAGATACGTGAGACTCTCGCGCGGTAGAAGTGAAACTTTTTAGCTCCTAGGAAAAGTTGATTTTATGCATTGCTTTTTTTCCATTTGTTAACGATTTTTATTATTTTTTTAGGATTTGGAAATAGTTATTTGGAATTTAATTAAAAAAAATCTCTCTTAATTAAATAAAAAAATGTTATGATATTATTTATCAATTTCCATTGATTGTGTTGTTATATATTAATTAATTAATTGTATATTATTATAATATAATTATTATATAATAAATTAATTATATATTAATTTCATAGAAGGGGAAGCGTTTCACTTTTCGTGACGTTCAGGCCAATTCGCTCTACCACGCCTGTAGAAGTTTCACTTCAAAAATGAACTTGTATCAACATTGCCAGGTAACTCGGCAGGATTCACATGTCTGTGATAACTGCGGGAGGATGTTCAAATCTAGCATCGGGCTGTTTTCTCACAGAAGATCACATGATCGACGTGGAAGACCAGCTCAAGATTGACGTCGTGGCGAAGAGATCATCAACTTCATTTTTTTAGTGTACGCTTGTATTGCACATGTCATTGGTAAGAAGCAACCTGGAATGTGTCTCTATTATATGGAACCCTAACTATAGATTGTACGTTGGCTTAGTTGAGGCGCTCTAGCGATTATTTTTGAAGTATCTGTGACATAGGGAGAAGTCGATCGACTTCTTTATGTCGTACATATCATGTATGGTGTAGAAGACGACCAAAGATAATGCAGTTAGGTCAATTTGACAAGATTGTGCATAACGAAACGTGTGAATTTTAAAGAAGGGAACGAATTATTTTTCTTAGAAGACTGTGCAGATCAATTATGTCGACCTACACAGCAAAGCACTAGGCATAATGACTGAAAGAAGCGATAGAGAAAGACCAAGGAAAATAGTGTGGATCAAGTTAATGATATTTAAAAAAAAAACAGAGAATTCATAGAAGTTGTATTAGAAGATATATGGATGTAGAAGAGGCAGATAATGTATGACCATGTAGGAATGTCGGCAATCTGTCCTCTCCCGATCCTACCCCGACATGAAAATTTCGTGAATGTTTGCATGTATTCAATTTATTAAATAAGGGCATACTAACCATCACGTTGTTTCCCTGTCAGGGTAGGCAGAGAAGTCAGCGCACTAAACTTTTCTATCACGCATATGTTACGTCCTTCGTTTCATCACACGTCATACATCAAACATCTTCTTCAGTTTCCCAGTCTTTTAATCTTTGTATTATATTACACTTTTATTGCATACAGTACAACCTGGCAGGCATATTGACATGTGACAATCTCTTTCAAGCAACCAGAAAGATGTTAAAGAGGTGTGGCGGTCGCACACTCGGATACTGTGGGCATTCAAACATACGGTCAATGACCGATGAAATGACCTTCGGATTCCTCGATAAATCTAAGTAAACAAGTCCGAAGGTCACCCGCCGGACATTCATCCCATAGCCGAGCGGACCGCACTCCATACTAGAGAGAGAACGCACCACGCTGTCTCGCCGATTCCGTAAATAGATTGTTACCTACATACAACAATTAATCGTTTTTGCATTTACAGAAACGAGACGCAGGCATATCGCGAGCGCATTCTCGCGCGCATTCTAAAAAGACATAAATACCTACGTTACTAATAAAATTGGACAGACTCTCTTTCCGCATTGCGATCTAACGTGTTTTATTATTATACCGCCACAGAGGTCTTAAGTAAAAACTAGACTGGAATATTTTATTTGTTTAATCTGGATTCTAGCGGAATTTGAACCCGCAACTTCCAGGGTGAGAGACAGGCGTCTCACCAACTAGGTCATGGAGGTTATCTTATATATCTTTTTTCAGATTTTATTCACTACTTTTCATGGTCTTGACCTGTTATGCGTCCTTATCATGTTCGTATTATAAATCGGTTTTGTGAACTTTTCATTTTATCAACCAGTTCGAGTATATGTTATGTACGAGTACATATAATTTATCATTTATTCTTAAAAAAGTTTACGAACTGAGGGTCACAAATAGGTTGTTCTATCAATCTTCCAATTCGGTAAATAGATCACCACGACAATACGGGACCACCATTAATAATCTGGCACATTCCATGGTGTCACGTCTCACAATTCTGCATGGAAAAGTTTCCTGAACCCATCATAAAATCAATAGGGAATTCTTGCCTTCCGTTTTCATTGTTGGGAACTCCGTAACTAAACTCTTCATGGCAATAAAGTGATTATTTCGGAATACTTCTCGGTTCAGTTTTAACTGTAATAATGGCAGTTAAACTTTACACCCTGATCGATTCGTGCCCCTCCATTTAAGGGTTTTATCTGAAACGAATTTCTTTAGTTGCGGATATAAATACAAAACCTCACGTCAATAGCTTTTTAAAAATTTATTGTACATAATTACGAGTAGCTATATATCTTTTTGTTTTATTGTAATATGTACGTTTTCATCATAATTTTTTGTTTTATTGTAATATATACGTTTTCATCATATTTTTTTGTTTTATTGTAATATATACGTTTTCATCATAATTTTTTTGTTTTATTGTAATATATACGTTTTCATCATATTTTTTTGTTTTACTGTAATACGAGTATATACTTTTTCATCATATTATTTTAGTACTGTGTCTTAATATTTTTAATCATCTTGTCCATGGTATTTTTTATTGTATCCTTTTTATGTTTGTTCATTGTACGAATTACTGAAACTTGTAATGTGCAAAGAACTTTTAAATGAAGTTCGGGTTAGCCAGGCCTGGTTTAAACAAAGAGATGCCACCGGAGTAAATTGAAGCGATAGAAAAATCAGGAGAAAAAAAATTGTGAATAAACTCTGTCTCAACGACTTGCAATAAATAAGTCTGTCGTATTAAACGAGGGTTTACACTACGCCATTACTCGTTCCAGTGTAAACTTATTGACAATTAGAAACAAGAGCGCGAATTTCTCAGATTAAGGGTAGATATAGTTTTCTACAGACTCCGCACATATTAAATCTCTGCGAGATAAATGGTTATTCTGATAGTGGATTTAATAAAGCTTCTCTTGAAATTTCTTCTTTGTCTTTAAGCAATTTAAAAAAATTGAGTTTTATTTAGCACTTTTTGCTATGCTAGTTAACGCGGAATAATATGTTGGTTATTAATATAAATTTAAGCTCTGATGAAAATAGATATTCGAAGTAAAACAAATCTGAGAATCGTTGGGAAATGAACCTGGGTTGATTAGGTGCTAAATTTATATATTAACTACTGAGCCATGATGCCAAAAGTTGACGTTTTTTTGGAATTAACGTAATTTTAAATGCATATGATTCGGACTAGTTAGTAAGACGCCTGTCTCCCAACCCGAAGGTTGCGGGTTCAAATGCTGTTGGAACCCAGATTTTAGAAAAATAGTCTAGTCTTGTTTTCATTTAGGACCTCTTTAACATATTTGTGATTGGTCGGAAAAGATTGTCACATAACAATAAGGCTGCCAGGTTGCAATATAAAAATGAAAGAAAGAAACATAATACAATAAGGTGACGACACAGCAACCATTGCTTGTTTCGACTTTTGAAATATATCCCTAGCTTAATTAGATGTGATCATCATTATCGATGTAAAAAACAAATAAATATAGGGATGTTTTTTTGGGTGTGATAGGATTTGTTTTTTGAAATAAAACAACAACTAATAAACCCAAAAAATTAATTTGAAGGAATATTTTATGCCGTTTATGAAAATGGCTGATTTGTTTTGTTTCGTTTGTGTTATTGTTACAAGATACATTGTGCCGTCTATAAGATGGGTGTCCCATTAAGAACGATAGAACTTTAAAATAAAATAAAACTACAACTAATAAATAAAAAATGTATCTGAAGGTTTAATTTTATGCCGTTTATGAAAATGACTAATTTGTTTTGTTTCGTTTGTGTTATTGTTACAAGATACATTGTGCCGTCTATAAGATGGGTGTCCCATTAAGAACGATAGAACTTTAAAATAAAATAAAACTACAACTAATAAATAAAAAATGTATCTGAAGGTTTAATTTTATGCCGTTTATTAAAATGACTAATTTGTTTTGTTTCGTTTGTGTTATTGTTACAAGATACATTGTGCCGTCTATAAGATGGGTGTCCCATTAAGAACGATAGAACTTTAAAATAAAATAAAACAACAACTAATGAACCAAAAAAATGAGTTTGAAGGAATAATTTATGCCGTTTATAAAAATGGCTGATTTATTTTGTTTCGTTTGTGTTATTGTTACAAGATACATTGTGCCGTCTATATGATGGGTGTCCCATTAAGAACGATAGAACTTTAAAATAAAATAAAACAACAACTAATAAACCAAAAAAAATAATTTGAAGGAATAATTTATGCCGTTTATGAAAATGGCTGATTTGATTTGTTTCGTTTGTGTTATTGTTACAAGATACATTGTGCCGTCTATAAGATGGGTGTCCCATTAAGAACGACAGAACTTTAAAATAAAATAAAACAACAACTAATAAATCAAAAATGTATCTGAAGGTTTAATTTGAAAGAATATTTCATGCCGTTTATGATTTAAACAAGATATCGTTCAAATGGCTTTCACGGCTTCTTTTGCACTGACCAATTCGATCACGCCAATTTTCGATGACTCGATGGAGCATTTCCGGCTGTATAGCGCCAATAACACGACAAATGTTGGCCTCTAATTCATCAAGAGTCTTGGATTTGTTGGTGTAAGCCTGTGATTTAACATAACCCCAAAGAAAATAATCCAGAGGCGTTAAATCGCACGATCTTGGCGGTCAATTCAAAATCCTATCACACCCTAAAAAACATCCCTGTATTACGTATCACAAAATATTCCTCGTTCTTAACGTCCATACAATTCTCACCCTTATCTCTAGTTTCCTTGAGTATATTTTTTTATTTAATTTTGCTGCTTTTCTCATATATTATAACGACCTCCGTGGCCTGGTGGTAAGACACTTGTCTGCCGATCCGGAGGTTGCGGGTTCGATCCCCGCTGGAATCCAGATTTTTTTTAAATAGGATTCCAGTCTGGTTAACACTTAGGGCCTATAAAAACATCTTTCTGGTTGATTGGAAGAGATTGCCACATGGCAATAAACTCGCCAGGTTAAAAAAAAATATCATTAATTAAGTTTTAGATACGCCATAGATATAAAAAAGTTGGTGAATTAGACGAAATTTCTTTCAAATTATAAATCGGTAAGATGTATTCGCATGAAAGTGTTAAATACATATTGATTTGGCAATGCAAATTTAAAAGTGTTCACTGATTTAACTATAGTACGAGTATTATATAAGTTATGTGCTTGAATATAAAAGTTTGGAGACCTGTTTTATCTGCCTAACCGCAAAGGGCACGGCTTTATAATATGTGTGCATGTGTAAAGTGGAGAAAGAATATATCCCTGGCGCACTCCAGTATTTGTGTGGAACAATTTGAAATGGGTTTCTTCGATTTTCATTTCTTCAATATTGTTTTCATAGTGCTGACTCTGTAGGTGGACATGGTTTAGGGGTTGATATTTTAAACTAAATTTTTCCCACTTGACTGAGTCGAAAACCTTACTTAAGTCTACATAATAAATAAAAAGTTATTTGTTCAATTTTAATATTTTATGATATGTTGGTATACGACAAGTTGGTCTCGTGTTCCTCTTCTTTTTATGAAACTTGCCTGTTCGGGTGATATATGCCTGAATATAAATTTTCAGTCGTTAATTCAGGATTTGCAACAGTACTTTGCTTCAGGAGGTATTCTACTCTAGAGGGGTGAATTTCGGGCGTTTTTTCAGGCTAAGTAAAAAAAAACAAAAATTATTTTTCCTATACATTTTTTACAATTTGTTTATTGATGATTTGAGAATGTACGAGTACAAAAAAAAATTGAAAAAAAAAAGATGTTATCAGCTATTATATCTTGTCGTAAAAAAAGAGGGTAATGTGGTCGATATGATTTGAACCCTTTCGTATATCTGAAATAAAAATCATACACAGTTTCTTGATAAGAAATAATGTCGTTATAGTTGGTACCAAGGAGAAAAAAAAATTCTAAAATGGCAGCGGTCTAAAACTTACTTTTAATACCCTGTTTTTCAATTTTTTTTTTATATAGTTAAATTTTTTTTTTAATTTTTCAAGGTAAACACGATAAAGAAACATCTATCAAACTTTCATAGCAATTTCTAAAGGATTTGGTTGGATAGAACTTGAGATTTTATGTCGACCAGGTCAAAAAAAGTCGTTTCGAGAAAAACGCGTTTAAAATTTTGAGATTATTGTCCGAGTCATTCCGGTGTGGCGTAATTGCTGCCTCATTTAAGGCTAGCATATAACTTCGTAAATATTCAGAATTTTTAAATTTCCTTTTGAGAACATATTCTTAAAGTTCTAAACTTTATCTTAAAGTTCGATCCCCGCTGGAACCCAGATTTTTTAAAATAGGATTCCAGTCTGGTTAACACTTAAGGCCTATAAAAACATCTTTCTGGTTGGTTGGAAGAGATTGCCACATGGCAATAAACTCGCCAGGTTAAAAAAAAAACTTGAAGAATATGCCAAAAAACTATTTTTTCATATATCTAGAGTAGAATACCCCCTTAACACTTGCCTTACTGTGCTAAACAATTCCGCCAACCACTGTGCTGGACGCTCAGCATCCAGTGAAAAATGTATGTTTTTAATTAAAATAATGCAAAATCTGCTAGGTTATTTTTTGTAATTGGCTATAAAATTATTTTATTATGTAAGTCCTGGTCACTCACTATCCATCATAGGGTGGCAAGTGTTAAGAGAGAAATAAGAGATTGAGTCTACAGTAACTACAGTTATCCTTTTCAATGAAGTTAAATAAATATTGAATGTGCCCATTTTTTGTATCATTTTGCAGTCTGTCATATTCTAGAACAGCGTGCATATAGGAAGAACTCCAAATTCTCTCATTGTCTTTTATCACTTTATTAGATATCTCATCTACACCAACTGCTTTCACAAATTAACTCACCTATAATTCTTCTCAAATTAAAAGATTAAATATCAAAGACACTCATGTATCATAAATTAAGTAAACAAATACAAACATAGAATTAAATTGTTAATCTACAAAGACTTGTCTACAATCTGAAAAAAAAACTTCGACTCAGTTCTTCCACTTTATTACCGAGTAAACAAGTCAAAACAAACCGTAATTCCACAGTTTGTCTGTAATTTCAGTCGGCAGAGGAGAAATATTATCTAAGTTTGCCAAAATACTTTGGGAAAATTGGATAAAATTGCTCAATTTTATCGGCAAACTTATTTTACTCCATGTGGGATAAATACATTCATATTTTTTCCCTGGTTTATCCAAAAGTTAAACAAAACGAAAATAAATTATAAGGTGACCTGGTTTTAACCTGTTCACCGCGTTAAAAATCAAATTCCACGAATCTTGTGCGCGGCACAATTTCAGCGTTTTTTAATTTCTAAGTTTAAACACATATTTTGTTTAGAACCACTGATATTTGATTACAACACCAAGTAAACATGACACTTAAGTAATTTTCTGATAATAAATAATAGTCATTACTCTTAAGGAGACTCATTAAATAAAGGAGATAAACTTAACATTACGTAAAATAAACAAAGGAATGCTACGATCAAATCAATGCTTCATGACACTCACCCAATCAAATGCATATAGCACTAGTAATGTTTATTTACGTAAGAGAGACTTAGTAATGTTTATTTACGTAAGAGAGACTCATCGCAGGACTCGATCCGCGCGACAGGTCGTTAATGCTGGAAATATTGAGAAACCAAAAAAATTCGGCGCTCTGTTTATTCAACAATATCTCATAAACTAATATATTATTTGACAAGGTTTTCAGAGATGTCGCTAGAATAAAGATTATTTTAAATTTTAGTTCAATTTTTATTCCGGTTTTGTGTCATTTTTTTTAAGTATTTGTAATTTGAAACTTGGATTGTCGTCAGATCACAGGCGTTTGTGCTCCCCGCGGGGAACACGTTAAACATCTCTATATAATTTATTAAAGGTTTCGACAACTTTGTCTACCATATAAAAGAATATTAAAACAATGATCTTTCCACCTGAAAATACCCTCGGGCTAGGAGGTAGAAACACGTTGAGTTCTAGCAAAATATAGAGACCTTCGGGTATAGGATGGTTCAAAAGTAGATTTAGTAAAATATATATATTTTTTAATTTACCTAATTAAAAATTAGAAATTTCTAAGTCAGTACATCGATCCGAACATCTGTTGAACAGTTATATCCCAAAAATCTCTCCGCTCTTGGCCGAAATCGTCCCATGCCTCCCTCACCCCTCAGCCCCCAACCGTTGAAGCGTGTATATCGGTACCAGTTCGAATAGCATTTAGTCTTATTTGTGCTTCCCTGAAGATGAGGTGAAAACCTTGAAACCGGTAGGGTAATACCGTCACAAAAAAGTGGAATAAACAGTGTTTGATAAAAATAAATTACAATAATTAAAAATTAAATATCTCTATTACTAAAAAATATTTGTTTAACAATTCACCGCGTCATAAAATAACTATGTAGGTAAGTAATGTATAATTATAGTGGTTTATGTTGAAAAATCTTATGTCATGTTTATGTCATTTAATTATTTATAACTGCCTATCTTTCGTAATTGCACTTTTTTTTTGTATTCACCATAATTTTCCATTACATGATTAACCCTAATTGTTTATTTATTAATTACAGGAATTCAGTTTTTTCTTATTTTTTTCGTTATCTATGCGTTTAATTTAACTAATAGACACTCCGTATACTTTTGAAACTTCACAATGCAATTTTTTTTTCAGCGCGAAATGGCCTAAAATGTTCTAACACGTTCGCTATTATATCTTTCGATTGTTTTTTCAAATAAAAACCTTGTCCAACTTTTGAACACATTTTTTAAAAATTTGAAAATAAAACTATTAAATACTTTCGGGTGATACCGTAGCTGAGTGCAAAAACGGACGAGTGACCAATACCAGACTAGAATGAGCTCAATACACTGATGCATTGTACGTACTATAGAAACAATTTTGAATGTATGTGTAAAGGTCTTTATATTTTGCTAGTACTCTACAGCAAGGATTAATATAGTTAGTAAAAAAGCAAAGTATTCTTTTGTTCAACATCTTTGTGATTTCAAAATGTCTAAACTTGTAATTTTTTTCCTTTCGTTTGATACCCTTCAACGTATTTTAGAGTCTGGCCTGGAGACAATATTGTCTTCGACCACAGTAACATAATTGAGAATTCGGTTTAAGAGCCACAGAAGTAGGGACATAACTTGTGGTTCATCATTGGTAGCACTACCGCACCTGAAGATACAACAACACTTGGCACTTGGAATGGACGAGTATTGTCACCAGACGAACTAATTTACCAGACTGGTAACCAACATTTTCATTTATTTTTCTCAACAGCACAATGTATTAGGTGTTAACATAAGTTGTTTCCGTTTTTTTCCAATTTAAAAATGAGCACCAAAAGTAAAACGGTAAATGTTATACGTCATTCGAAAGAAAATTTTCTGCTCTACAAGATATTGTGTTTGCTTTTACGTTATATATATTATTTTACTTGATTACAAACCTTCAAAATGGAATGGCAAGTAGACGAAAGTGAGCATTTTCGACACCTCCTTCTGTTCGCGTTCAATCGAGGGAATAAAGCTGCCAAAGCTGCTCGCGATATTTGCGAAGTGTACGGTGAAGATGCTATGAATGAAAGGACAGCTCGTCGATGGTTTATGCGTTTCAAAGACGGTAATTTCGACCTGAAAAAAAATGTAGCGTTCCGGACGACCAATGGACTTCGATGAAGACTGCTTAAACCATATTATTCATGAAGATCCCCTTCAAACACTTTTCATCACCATTTTCAAACCATTTTTCATCACCAGTAATGATGCGGTAAAATAACCTTTGTTTGTGACTATGCGTATGACGCGCGAGCAAACCAACAGAAATGGTCGAACGTTGATTTTTGTTGTTTTCATCCAAAACACGTGGAACCCAAGCGCCGAACTTCTGAATCTTAAATCCCATTGATTTAAGATGGCGGTCATGTGACAACAATTCATCTGCTCAGCTTATTCTACGGTGGTTTGAAGGGGATCTTCATGAATAATATAGTTTAAGCGGTCCTCATCGAAGTCCACTGGTCGTCCGGAACGCTCCATGTCTTTCAGGTCGAAATTACGGCCTTTGAAACGCAAAAACCATCGACGAGCTGTCCTTTCATTCATAGTATCTTCACCGTACACTTCGCAAATATCGCGAGCAGCTTTGGCAACTTTATTCCCTCGATCGAACGCGAGCAGAAGTAGGTGTCGAAAATGCTCACTTTCGTCAACTGGCCATTCCATTTTGAAGGCTTGTAATAAAATAAAATAATATATGTAACGTAAAAGCAAATACAATATCTTGTAGAACATAAAATTTTCTTTCGAATGACGTATAACCTTTACCATTTTGTTTTACTTTTGGTGCTCATTTTTAAATTGGAAAAAAACGGACACAACTTATATTAACACCCAAATAAATGCGATTTATTGGCGAGTAATGAAAGATTTAAGCAAGATGATGGTAGTATTTTCTTAGATGTTGGAAGAGATATGATGGATATTGAAAAGCGTATATCGTTAGAAAACCAAATCTTTGAAGATTATGGCCAACAACAATATTTTAAGTTCCGACTTCGATGTATGAGAGTGAATCGTAGAACAAGACTGAAAAAAATCTGGTTTGTGGACGTGGTACAAGACTGAAATGCTGTAGAACTGCGTGCACTTTGAAGAATACATGGGGTGATAATGTATGACAAAATACGAAATGAAGGGATTAGAGATGAGTATGAATTTAAAGCTGTTGTGTCGATTAAGATTAAGAAGAGTAATCTAAGATGATTTGGATATAAATATGGTTTGGAAATAAATATGGTTTGGATATAAAGGTGGTTTGAATATAAAGATGGTTTGGATATAAAGATAGTTTGTATGTAAAGATGGTTTGGATATAAAGATGGTTTGGATATAAAGATAGTTTGGATATAAAGATGGTTTGAATATAAATATGGTTTGGATATAAAGATGGTTTCGATATAAAGATAGTTTGGATATAAAGATGGTTAGGATATAAAGAAAGAATAAATGAACAAAGCCTAACAAAATAAATATATAGTGTAAATGTGATTTGAAGGCGTGATAGAAGAATATCAAGGAAAGAATGGTTGGAGCACGTGAATGATATTTTGAAAGGATAAAACGTAGAAAGTTGGACAAATCGTAAGAGTTGTACGAGAAGGTGTGTGAATGTAGAAGAGGCGAAAGATATGTGTCGAGATAAGAAAGTCTATCACGTTGTCTTCTCTGCCTACCCTCACAAAAAATGGAGGGATTTTATCTAACATATGTTATGTATGTATGTGCAATGATAAAACGATATTGTACTGAACACAAGTTTATCCACGAAAATTTACCAAAATATTGAACAATTCTTTACATCGATATAAATCTAATTTCTTTCAAAAAAATTCATCCCTTTGCCTTTTATCGTAAAATTGAAATTTTAATTTAATTGTCGATTATGCGTATGAATCCATTTCAATAATGTGTATACATGTATCTTCCATATTTTAACGCGTTGCCGATTTTTACAACCCTCTCGTGACTGGAGGCAATGTCCGCAAAATTTATGCATTTATATTTTCAACTCGGCGGTGAAATGCTGCATGCCGAAATAGCGGGCGCACAGTGATTCATCCTTATGCAATAAAGTGACAAAAGTCATTTGCAATTTTTCAAGAAGTTGAAATAACAAATTGTCGATGGTCGCCGTCTTATGGTTAACGTTCGCGCTATACAAACGAGCGTTTTAGGTTCGATTCGTGACGGATTCAATTCTGAACTGGTTTAACTCTTTGACTGTATAAATTTTTTATGTGAAACTTTTAACATGTATAACTATAGGATTCCATTTTTTCCCTCCCAAGTATGTAAAAAATATTTAATTGATTAATTTTTTTATTTCACTAACGCATATTATTATGCCATTATTTCGTTGTGTACATTAATTCTAGTGGGTTAATTGCCATGTGACATTCTCTTCCAACCATCGAAAAATGTGTCAAGCTTAAAGTGTTTACTAGACTGGAACCCTTTTTGTAAATTCTATATACCAACCTCGGCTTGAAAGACAGGCGTCCTATTAATTAGGTGACGAAAGTTCATCTTAGTAACTGCATAACATAATTTTTTGAGGCGAAATAATGTTACATAAATTTTTAATTGATTTGGTATTTATATTGCACAAATCCATTTTAACCTTTCCCTTCCTGTGCTAAAAAAATCAGCACGTTCCAGTGCTGTGTATTAAATATGATACACATCAATACACATGTAAAAATTAACGATTTAAAATCCGAAAAATAAGAATATTCATAGCCAATCGCAATATTTAAATGAATGAAATTTGAAATCAAAAGTGATAATAATTGAAATTTATTTGCTGAAAACATGAAAAAAACCATCGGCCGACGTTCACAAAACGAGCGAAGCGGCCACCTCAAAACGAATGCCCGAAAGCTACTGAAGCGAGAGAAGCGAGTGAGCTGAGATTCTATTTCTCGCGTTCCCATATACCGAAGTAGAGTGAGAGTGAGACGTGAATAGCGTCGCTTCCTCAACCATAGCGGTTTTTTAGAATGAATACACCTACGTCACACACTGGCACACATTTGATTGTATTGGTTAATTTATTCCCGATTTTCACATAATATCTCTGATGTGGCCGATAAGTGCTAATTATTATTAATATTATTTTTTCATTCAATGCGTGAATGTATTACGGAGGAATATCTAAAATCTGAACCCAGTATTTATTATATTTATAGAGATATTAAAGTGTTTAGAAGCAATGTGTACTAGTTACACATCACAGGGAAGGATGAATTAAACAGGACTATTTAACACGTGCACGCCAAAAATCTACATTCCCAAATTTAAGTGACATGACTGTTTCGCTTTATAGAAGCATCGTCAAATTGTACACAATTTATTGCTTACCAAGCTTATGTAGCAAAATATTTTACAATCTATGGATTAAAACTAACATAAAAACTTAATAGGAACCGACCATCCTGATATATTGAGATCCACCAGCTTTTGAACAACCAGCCTTCACAAAACTTTAATACCTTAATACGATAGTACTTTAGTATTGAAGTTTTATTGTAAGATTAAAGTGGTGGTAAGACGCTTGTCTGCCGATTCGAAGGTTGCGGGTTCGATCCCTGCTGGAACCCAGATTTTTTAAAATGGGATTCCAGTCTGTTTTTCACTTAGAGCTTATTAAAAACATCTTTCTCGTTTGTTGGAAGAGATTCCATATGGTAATAAGCACGCCAGGTTAAAAAAAGTGCTAAATCATTCTGTTGGTACACGAGTACTTAATATTTTTAAGGTTGTAGGGAATACCAACGTCCCTAAATATTGTCAACATGCAGGGTCAACGACCGATGAATCAACCTCTGGATATCTACAATTGTCACATACCAGAAACGTCAACACTGTTTACACGCAAATAATATTTACATCGCATTCCAAGGTAGAAAGAGAACATATCACGCCGTCTCGCCGTTTCGACAATACATATCCTACCCACTGTATTATCCGCAGCGCTTGCGACCACCTCAGCACGCGCAGGAGTGAGATCGAGATATACCGCGGACGCAGTCACGCGCCCCGTTCTGAAATTCTATATATACCTACTTATCGTTGATAAGTAGGTTTATATAGAATTTCAGTTAATACAAACAAATCAAAATCATCACGACGTATCAAATTAAGCATCCCGCTAAAAGGTTATGTCACCAAAAATGTCAACTAAATAAGATTTTTTTCTCGCTGATATCTATAAAGTGACATTACTGTGTGTCAGAGGTGATATGATCACGAAATAAGGTCGTACATGCCTGTAAAGGTCGCAATCTCTAGTTGTAAAATACATTTGGGCCGCATTAGTGCCGCGATAAGGGTGAAATACTCCCCTCGCCCGTCCACGGGTTAGCGGTCCGCGGGAGGTGAACTGTGATCGGTAACATATTATACGAGTTATATGGCTGTTGTATTCATAGAGAAAAAGGCTGGACGTATTTGTTTAACCATTTGGTTACTACCCGTTTTGGTGCAAAAATGTTATATAACGAAATGAGACATATTGGCTACACCGTTTGGTTAAAAGTCGTTTTGGTTAAAAAAATATTCAAGGAAAAAATGGAAACATTATTGTATTGTTTTAACACTTTCGTTGTATACAGCACAATCTTGTGAGTTAACCGCCATGTGGTAATCTCTAATAATAAACTTTAATATACTATAATCATTTTAGTCTCGCTCCAACAATATGTTTTAAAAAGTGACTAAAAAATGGACACATTATTGTATTGTTTTAACACTTTCGTTGTATACAGCACAATCTCGTGAGTTAACCGCCATGTGGTAATCTCTAATAATAAACTATAATATACTATAATCATTTTAGTCTCGCTCCAACAATATGTTTTAAAAAGTGACTAAAAAATGGAAACATTATTGTATTGTTTTAACACTTTCGTTGTATACAGCACAATCTCGTGAGTTTACCGACATGTGGCAATCTCTAATAATAAACTATAGTATAATAATTTTAGTCTCGCTCAAACAATATGTTTTAAAAAGTGACTAAAAAAACTCATATTTTCAAGTCAGTAATATTAAACGTGTTGTACATATTTTCGATTTTTCTTTTCTTCTCGCCGTCCCTTCCATTTTTGTTTGATTA
This sequence comes from Odontocerum albicorne, assembly GCA_949825065.1. Taxonomy (NCBI): domain Eukaryota; kingdom Metazoa; phylum Arthropoda; class Insecta; order Trichoptera; family Odontoceridae; genus Odontocerum; species Odontocerum albicorne. The sequence continues at coordinate 32,103,306 of OX463860.1, forward strand.
ACGATATTTAATTTATATTTTTACTACTAGTTGCAGCCCGTGAAATATTCACGGAAGTAAAACAAATGATACATTTTTGAAATACCGAATGGAGCAAGATCAGCTTAAAGTTTTTTGGGTTCATTAATGTTTAAAGTTTAAAATAAAAAAGGTACATCTTGATTGATGAATTATTTAATTCTCAATAATCTCTTTATACACGATGTGATGTTTTGTGTATAAACATTACTGCTGTTCAATTTAAATCGTTGATAAAGTTTTCCTTGAAGACTTGTTTCAGATATATTGACTTTGATGTTTTCGCGTTTCCGACATCTTGAAAAAGCCACAAATAATTGTCTGCATTACAAAAAGAGCAAAAGATAAATAAACACAAGTAGTTATAAGGTTCAATATAATAGGAAATAAATGAATTATTTAATGAATTACAATTCAAAATAAATTGGCCTCGTCCCCTTTTACACCGGTTCGTTCAGTATAATTTCAATCTGTTTCGAAGTATTCCTCTCTCGCTCTCTTGTATTCAAAATTCAATTCTCGTATTCTTTCTTTGGCGACAACCGTACGGGTTTTGGCCTATTTATATTATGATATATGGTGCTCATGAATTTTGCACAGTTGAATAATGATTTGAATATTTTAACTTCCTGTATTTATTTTTGTATGGTTGGTTGGAAAAGACAGCCACTTGGTAATAGGCTCGCTATATTATTTTACAATGAAGTGTCAAACAAATAAATAAATAAACAAGAAAGGTGCAAATAAAGTTTTATGTGAAAATAAGACTTGAACATTTAAAAAAATATGGATTCCAAATTGAATTGAACACGCAACCCTCAGATTGGAAGACAGGTGTCTTAGAAACTTGGTCATAGATGTTATGGCTTCAAAATTTGTTCAATTTAAATATGCGACTTATTGTTAACACTGTGTTTAAGTTGATTTCAAGTCAACATTTGTGGAACTTATTAAATTAATAAGAATACCATAAAAATCTGTTAATGAAAATGTGATTTGTTAAAAAATAATCGATTGAATCTCCTAGCGAACAGACGTGCTGGTTAATTTTATTGTGTCATCGTGATTTTACAAGATGGCGGAAGTTTTAATAACAGCTGTGTATAAAAGGGAGCTTTTGTGGAACCCATCGAGCAAATTATACAAAAATGTACTTGTAATAAAATCACTTTGGAATGAAGTTGCACAGGAAGCAAATAAAGATGATAAGATGGAATGAAAATGGTTAATTTTGAGAGTGGTATCGTGTGTTGATTCAACCGCTCCTAACTGTCAAATGAATTTGTGCGTAGCACTTTGGTGTGGCCAAGGATGAAGTCATTTATTATATGAGTCACGTAAAACCTAGCTTAGCACCTAACGAAGTACTTTGGTATGGGGTCGGCCTAAGCGATTCGAAAGGCAGTTATTAAGGGTAGTCCAGTTGCGTCTCTAACTTGGTCAGTCCAAAGCATTGGTGCATCATCCTTCCACGTTTCCAGTGACCCCAAACCTCTCCAAACTTTCTTTTTGGCCACGATCAATACGCCCAAGGAATAGGAAGACTGTAGACATATTGTAGACAATCTGTCGGGGATTCTCAGTTCTTTGAGAATGGAGGCATTAACTCTCCTTGCTGCCTATGGAGTTAGTAATATTCTCCAGCACCACCTTTCATATGCGTCTATTATACATCTTTCGCTTGCTCTCAGAGTCCAAGTCTACGTGCCATGCATAAATATTTTGAAGATGAGAGACTTAACTACCGGATAACATACTCGTATATAGACGTGTCCACATAACAAGCGACGCCAGCGCACCCGGCAGGGGTCTGTCGTCTCTGTAATTCGGGAGAGGCGATGATCCGGGCTAGGACATGCTCTGAGAATGCCCGATGACAGTTGACCGAGGAGAGCGCTGTTTTTCTGCCCCTTGGGATTCCCGACGGCCTGGAAGACCCTCTCTCACGGTGTACCGTTCCTATGACAAGGAAGTCAGAGCCTTAGGAATGTCGTGCACCGCCGAAAACCATTCTGAATGGAGAAGACTGGTGGCTTACCTATGCTCGCTTGTGGAGCTTTAAAATAAGGGTAAATTTTTATATAGACGTGGAAAAATCTCATTTTAAAATCATAGTACAATTTTATTATAGTAGTAATAACTCTAAACAACAGATTTATGATTATAATTCATGACGAGTGAATTGCTAAAGCACAATCGAAGATATTTTATGACTGGACAATTTGAATATAAAAAAAATCACATTTGCAATAAATTTTTCGCGCGGCTTCAATAAATTCTCCAGTGAGTGTACCAGTTAATTGCCCCGAGCGATGCGACTGTAGTAAAAATAGAAAATGAATTTATAACGTTGTTAACACTTTGGTGCTGCTCGCTGGAATTAAATTTTATCCCATTAACTGAAAAAAAAAAAAAATGCGGAATGATTGCGCATCGAGCTCCTGGGACTTTTTTGGTTTTAACGGATATCAGATTTTTTTTAAATTAATTAATTTTCTTTTTCTGACGTTACTTTGTGGAATTCAATAATAATATTTTGTCAAGTACCGAGTGTCGAATAGGATCACAAGGACAGTATAGAATTAATGGAATTTACAAAGTAAACTCTTATGGTAATACTAAAATTGGATAATTTAATTTCTGGTTTGGTGGAATTTTTTAATATACGTGTTGGTGAGTTTAAGAGGCTCCTTCTTTTAAAAATAATAAAAAGACAAGTTAGGGGAGCATACTCTTCTCAACGACGTTCATACTAGAGATTCGAAATCATTATTATATGAAGATTACATATAGAACAAAATCAATTTATAAATATAAGTGCAAAAATAGGAAGGTGGTGAGTGCGGTCACTAGATTAAGTACTTTTCCGAATCTGCACATGTTTAGATAAATCTATTTGGTTAGTAAACCACAAAAAAATTACTGCATACGCCACTCATTTCTCTTACATTTTGAGGCAAAAAAAGTTTCTGCATACGCCACCCATTTCTCTAACATTTTGAGGCAAAAAAGTTACTGCATATGCCACCCATTTCTCTTACAATTTGAGGCAAAAAAGTAATTGCATACGCCACCCAAAATGGATACTGCTAATGTGCGTGTCGAAACTAATGGAAATGGAAAACCAGTGGGATAATAATTTCAACGTGGGATAAACCCTCTAATGGAAAACCAGTGGGATAATAATTTCAATATGGGACATACCCTCTAATGGAAAACCAGTGGCATAATAATTTCAATGTGGGATATACCCTCTAATGGAAAACCAGTGGGATAACAATTTCAATGTGGGATATACCCTGTAATGGAAAACCAGTGGGATAATAGTTTCAATGTGGGATACTTGTATACCCTCCAATGGAAAACCAGTGGGATAGTAGTTTTAATGTGGGATAAACCCTCTAATGGAAAACATAATGTTCAAATTAATACTAGTATCCAGTTTATTTATTTATTGTTGAGATAATATATTATTACTTTTTATTAAATATGTAATTTTTTTTCCTGATATACAGTTTTAACTGGCATATTTATTGCCATGTAGCAATTTCTTAAAAACCATTTAGAAAGATACTTGAAATGAAAAGCAGACAAAAAAATTGAGCTTTAACGGAAATCGAATCCGTTATGCCCGGTCTAAAAGACTTACCCACTAGGCTACGAAGGCTGCTAAAAATACTAATTCGAGTAGAACTAAAACATCAAAATCCATATTTTTCTTTCAATTAAATGTTTTTCAATACGTTTGAATTATTAAAATTCAATTAAAAAAAATCGAGAATCATTAATCTTCCTGCCTGCAAATTTTACAAGTCAACTCGATAAATTTGTCGGTTTGACTTCTAAAAGGTTCATATAATTTTTTCGATGATTTAATTTACAGAAAAGTATTTCTGTGTGACAAATAAAAAGAATAAAATAATCTAGTAACTTGTGAATCGCCTTTGACCAAAGATATCAAAAAAATAAAAGGAAATTTAGTTTTATATAATTCAAATAACAAATCGTCCTCCATTTTATGTAATTTCTGCTATTTCCAGAAGTGGGAAGTGTTGTATTGTACAGTGTCGGGCGAATTAATTGGATTACAAGAATTAAAAACGTATCATTTTTATCCGGACAATTTGCTGTCCTTAATTGGGATATTAGACTTGATCGGTGGGGGAAAATGAGAAATGATTATTTCATTTTTGTGTTTTAAATATTTTAAATTGAAATATTTATACCTCATTTGTATGGTAACCCTAATAAGTATCTATGATATCTCTATATGAGAGAGTTCGGTGTCTATCCGTGGTTTATCCTACTCAGTTTCTGCTGGGCATGCTCGGGTGTAACTCCTTGAGCGTAAGAAGAGATCTGCGTCTCCTGGTATACGTTGCCAAACGCGTTCGAGAAGTTGTGAGCTGTCCAGCATTACTATAATACAAGATTAGCGTTAAATGTTCCTAACAATTACACTAGACTGCGCCGGCAAGAACTGTTCTCAATAACATACGCAAGAACGGGTCTTCCAGCCGCTATGCCTGTTGGAAGGGCCTTAACTCTTTTGAACGGGACTGCTTCGGATATTGACATATTTCATATCACATTACCAAAAGCAAAAGTAAATTTTCTTCTACGATTTAGCGCGTTAGAAAGCACTCATCAACGTACTTAAGTGACTGTGAATATATGTGTATCATATGTTTGTGTGTATATATGGTATGTATGCATATACATTATTTTTTATTTTATATATATTTTTTTGTTCTTTATAATTTTTCTTTATTTTTAATGTTAACATTTCTTTTATTTTTCAAAGTAATTGGGCTAAGCCTGGTTTGAGAAAATAAATAAAGTATCTAATTTGGTGATTCGAAGATATTGAAAAGCGTCGCCGGGAGATATTCAACATCTTTCCGATAATTGACTCGCACTACGTCCAAACTGAGATTGTTTATTGGCTTTCCCAGTTCATCTCTTTTCTTTTTTACGTCGTCCTTGACTGTCCACGCAGTGGAGTCTGAAACCAGTTACAAACCAATATAAGACTTGCTTCATTTTTGGCATATTTTGAGAAGCGACTGAAAAACTTTTAATTTCTAGTTAATTTAACATGTCTTATCCCTGATTTTTCTTTCCTCTTCACCAACCCTTATTTTTCATTTGATTGATGATATGTCACTTTAACTATGTATATTATTGATAATTTTTGTAAAGATTAATAATCATTGGAATGATTTTTGCGATCATGTAAATTGCTTAATATACTTTGGTCTATTTGGTTGGAAGAGATTGCCACCTGGCAAAAACCTCGCCGGATTATTTTTACAATAAAGTAATCGAAGTGTAGAATAACAACATTCGCTTTTTATTTAGTTCATTCGTTTTCCTCATCGAAATTTAATGAAATAATTTTTTGTCACAATGTAATGTGTGTCTAAGATTCATTTTCAACCCACGAAAGTACGATCATATAACTTCATACCAGAAGGCATTGAACTGGTTGAATGTTAGAAATAGACGCCAAATTCACATACTGTCTATTGTATAATATCCTTAACTGTCCCGCCGCACCCTCTTATCTCGCCGAAAATGTTCAGCGTCTTTCCAATCATGGATTAGCGCTACGCTTAAACAGGGATTGTTTATTGGCCTTTCCAGTTCACCGCTCCTCTTTCTTTACGTCGTCTTTTACTGTCCATGCAGTGAGAATCAGTTACAAACCAATATAAGACTCGCTCCGTCCTTGGCATGCTTTAAGAAGCGACTGAAAAAACTCTTAATTTCTAGTCAGTAAAATAACGTGTTTCATTCCTGATTTTTCTTTTCCTTTCCACTCCACCATCCCTTCCTTTCCTTTTGATTGATGATATCTCACTTTATATGAAAAATAATGTTCGGGTGATTGTCCGTCTTTGTGGGCATGTTCTCACGTATATGTTTATGGATTTCGTGGGGATGGATAGTCATTTGAATGATTTATGTGACCACGTAACTTGCTTCATTTACTTTTGTCTGGTTGGTTGGAGGATATTGCCGCCTGGCAATAAGCCCACCAGATTGTATTGCAATAAAAGTGTTAAATAAATAAATAATAATGAAGAACATTTTTTTTTACTATAAATGAATATTATTTGTTATACCGTGGCAACGTATTAAACCAATAGCCTCAATGCGTTAGTCTGACCTAGTGAGAGACACAACATGACTACCATTAACAACTACTGTTTGAAGTCATGATTATCTGTCATGAACTACACGACAGGATGATAATGAGAGACACAACATGACTACCATTAACAACTGCTGTTTGAAGTCATGATTATCTGCCATGAACTACACGACAGGATGATAATGAGAGACACAACATGACTACCATTAACAACTACTGTTTGAAGTCATGATTATCTGTCATGAACTACACGACAGGGTGATACTGAGAGACACAACATGACTACCATTAACAACTGCTGTTTGAAGTCATGATTATCTGCCATGAACTACACGACAGGATGATAATGAGAGACACAACATGACTACCATTAACAACTGCTGTTTGAAGTCATGATTATCTGTCATGAACTACACGACAGGGTGATAATGAGAGATACAACATGACTACCATTAACAACTGCTGTTTGAAGTCATGATTATCTGTCATGAACTACACGGCAGGGTGATAATGAGAGACACAACATGACTACCATTAACAACTGCTGTTTGAAGTCATGATTATCTGTCATGAACTACACGACAGGGTGATAATGAGAGACACAACATGACTACCATTAACAACTGCTGTTTGAAGTCATGATTATCTGTCATGAACTACACGACAGGATGATAATGAGAGACACAACATGACTACCATTAACAACTGCTGTTTGAAGTCATGATTATCTGTCATGAACTACACGACAGGGTGATAATGAGAGACACAACATGACTACCATTAACAACTGCTGTTTGAAGTCATGATTATCTGTCATGAACTACACGACAGGGTGATAATGAGAGATACAACATGAGTACCATTAACTACTGCTGTTTGAAGTCATGATTATCTGTCATGAGCTACACGACAGGGTGATACTGATGAATCAATATAATGCACTAAACGGACTGTTTGTTTTCTAATAAATCATAAATAAACATTGATTAACAAATAAATCAAAAATATTTAAAGTCCAAAGTCAGTAAAGCTTTCAAATATAGAAATTATTTATTATTTATGTAATCGAAACTTTTTTCACAAACGAAATAATTTCACGTCACCTTTGCCAAAACAACTCTATTTGTGCTGTCAATTATTCCTTGTTAGTTTAACTCAGTTAACTGTAATGTTAAAACAAATATTACATTATTAACAGACACTATTATGTTAAAGGTTTAACTCTGTTTAATACGTTTACATTGAGTTCATATTTAACAATAATTATGATAATGAATTGGCAAACACACATCAGTGGGGAAATTATAATAATCTGTCTAACTAGCGTAATATTTGCGCACAGCATTATAAAAAACTTCTTATGGATTCTGTTTTTAATTGAATGTAAATAACTACAATCATGACAATCGTTAGCTTATATTATTTATATTTAAGGGGTTAATACTGTGGAGGTATAAATACATTGTTATTTGTTAAGTAAAACACTGGTGTAACCCTACCGGTTTCAAGGTTTTCACTTCATCATCAGGGGAGCACTTCTTCTTCTTCAGTTTCAATCCTGGGGATTGGTTAGCAGCAAAGATCTGCATCTCCTCTTCCACTTCGCTCGGTCTTTAGCGATCCTCTTGAGCTCTGTATAGGAGATGCAGTCCATATCGTGGCATATTTGCTCAAGATACTCTCGGCGAGGGGGCCCTCTGCCAATAGATCCCTCAATCATTCCCTTCAGTATATTGTGGCATGCTTTAAGAAGCGACTGAAAAACCTCTTAATTTCTAGTCAGTAAAATAACGTGTTTCATTCCTGAGTTTTCCTTTCCTTTCCTGTCCACGATCCCTTCCTTTCCTTTTGATTGATGATATCTCATTTTATATGAAAAATAATATTCGGGTGACTGTTCGTCTTTGTGGGGTTCGTGGGCATGTGCTCACGTATATGTTTATGGATTTCGTGGGGATGGATAGTCATTTGAATGATTTATGCGACCACGTAACTTGCTTCATTTACTTTTGTCTGGTTGGTTGGAAGAGATTGCCGCCTGGCAATATGCCCGCCAGATTGTATTGCAATACAAATGTTAAATAAATAAACCACGCTCCGATCGACTGCCTAACATAAACTGTTTTCCTCCCTTTACCTTTATTGAATTTGGCACCGCATTGTATGTCATGGAAGCTAAATATATTACGCAGAGGTAATGTGGAAGAACGATGGCGTAGAGGTAGACCATAAAATCTGTGGAGTGACCAAGCCAGGAATACAACAGAATCTTCTGAGAGGTTCAATTTAGAGAAAAGTGATTTAAAGTCATGTGCAGATGGATCTGAGACATCACTCTTAATTAAGGGGAATCGACTAAGAAATAATAGTATTTTATACGTTTTTGCAGGCTCAAGTAGGTACTAAAGACTAAAAAAATATTAATTTAACGTTTTCAATTAGAACTGGAACAAATCATATTACGATAATTATATTTAAACAAGATTAATGACATTGCAATAATATTGTGGCAAGCAGGTCTTACAATAGCTCGCTTTAGGGGCCTGTTACCGGAGTAACAAGCGGCTTCCGTATCTCGGTGCCACATCGACACGCCAACTTGTTTCACAATGTGTCAACATGTGGAAAAACCGCCCAAAACTTACGAATTATGAACAAAATGACATAAAACGAGAAAAACAATGAATTACGTTTTCATGTGGTGAAAATTCGTTTGTAAATTTAAAATAACATAGAACATTTCACGAAAAGAAATTATATTCGCAGTCAGTATAATGTATACAATATTCATTTATGACTTCCGTAGTGTTTTTAAGACGCTTGACTTCCATCAGAAGTTTTAGGTTCGACTTCCGATGGTACCTAACGAAATTTAAAAAAAAAAAACGGAGGCGTGAGACTCTCGCGCGGTAGAAGTGAAACTTCTTAGCTCATAGGAAAAGTTGATTTTATGCATTGCTTTTTTTTTCCTTTTGTTAACGATTTTTTTTGGATTAAGAAACGGTTATGTGGAATTTAATTCAAGAAAATCTCTCTTAATTAAATAAAAAATATTTATTTTTTTAATAATAATAATTTAAATAATAATATAATACACTTAATATTATAAAATTAATTTTTTTTAATATTAAATATATGAATATTTTTATGTTATTGTTAATTATTCAATTAATGATTTTAAAATAATTATTAAATTATTTTTTTATTATTTTTATTATATTATTAATAATATATTATAAATAATATTATTATATTATTAATCAATTATATTATAATACTTATAATTAAATAAATTATTAATATTATAATAACATATATGCATTATTATAATTATATATTAAATTACATATTAAATTAATATTAAAATAAATAAAATAAAATAAAGTGATTTAATATAAAATAAAATTAATAATCATTAAATATATTAATATAAAAATAATATACAACAAAAAACATTATTTTTAAAATTTTTAATAATAATAATTTTAATAATAAATAATATTTTTAATAATAAATAATAATTTTAATAATAATAAAATACACTTAATAATACTAAAATTATATTAATTATTATCAATAATAAATAATTATTAATATTAAAATAATTATTAATAATTTATTAATAGATAAAATATTTAATAATAATAAATAATAATTAAACAATAATAAATAATAATATAATATACCGTTTCATTTTTCGTGACGTTCAGCCCAATTTGCTCTACCGCGCCTATAGAAATTACACTTCAATAAAAACACCAGTCTGGTTCAAGAGTTTGTCTGGTGATATTACTCAAATGCGCTCGACTTGATGCACACGTTCTAGACTTGACACTCGTGTTAGTGTTGTTGCCTCTTTACATGCAAGGTAGTATTGCCACCCCGTGTGATAGTGAATCGCGAGTTACCTCTCTACTTCTGTAGTTCTAAGCTCGATGACTTGATTTTCGAAGTCGACAACAATGTGGTCTCTGGTCAAGTTCTGTAACGTATCCGCAGAGCCGTATATTTTGTTACTTTGCGGCATATTCTCTACATAAGGTTTTGACTGAGAAACTTGTTATTTCGTTTTCATATAATACAAGTCAGAGTGTAAGGTGTGCATGGAAGAGGTAGATCGAGGCAAAAATGGTTGGATCAAATGAACCAGATTTTGAATGAAGGTAATTTGAGAAGTATGCATGAAAGAAGATTATGCATGACGAAACATATACTTGTAATTGTGGGAAATATGAAAGTTGTGTGTTTGGGATATGACTTGATGCAGTGTATTGTTTGGGATATGACTTGATGCAGTGTATTGTTTGGGATATGACTTGATGCAGTGTATTGTTTGAGTATTACGGCGGGTTTGTTACCATATAGCGATCTTGGTCAACCATCCAGAAATATGGTAGAGGTCTTGAGTTGAAATAATAAATACACACTACTTGTGATGAGTATAATAAAAGGCACTGTACCATGTGGGAGATTAGGGTATATGACTTTGAGGCCACCGGAGATGACTGTAAGCCAATTTGTGATAGGCATACCCTGTTGCATATAGGGCAAGGAGCTTCAGTACTTGCATCATGTCTGTGTCTTTGTTCTTCATCGGGTCCCTGATAACTAGCAACAGTTCTACGATATTTGACTCTATCTGCTGCGGTTTGCTTCCAGTTGTGCTGAACATTTTTTCAGCGTCTTTCCAATCATGGATTAGCGCTACGCACAAACAGAGATTGTTTATTGGCATTTCCAGTTCACCGCTCCTCTTTCTTTACTGTCCATGCAGCGAGACTCTGGAATCAGTTACAAACCAATATAAGACTCGCTCCGTCCTTGGCATGCTTTAAGAAGTGACTGAAAAAACTCTTAATTTCTAGTCAGTAAACTAACGTGTTTCATTCCTGATTTTTCTTTTCCTTTCCTCTCCACCATCCCTTCCCTTCCCTTTGATTGATGATATCTCACTTTATATGAAAAAGAATGTTCGGGTGATTGTCCGTCTTTGTGGGGTTCGTGGGCATGTGCTCACGTATATGTTTATGGATTTCGTGGAGATGGATAGTCATTTGAATGATTTATGCGACCACGTAACTTGCTTCATTTACTTTTGTCTGGTTGGTTGGAAGAAATTGCCACCTGGTAATGAGCCCGCCAGATTGTATTTGCAATAAAAGTGTTAAATAAATAAATATTATTGATTTTTAAATATCTCATGCAGTACGCCCTTATATCTCTTTTGCCGCCCTACGTGCATTATTCTGCCGCCTGTCTATTGTATTATTTAGTAAGTGGAAATTGAAAGAAGGTCTTTAGTTAAATCCAAAGTGAAACCCTTTTAAATGTGAGTTTTGAAGGGAATTAAATCCGTATCCTCCGGGTAGCGAGTTTGACTCCCGTTTGGTACAAACGTATGGACATAAGGATAAATATAGTACATGTCAAATCCACAATGAAACTATCATTATGATGTAATTTGTGTCAAATGGATCACCAATCAACCCTCGGGGGGATGAACAATATGTTTGAGAATCCTTCTCCCTCAAGTTACGCCTGAAAGCTTTCGTTATATTTGGCATTCATATAATGGGCAAATCAATTTAGCGTTACTTTTGAATTAAAGCTTTTTTTATGTATTACGAAACAAGTTTATTAACTATTATATTATACGAGGCATATCCAGAAAGTTAGTGTACTGAATTTTCGTAGGTTACAATTTTTTTTATTTAAACAAAAAAATTACGTGGTTACCGTAGTACATATGTAAGCTATTTTTCGACATAGTCGCCATATCTCTCAATGCAGGTGGTGAAGCGGGGTATCAACTTTTTGATGCCTTCCTCGAAGTAGTTTCCCGCCAACCCCTCCGTCCACATCTCCACCTCCTCCTTTACCTCCTCGTCGGTTGAAAACCTTTTCCCACCCATATGCAGCTTCAGGGAGGTAAAGAGATAGTAATCTGAAGGTGCTAGGTCAGGGGAATGCGCGGGATGGTTCAGGACATCCCATTTAAACGAGGCGAGCAGTTCCTTCGTGGCGTTGGCCGTGTGTTCTGAATCGCCCTTCTCTCCTCTTGTTCTGAATCGCCCTTCGCAATTTTTTTAGGGTCTCACAGTATCTTGCAGAGTTGATGGTCTCCCTTTGAGGCATATATTCAATTAAAATTATGCCTTGACAGTCCCAAAACACGATTTTCTTGGCTGAAATTGTGGTTTTGAACTTTTTGGCGGAGGGTGAAGAGGTGTGACGTGACCGTTTTTAAACTCGCGATACCACTTGTACACACTTGTACGATTTATAGCTTTATCACCATATGCAGTTTTCACCTCATTATAAACCTCAACCGGAGGTTTTCCCTTCCAAACGAGATAACGGATGACGCCGCGTATTTCGCACTTGGCGGGAGATTGGGTTGACATTTTTCACGAAACGTGTTGTCGCGTCGACACTTCTCAACGTACTGACCTCGAACTGGTCTCGTTGCGGAGGAGAAAGGTCAGGCTACACGGAAGTGTAGCCAACATGTCGAAAATAAAATCCATCCGGTCGTGAGAGCCTCAGTACACTTACTTTCTGGATACGCATAGTATATTAAATATTTCATCTGAGTCAGATAATAATTCAAACAATTTTATTTTATTTTAAATATTTATTTATAAGTTATTAACTGCCATACATAATATTTTGTAGAGAATATAAATTTACGTGCATAAATACTTTCATTCCTTAAGGGGAAGGTAGACAAAATAGATCGCCACATATTTCTATCCATGCAAACAGCTATCGCTTCGTCCACATCCATAGATCATATCATACGTATTATCTTGTTTCGCATACTTTTTACCTATCCTTCAGTTAAATTTCTTCAACAATCTCGTTCAATTCATTTCTTGGTCCACCTCTTCATCGATATAAATTCTAAATAAATAAATTACAACAGAGTTCATTTTACGACCTCCGTGGTCTAGATGGTAAAACCCTTGTCTTTCAATCCGGGGTTTGCGGATTTGACCCCCTTGGAACCCAGATTTAGAAAAAAAAATCTAATATATCTTTCACCTAAAGCCTTTTTATCATTTTTCTAGTTGGTTGAATGATTGTCGAATCACACTCTGCCAGGTTCTACTGCATACAACGACAGAGGTATACAATACAATGATATGTAATAACATACTTATTCTTTTTAGTGTAGACAGTGAGGACAGATCTTCACACCTTCCTACGCACATGCACAGTCTTTGTCATGTCCACATTTATTCATTCTGTTTCTCATGCTTCTTACCTTTCTTTCAGTTAAAAAATGTTCAACTCATCCAGATTCATACCATAGATCTCATCATACATGTTTCCTCTGTTACTCAATATTCTTACGTATTGCAACAAGAACCACAAAAGTCTCAAAACGTAATTGTGTATATTAATACTTGGCTGCCTGCGGGACACATGGAGAAACAAACACATGCTTACAGAAAGTAAGGTCAGAATATATAAGACATACGTCCGCCCCATCATAACATATGGGATAGAAGTGAGAGCCGATACCAACAGGACAAAAAAACCTTCTCAGAGTGGCAGAAATGAGAACTCTACGCTCCATCGCAGGCAGAACTCTTTGAGATCGCATCAGAAATGAGACGATAAAGTCTGTCTGTACTCGTAGTGTTGAAGACATAGTGAGGTGTGGGGAAGAAGCAGAAGGCGCTTCTGGAGGGATTATGTAGACCGCATGGAGGATACGAGACTTGCGAAAATTGCCAAGACTGAAAACCCTAGCAGCAGGAGATTACCAGGAAGGCCGCCGAAAAGATGGAAATACAGCTGGACGTCATCATCCCAGGGCAGCACACCGTCACAAACAGGTCATACGACCTAGACCAGGAGAAAGAAGAATACTTTTAATATATTGATAATAGTGGGTAATGGAAAAATACCAAGTGAGAGCGCCCTTGAAGAGAGTAATCTCTCTAAATGGCACTATATGAATTGTCCTTTTATTTTATGCACGGTTTCAGCTTTAAGTTTGTGGCTTACATATAGTATAACAGTATTGAATAATAAATGACTTTGTTAGTCCACAAACTATATTAATGTTTGCTACAAGTGTTTCTACCTCCTATCCCGAGGCTATCTTCAGACGGAATAATCCTAGTTTGCTATAAGGACTCATACATCATACTGCTGTAATATTATTTAAGTATTGACCGCTCACAACACTTGCTGTTGGTAGTCCATAGTAAAGTAACTGATATATAAGAACTGTTCTCAAAACAAATCGGAATCATTCCGCCTGAAAAAAGCTTCGAGATAAAGGAGTTAGAAACACGAGTAGGGAGGATTCATTTGATTAGTGGAATAACAAGCTATTTATTGTTGAATATCCTTTTATTGTTATCATTATCGATCCATCGTCTGAAATTCCTCTTGTGACCAAGTTGTTTCTGGTAGTTCAAAGCAAGTTAACAATCAATTGACAACTTTCGTTGCCTAGTTGGTAAGACGCCTGTCTCCCGACTCGGAGACGGCGGGTTCAAATCCCGCAGAAACTATGTTTTTTTAAAGAATTCCAGTTTGGTTTCCACTTGAGGCTTCTTTAACATCTTTCTGGTTGGTTGAAAAAAATTTCCTGCATGGCAATAAGCCCGCCAGGTTATACTGTATATAAAAAAAGTGTAATACAAGTTGTCTCTGGCAAGGAAAGCAAATACCTCGTCAGGGAAAGTCCAGTCATTACATCTACTACGCGTATCCAGAAAATAAGTGTACTGAGGCTCTCACGACCGGATGGATTTTATTTTCGACATGTTGGCTACACTTCCGTGTAGCCTGACCCTTCCCCTCCGCAACGAGACCGGTTCGAGGTCAGTACGTTGAGAAGTGTCGACGCGATAACACGTTTCGTGAAAAATGTCAATCCAATCTCCCGCCAAGTGCGAAATACGCGGCGTCATCCGTTATCTCGTTTGGAAGGGAAAACCTCCGGTTGAGGTTTATAATGAGGTGAAAACTGCATATGGTGATAAAGCTATGAATCTTACGAGTGTGTACAAGTGGTGTCGGGAGTTTAAAAACGGTGACGTCACAACTCTTCACCCTCCGCCAAAAAGTTCAAAACCACAATTTCAGCCAAGAAAATCATGGCATCCGTGTTTTGGGACTGTCAAGGCATAATTTTAATTGAATATATGCCTCAAGGGGAGACCATCAACTCTGCAAGGTACTGTGAGACGCTAAAAAAATTGCGGAGGGCGATTCAGAACAAGAGGAGAGGCATGCTGACAAAGGGAGTCTGCCTGCTGCATGACAATGCCAGACCACACACGGCCAACGCCACGAACGAACTGCTCGCCTCGTTTAAATGGGATGTCCTGAACCATCCCGCGCATTCCCCTGACCTAGCACCTTCAGATTACCATCTCTTTACCTCCCTGAAGCTGCATATAAGGAGGTAAAGGAGGAGGTGGAGATGTGGACGGAGGGGTTGGCGGGAAACTACTTCGAGGAAGGCATCAAAAAGTTGATACCCCGCTTCACCACCTGCATTGAGAGGAATGGCGACTATGTCGAAAAATAGCTTACATATGTACTACGGTAACCACGTAATTTTTTTGTTTAAATAAAAAAAAATGTAACCTACAAAAATTCAGTACACTTACTTTCTGGATATGCCTCGTATTTTGATTGGAAATGTTGAATTGTGGATATTATAATTAAAAAAAAAAGAGTTGGAAATATACATTAAAAAAAATAATTATTTGTTGTTTACCTTTTTTTAAATAAAATGTTAACGTGCCAACATTGTACGGATGTTATCAGAGCTTAGGATTGTACGGATAACGTAATCACGCACGACTAAATGATGTTTGTTCTACTTTGTGGGTGAAATGCAATATTTAAAAAGCCATTTAACAGGGCTTTTGAACAGGAAAATGTATTTTTCATACAGAAAAAAAATCTTTTTTTGTTATAACATTAATAGTTAAGGCGTTGACGCCGTGGAAGTTTCACGACATTGTAATTTGTTAAACAAAACACTTTTTTTCCACTTAAGATAATGGTATGACGTTACTGGTTTCAAGGTTTTCCTCTCATCATCAGCAAAGCACAAATATTTATGGTCTCCTGATGATGAGGTCAAAACATTGAAACTGGTACGGCTATACCACTATGTACGACATTTCGACAAAGTTGATCACGATATATTACTTAAGAAAATGCATAAACCTGGCTTCAGCGATAATCTAATTGGATTATTTGCATCTTACCTAAAAGAAAGATCTCAATACGTAACAATCCGTAACAAGTCTTCTGTGGAATTTATCGCAAGATCTGGTATACCACAAGGATCCAATTTAGGTCCCCTACTATTCCTCATATTAATAGTCGATATTCAAAATTCCATAAGTCACTCGACATGTTTATTGTTCGCTGACGACTTGAACATTTTCAAAAAGATCAATTCACCTCACGACTGTGCAAAGTTACAACAGGACCTAGACTCCCTAGTCTCCTGGAGTGAGCAAAATCATCTTCTGTTCAACATTAATAATTGTGTCTGTGTATCTTATAGTCGATCGTTTTCACCAATCCACCATCAGTATACTATACAGGGAGTGGCATTAAACAGAGTTTCTGAATTCAAAGATTTGGGCATAACCTTTGATGTCGGACTCACGTTCGTTAACCATGTCTCGCGTTTGATATCGGACTGTTACAAACTACTCGGTTTTATAATGAGAATATCAAGAGAATTTAACAGTACCGATATCCTTCGAAACTTATACAATTATTTAATTAGAACCAAATTAGAATATGCATCTACAGTTTGGGCTCCTCATCAGCTCAAATATAAAAACAATATAGAACAAATACAAAAAAAAAATCCTCAGATAACTATGATACAACAAAGGGCGATTATCGAAAATATGCTCACCATGTCGAACTTCTCACGGCGTGTAACTATAGAAGCCTCGAAACAAGAAGGCAAGAATCCATTGCGATATTCCTACTTAAGGTTTTTCAAGGTAGCTTTAACTGTCCCGTGATTCTAGAAGCACTAAGTTTATATGTACCTAATAAATATAGCTGTGCAAGGAATCACCCTCTGTTCTACATATCAACGTACAGGACGAATATCATGGCTAAACACCAACTGAATGACACTGTTGATATATTCTCGGCACCGTCTAGCAATATGAGAAGAATCCTGGCTGATATTCTTCCTAACGAATAAGCTAACGCTAGAAGGAGACCCTCTTTGTGTAACAGGAGAAATCCGTGCAAAGTGGATAAAAAAAAGGTGAAGTGGAATAAACAGTGTTTGATTCAACACATTACAATGTCTTTAAGTCTGCACAGCGCTAATGCCTTAACTATAAATGATATATAAATATAAATTCTTTTCACGTTAACTAATAAAATATCCATAGTTTTTAAGCTTCTTTTGCATAGTTTTAAAGCTATGCAAAATAAGCTTTAAAATATCCATAGTTTTAAAGCTTATTTTGCATAGTTTTAAAGTTAGGCAAAATAGGCTTTAAAGTATCCATAGTTTTAAGGCTTATTTTGCATAGTTTTAAAGCTATGCAAAATAAGCTTTAAAATATCTATAGTTTTAAAGCTTATTTTGCATAGTTTTAAAGCTATGCAAAATAAGCTTTAATATATCCATAGTTTTAAAGCTTATTTTGCATAGTTTTAAAGCTATGCAAAATAATCTTTAAAATATCCATAGTTTTAAAGCTTATTTTGCATAGTTTTAAAGCTATGCAAAATAAGCTTTAAAATGTCCATAGTTTTAAAGTTTTTTTTGCTACAAAGCAAATACTTTCTACAAACCATATAACGATCAACTGGAGTTTTGATTTTGAGATCTTAAGTTTAAGATTTTGTTCAGAAGCAACTTACTTAAGTCTTAAAGCATATAACAAACAAGTATTGTTTGTGTTCTCCTAGTGATGAGGTGAAAATTTTGAAACCGTCAGAGTTATACCGTTATGTAATGTGGAAAAACTGTGTTTTTCTATCAAATCACAATACTTTCATAATTATTATTATTTTATTCAGGAAGTTTAAGGTGTTGAAAATGAATAAAAAAGTGTAATATTTAACAGTTAAACAATATTAATGTATCACATGACAGTAAAAAGGACAATGTACACATTTATAGTGCTATGTAAAGAGCATACTCTCATCAAAATCGTTTTTATTTGAGATTCGATTTTTATTTTTTTTTTAATTTATTTAACCTCGCTATTGTATTGCCATGTGGCAATCTCTTCCAACCAACCAGAAATATGTTTTAATGGTCTCTAAGTGAAAACCAGTCTTGATTCCCATTAAAAACAGGGTTCCAGCGGGGTTCGAACCCGCAACCTCCGGATCAGCAGACAAGCGTCTTACCATCAGACCACTGAGGTCGTCTATTATTGACAGATTAAAAATAAACAATTGTTTCAACCCTTTTTGAAGTAAAAATACCCAAAAATATAGAGAATCGATCTTCACGTTTTTTAATCTAATTATAAAATATTTCCTGTACTAATAGCTGAGAATAATTATTTTTCAAATTCAATTTAGTACATTGAATTTTTTGCTGACTTCAATAATAAAAGAAAAAATAATTACACCATTTTTTTATGCGAAATTTAACATTATACTGCGTGGGGAAAATGCTATGTAGTGTGAGTTGGTAATCAGTGGGAAGTTGGTAAAAAATGGTCATTTATTCTGGCGTTTCGGGTTTGATTTTTGAAGTTTTTTCTTCTTGATAATAATAATAAAAAGACAATAAATATAGCAAATTTTAGTGTGCAAACTCTCCTCAAGGGCGCTCTTACTGATTACTTGACATATTTAGAATATTAAAAAAAATATTTATATAAGTTGAGTGTAAGAATAGAAACGTAGTGATTGTCAATAGATTTGTCTCTTTCCCGCATTTGAATGTGTTAAAAAAACATATTCGTTAAACTTTCCCTTCCTGTGCTAAACAAATCCGCCCGTTCCGGTATTGTGTATTCAATACACATGTAAAAATGAGCGATTTAACACTTGCCTCACTGTGCTAAACAATTCCGCCAGCCACTGTGCTGGACGCTCAGCATCCAGTGAAAAATGTATGTTTTAAATTAAAATTATGCAAAATCTGCTAGGTTATTTTTTGTTATTAGCTATAAAATTATTTTATTATGTAAGTCCTGGTCATTCACTATCCATCATAGGGTGGCAAGTGTTAAAATCGAAAAATGAGAATATTCATAGCCAATAGCTTAAATTAATTAAATGTGAAGTAAAAAGTGATAATAATTGAAATTTAATTGCTGAAAACATGAAAAAAAACATCAGCCAACGTTCACGAAACGGGCAAAGCGACCACTTCTACCGAAAGTCGCCGACCTACTAAACGAGAGAAGCGAGCGAACTGAGATTCTATTTCTTGCGTTCCCATATACCGAAGTACAGTAAGAGTGAGACGTGAATCGCTTCTCACCCATAGTGGTTTTTTAGAATGAATATACCTACGTTACACACTAGCATACGTTTGATTGTATTGATGAATTTATTCCCGATTTTCACAAAATATCTTTTATGTGGCCGATATTATTAATAATTATTATTAATATTATTTTTCCATTCAATGTGTAAATGTATTACGGAGGAATACCTAAAATCTGAACCCAGTATTTATTATATTTATAGAGATATTAAAGTTTTAAGAAGCAATGTGTACTTGTTATACATCGCACGACAGGAAGGGTTAGGAAAACTGCAGAAAAGACGAACTATAGTAAAAAAAGTAACATTTGTAGATCGTCTGATATGTGTTAGTAACACATAAGAATTTGGGTGTAGTCTAGTGTATGTGTTAAGTGTTCATATACCACCATAAACCTTCCAAAGAGGGTTGTCTTTAAGTACTTACCAAAACATGTAGACCATTCCACGCAACAAGACACCAGCAACAATAATAACTCTTTCATAATACATCACCCTATTGGATGCATTTGGAATAATTAATTTATTAGATGAAGAAGAAATTGATCTCAAATTTCTACCCTCTCTAAATAATTATTTCCTAGACACATATTCGAACGATACAATGGAAACATCCCATTAAGGGACTTGAATACAAAGAGTCAAAATTTGAAATCAATTAATTCGCGACACTTGAGCTAGTGAAGACTTTTGAGAAGCGAAATAATATATCAACTTAGCAGCTGTATTGAAAATATACTGGAGAGTAGAATTTTCTTAATGAAGCAACTCAGGATTAATAGAATTACAATAATCGAAACGCGGTAGAACAAATGGTTTAATGTGAGTTTATAATTTCTCCTGTTGGAAGATATTGACTCTAAAAAGCCTAATCAAACCGTATAACCTAATTGTCTATCGAAGGAGAGCTTTTTATCAAGAAATACGCCTAAAAATATGATGCTACGTTTTGAAAAAAATACCCATAACTGGTAAAGCATTCCCATAAAAAATATGTTGTCAACGCTTTGTAGATGAGTTGAGTACCTTCAAAAACTCCTCACACCCTGTTCTTACCCTAACAGTCACCTTTTTATGTTGTGCATACAATATTTTCAATTCGATTTATCTGTTTTAATACATCTGACAAGTGATTGATCGATAGCGTCAACTCCTGCAATCAGTCAATGTAAATAATTTATGTTTTTTTATTTTTATTTTTGTTGCATGTTTCTCCTTCATGTTGAAATATTTCCATCTATATTATGGATCGCCTGTCATTGTGGTGCCAGAGACAATACAATGAATCGGGCAAAGTAATTATCTTGACAATTATGAGATTTATAGCTTTAACAGAAAGCAAATAATATACTTACATAAAATTAAAAAAAACTCATTGTACATTCACACTATCACGCCATATCCTTGTCGGGGTAAGCTGAGATGACAGATTGGTAACCTTTCCTATCTCGACATACAATCGTTGATTATTCCACATCCAAACAACTTCTATGATCAAATACAAAAATAAATATAGAACAAATACAAAAAAAATCTCAGATATCTATGGTACAAAACAAAGGGCGATTACCCAAAATATGCTCACCATGTCGAATTTCTCACGGTGTGTAACTATAGAAGCCTCAAAACAAGAAGGCAATAATCCATTGCGATATTCCTACTTAAGGTTTTTCAAGGTTGCTTTAACTGTCCCGCGATTCTAGAAGCACTAAGTTTATATGTACCCAATAAATATAGCCGTGCAAGGAATCACCCTCTGTTCTACATACCAACTTACAGGACGAATATCATGGCTAAACACTCAGTCACGCGTGGTATGGAGATATTGAACCAACTGAATGACACTGTGGATATATTTTCGGCACCGCCTAGCAGTATGAGAAGAATCCTGGCTGATATTCTTCCTAACGAATAAACTAACATTAGAAGCAGACCCTCTTTGTGTAACAGGAGAAATCCGTGCAAAGTGGATTAAAAAAAAAAGATTTCTCTGACATTTTACGATTCACTCTTTCAAAATATAATTTATTTAATCCAACTACAATTTTTTGGCTTTCTTCTCCCATGCCTTCTACTAACACATGCACTATAGTATATATTTATTTTATCAATCTTTTTTAATTCATTCGTTCCACGTGCCCAAACCGTTTCAGCGTGCTATTTTTCATCTTACTCAACACATCAGCCTTAAGTTCACATTCATCCCTAATCAATTCATTCCGTATTCTCAAATGAACTGAATAAATTCTATAGCATTTATTCAGTTATTTTCAGTATTTTTCCACGACCATGTTTCCCTCCTATACATCAAAGTGGGCAATAATATTATGGACTATCATTTTAACAATTTTTGATATTTTCCAGTATCAAAATCGTATTGTCACGTTGCATTATGTTTTTTCATTCAACCCCTTCGACTTTATGGGGCGACTCGTGATTTTAGCTGGGGAGAATATTGAAAGTTATTTTAGGCACCATCGACCTCCATAACCTATTTAATAAGACTCCTGTCTTCCATCCCGGATGTTGAGAATTGGATTTCCGTTTACATTCGATTTCTTTCAAAATAGTCTAGTTTTCAACAAACCAGTCTAGCTTTCACTTTTCATGTCCCTTAATGGGATGTCTTCATTGTATCTTGCGAATCTGCGTAGAACATTGAGGTCAATTGTGTCTTCATTGAATAAGTTGATTTTTTTCGAATTGATCTAATAGGGTGTATTATGATATTATTATGAATTTTTGCGGTTACTAGATTTGCCACGTGGAAAAGTCTATCTCTTGGTGTTCGAGATATGGGTGGTTTGTGCAGCTTTAGGAAGCACTTGAAGACAACCCTTTTTGGGATATTTTATCATCATTTATAATTATATATGAACACTACACACATACATATACTACACTACACCTAAACCCGAATGTGTTACTATTACATATAGGAAGATCTACAAAGGTTTCTTTGTAGTTCATCTTCACTTGGGAAGTTCCTTCTATAGTCCGTCCCTCCGTATATTTTTCTCAGTGCACGCATTTCTATTGTACGTTGTAGTACCAATAATATGTTTTAAACAAAAGTTGGTTAATTTGAAGATATTGCTTTAAGAGGGCGGCAGAAAGAAAACAGAGTATCTGTACCTACCATTCGAGAACACAAATGCTGTCACTCCCGTAATACAAATCAATGGAGAAACATTACCAAATTGTGACTCCTTTAAGTATCTTGGGTCACTCATCCATAGCGATGGAGGATGTGCAGCAGATGTAACATATAGAATTAGTGTGGGATGGATGAAGTTTAGATCAATGACGGGAGTTCTATGTGATCCGAAAATGCCAGTAAAGTTAAAAGGAAAAGTATACCAAACGATTGTCAGACCCGTGTTTATATAACTGTTTATTTATTTTCATTTTTCGTGTTGTGATTTGTATATATGAACATAATTTTCCATTTGTGATTTTATTTTGAACAATTTGAACATCAATCAGTTTTTCTCTTTTTTCGCCGACGCTTTCAATCTGACGTGATATTTGTGGGTTTACTTTTTGATTTTTTGTGTCATTTATTAATTTTATGTTGAAGTTTAGATCAATGACGGGAGTTCTATGTGATCCGAAAATGTTAGTAAAGTTAAAAGGAAAAGTATACCAAACGATTGTCAGACCCGCACTCCTCTATGGCTCCGAATGCTGGACGATGTATAACTCTTACTCTAGGCAAATAGAAACTGCTGAAATGCGCATGCTAAGATGGTCAGCTGGTGTGTCCCTAAGAGACAAAATAAAAAGCTCACGCATTCGTGGAAGCCTAGGTGTTACAGTAAAATGAAGGAGAGGCGATTGAGATGGTGTGGACGGCACGTTGGACGCAGAGCACCCGATCACATTGTGAACCAGGCAATCTCCATGGATCTTGCTCGAATAACAACCAGAGGAAGACCAAAGTATCCATGGGTGGTGCAAAAAGATAACCTGATGCAGAGGCACGGCCTGGGGGACGTAGTCCGAGACAGAAGAGCATACAATCTGAGGATGAGGAGAGCTGATCCCAACAGTCTTATATCTTGCCGTAAAAAAGGGGGACGGGGGTGAGCTGGTCGACATGATTGGAGCCCTTTCGTAATTATAAAACAAAAATCATACACAGTTTCTTAATAAAAAATAATATTGTTATTGTTGGTACCAAAAAAATTGTGAAATACCAGATGTTTGGAAAAAAAATGAATCTTTTTACCCTTATATTCAGATCTTTTAATTAAAAAAAATTGTTTTGATTTTTCCAAAATAGGAACGATATAAAAACATTTATTTAAGTTTCATACTAAATTTGGAAGCAATCGGTTGGATAAAACTTGAGATTTTATGTCGACCAGGTCGAAAAAAGTAGTTTAAAAAAAACGCGTTTAAAGTTTTGTGATTATTAACTGAGTCATTCCGGTGCGGCGTAATTGCAGCCTCATTTATAGCTATAACTTCGTAAATATTGAGAATTTTTTAAATATTTCCTTTTGAGAACATATTCTTAAAGGTACAAACTTTAAGAATATGCAATAAATCCATCAGACGTATTTGCATGAAAGTGTCAAAATGAAAGAAAATAACTTCACGTGAATAATTGAAATGTTCATAGCTGTTATTTTTATTTGCTTACCTGCAGAAAATTATATGATCCATTATGTTTATCTATTCATGGCACAATGCAGCTTGCAGCAAATATTGGACTCGATCGAAGGCCGCCGCAATAAACACAGCCATTACTAAGTGTTTACCGCATTGCGAGCTATTCACTACCGTGGGTTGTTGTTATAAGTCCAAAGCTGCCGCTTGGCCAATTACGGAGACGTGATTCTAATTTAAAAATTTATTGTATCGTATATTACTGTAATCGAATACTATATAAACATTTATTGTCATTTAACAATCTCTGGACTGGAATTATTTTAAAATGATAAATCTATTGAGGTTATCATATCAATCTATGTCCATAATCCCAATTTTAAAGTGTTGTCTCTCGTAAGCTATTGAAATATTTATGTATTTATTTATTTATTTAATTAACGACACAACAGTGTCTTTATATACAAATGAACATGTGACAGGTTATACAAGTACTTAAAATTATTGACAAATAATACAAAACTTTATCTTAAACTAACATGAAGATACAAAAAGCAGTAGTAATAATAAATTACAGTCATTGTTTTAAAATTATTTAATAATCTTTGAGAATTTTGTGGGAATTTTATGGATAGATATTGAGATATAGAAAACACAAGCCTCATTAGTAGAACGAGATGCAAGTTGCTTTGCAGAATTAAAAGCTTCCTTCATGTTGATGCAGGGTTACTCAACTCCAGAGGCAAAGTATTGTTCTTAATGTTTTGTTTATATTACGTTATTTATATTAATAAAGGAGAGCTCAAAGTTAGTAGCTATTTTTAAATATTGTTGTAATATTCTGGCGAATACTATGTGTACTTATATTAAAAATATCTAAATTGTTGCAAAACTCGTTTCCAAGTCTTTGCATACGAATTATAGAGGAGTTGATTTTACAATAAGTATAGCAATTTTCGGTATAAAAGGGATTGTGGATCTAGTGGGAATACGAAATGAAATACTCGCGAGTAAGTGAGGTGCATCAATCACTGAGTCAACATGTATGGACCCGTCCCGGTTCACAACCATAATGTAAGCGCATTATTCCTAACGATCAAGCGGCTTCCACAAATGTTGAATTTGTTGTTAATTTCAGTTAGTTATTGCTTTGAGATTATTATAGGGAGATGATATCCGTCGTCTCTGTTAATATTGTTTGGATGTTTATATATTTATATAGCGTCACGTTGCTGTTGAGACTCTGCTGTAGGCCAGCGGTATTCGGCGTGCATCCATTTATGCCGAAGTTGACTACGGATATTGTATCGGACGTGTGCCGTCACCCGTGTGTGTGTATGTGATATGAAAAGGACACTGTGTGTAGATCTGTATTATTAAAATTGTATGTTCTAATTCCTGTATTTGTAATCATATGTTTTGTATATGTATATGTTCTGGAATAATTATGTTTAAACCCTTGTATTTCCATATGTTGAAATGTATATGATTTTATATGTAAATCTGCTATATTTTACTATGTTAAATATATGTCTGTTTGACTCCGATCGCATTCGCGACCGCATTGGAAATATGTGACTTGCAAAGCGGTACGATCGGAGTAGGTCCGGGTTCAGTCGGCGTAAGCAGGGCCCAGACCCCAAAAGTTGTCGTATTTCTAGGGCAATGGGCGCTTGTGACGGCCGACTGACCATTAATATAGACTATATAGAGGGACCCCTAATCATGTTCTGCCCACTTCTCACTTCGAAATATATTCTCAGTAATACCGATTTAACCGTGTTTTTACTCGAGACCCGCTACCCTACATCGACTGCCTGAGAGGAATCTCTCCCTGCTCTTCTTCTTCTTCTGGTGGATTCTTCGAGCGCTACGCGGCAACCAACAACCTATATACAGTCTTTGTACCTGTCCGGTTACAGATATGCCTTGAAGATGAAAACTGCAACGTTTTCGAACCGTCAGCATCATAAGCCAAACCATGTGATAAAACACTCCGTAAAATCTTATATAATTGATACAAATAACCGCGAAAGCCTCAAAACATATTTCCTTCTAAATTTAATCGACGACGACAACGTGCAACGAGGATTATTTTAATTAATGGAATAACACTAATTTTACTAAAAAAATGTTACATTTTAGCTCATTGCTGTAAAATCATAAGTTTTCTCAGATTGACATGCGATGGAGTTAGCCAAGTTTGATTTTCATCTCATATAAAAAGTGAGCTGTAACATTCCGGAGCAAACCGGGTCCCGTAAACTACTGCACCTGTAAACATCCCGACTATAGTACGAGCTTGGCACGGTCAACACTCAACTGACTGACCAATTCATTAATTATTGCTGCTTAATTAAGGGTTGTGATTTAAACACAACGCAAGTGTTTGATTGAAACTTTAATTCACCTTTCCCTTCCTGTGCTAAAAAAAATCGCGCGTTCCGGTGCTGTGTATTCAGTACACATCAATACACATGTAAAAAATGAGCGATTTAAAATTAAAAAAAAATAAGAATATTCATAGCCAATCGCTTAAATTAATGAAATTTGAAGTCAAAAGTGATAATAATTTAAATTTAATGCTGAAAACATGAAAAAACATCGGCCGACATTCACAAAACGGGCGCAGAGACCACTTCATATGGATGCCCACGAGCTATTGAGACGGGACTCGGAACACTAGCACTGTGTATGTTATACTTCGAAGGGAGAAACAACTGCGAACTGAGATTCTATTTCTTGCGTTCCCATATACCGAAGTAGAGTGAGAGTGAGACGTGAATAGCGTTGTTTCCTCACCCATAGCGGTTTTTAGAATGAATATACCTACGTCACACACTTGCACACGTTTGATTGTATTGGTGAATTTATTTCCGATTTTCACAAAATATATCTGATTTAGCCGATAAGTGCTAATTATTATTAATATTATTTTTCATTCAATGCGTAAATGTGTTACGGAATAATACCTAAAATCTGAACCCAGTATTTATTATATTTATAGAGATATTAAAGTTTTTAGAAGCAATATGTAGGTACTAGTTACACATCACAGGGAAGGAAGGATTAATAACGTTTACAAAATATGATAACACCGTATATTTTAGTGCCCAGTTGACTTTGTTTTCTATTACACACGCCATTTGATATCCTTCTTAACTCTTTCATCATCTGATAAATTATTACCCAAAAAGCAGAGTTCTTCAACTTGGTCCAATCTTGTGAGTTAAATATTGATGTTTCAATGAAGACTAATC
Organism: Odontocerum albicorne; assembly: GCA_949825065.1. Classification (NCBI taxonomy): domain Eukaryota; kingdom Metazoa; phylum Arthropoda; class Insecta; order Trichoptera; family Odontoceridae; genus Odontocerum; species Odontocerum albicorne. The sequence goes on from OX463860.1 coordinate 32,130,834, forward strand.
TCATAGTTACGGTTTAGAATTGTTAAAATTGTTGTCTTTAAAAAAGTGAATTATCGTGATAGAGTTTCATTTAATAGGAATGAATCCAAACGGAAGAAGAGCAAAGTCCGCAGAATGTATGCACAACTATCGGAGGCCACATCGTGAGAGACATACAGCTTACGATGACAATGAGCGTCACGCTGCACATACTCAACAAATACGAAATTTTCGACAAGTGCAACAGCAAGAGACATAAGAGGAAGCCATTGAACGTCGCACTGTGGAAGCTAAAGGAAGGCGTTATTTTCGACAAGTGCAACAGCAAGATACTGAAGAAGAATCCATTGAGCGTCGCACTGCCGAAGCTTAACGAAGGTGTTCTTCTCTACAAGTGCAACAGCAAGAGACAGAAGATAAAGTTATAGAGCGTCGCACTGTGGAAGCCCAATGAAGGCATGATTTTCGACAAATGCAACAGCAAGAGAATGAAGAAGAAGCCATTGAGCGTCGCACTGCGGAACCTCAACGAAAGTGCTATTTTTGATAAATGCAACAGCAAGAGACAGAAGAGGAAGTCATAGAGCGTCGCACTGTGGAAACTCAATGAATGCATAATTTTCAACTAATGCAACAACAGCAAGAGATTAAAGACGAAACCAATGAGTGTCATACTGAAGAACTACAACAAATAAGTGACTATCGTCAACGTTCTTAGATAAGATGTGAAATTCGCGTTTAAGATAATTTTGACGAGAACAGAGTTGAAATTCCTAACTATGGCCTGAGGAATACTTAATGCTTATTTTGCAGTTGAGCTTATGAAATAGGTCTATCATAAAGTAACTGTTCTTCTTGAATATGAAAATTAACCACGAAGTCTGTTCCCTCAACTTTTGAAAGAGTTGTTAAGCAATTCAGAACATATTACCAACGAAAACTTCAAAACAAACATTCTTTCACAAAACTTTTTAAGTAGCTTTTATTGCTTTACCTTTCAGCAAGTTAATTTACTCCCCGTGATTTTTCACGTGTTACAAGATAGTCTATCTACCCGTATAATATCGACCGTTGATAGTACAAACATTGCATACCCAAGAAAATCAATTAAGAGAAATGGATATCAAAAGTTAACTTTAAAAACATATCTAGCGATAGACTGGCAATTAAAATCGATCCGGAAAATCAGTTGAAACTGGCCAATTTGTTTTATCAAATAATAACTAACATTCGAGTATCTGCTATGAAGATTGTGGTATGGTATTGGGTATGATCATAGTTGCAGTGTACCATACATGCCTTGCATAGGTGGGATTCCATTAATTTCCCATGTGGAATGGTCCAGACTGTTGATCTCATCGTGGAAGACTGTCGAATGTATTCATTCCAGGGAAGACAGGAGGATGGATATTCATCGGACTATTTCTGTTGCTGTATCATGGATAAGAAACTTGAAAACTGTGAGAGATAAATTATGTCTTTTTATTATTACATGATGATATATGAACATTACTTACATACTCGTACACTATACTTCAATCAAATCTGAATTTTATACTTATCGGAAGATCTACAAATGGTTCTTAGTCGTCTTCTTTTAGAGGAATATCCAATCTTGTGACCGTCACCTTCCTTCTTACCCTTACGGTCAACTTATTTTTTATGTAACATTTTTAATCTGTCAATAACAATGAGTTCGCATCCTGAGTTGGACCGTCCTTGAAGGTAGCCTGCTCTTTAAATATCATTATATAAAATGAGATTTTATTTTTACTAATTGAGAAAAACTCATGCAGATGTAACACATGAAGTTAAGATTAATGACGGGAGTTCTATGTGATCCGAAAATGCCAGTAAAGTTAAAAGGAAAAGTATACCAAACGATTGTCAGACCCGCACTCCTAAGAATCTTGGAGGACAGTGGATTGAGACTAAGCAGAAAGAAAACAGAGTATCTGTACCTACCATTCGAGAACACAAATGCTGTCACTCCCGTAATGCAAATGGATAGAGAAACATTACCAAATTGTGACTCCTTTAAGTATCTCGGGTCACTCATCCAAAGCGATGAAGGATGTGCAGCAGATGTAACACATATAATTAGTGTGGGATGGATGAAGTTTAGATTAATGACGGGAGTTCTATGTGATCCGAAAATGTCAGTAAAGTTAAAAGGAAAAGTATACCAAACGATTGTCAGACCCGCACTCCTCTATGGCTCCGAATGCTGGATGATGTATTAACTCTTACTCTAGGCAACCAGAAACTGCTGAAATGCGCATGCTAAGATGGTCAGCTGGTGTGTCCCTAAGAGACAAAATAAAAAGCTCACGCATTCGTGGAAGCCTAGGTGTTACATACATCAACAGTAAGATGGAGGAGAGGTGATTGAGATGGTATGGTCACGTTGGACGCAGAGCACCCGATCACATGGTGACCCAGGCAATCTCCATGGATCTTCCTTGAATAACAACCAGAGGAAGACCAAATAATTCATGGGTGGTGCAAAAAAATAACCTGATGCAGAGGCACGGCCTGGGGGACGTAGTCCGGGACAGAAGAGCATACAACCTGAGGATGAGTAGAGCTGACCCCAACAGTTTTCGCAGACAGTGAGTTGGGATGGAGCCAGGGAGAAGAAGAAAAACTCATGCACTCTGAAATTGTGTTCAATTGCACACAATATCACTTTTTACAACATTGTAATTTATTTTATCAAACACTGTTTATTCCACTTTTTATAACGGTATAACCATACCAGTTTCAAGGCTTTCACCTCATCATCAAGGGAGCACAAACAAGACTTTTTACTACGTACACAAGGATATTATGAATGATTCCTCAGTGAGGAAGAATCTTGGAAATAACCAAATGTGGACACTCAGTATTCGAGTTTAAACAGTCGATATATCAAAATAAATAGTGCCATCTGTTTAGGTATACTATAATATAATGCCCCATCTTTGAATGGATTATAGAAACAATATCAGCATCCATTTTGAATATGGACTACATAGGTACGTACGAGAATATACAGTCATTCCTTCATTCAAGTGGTCTTCATTTATACCAAGAGGTCTCAAAGTGGTCGGTATCGACTCTTGGGGTCGGTTTGATTTTTTTAGGAGTCGATAGTTTCAATAAAATAAATGGGGGTCGACGATAGCGAAAATAGATCCCTTACTCTTGCTATTTGTTTGTCACTTCAAAATATCTAGGATTCCAATAGGTACCTAATTAAGAAGTAAAATAAAAAAAAAAACAGTTTTGGATAAAAACACATTCCATACCAAACTTGAGAACGAAAAGGTAAAATGTGTTATTTAAAAAGTTTGTTTTTTTTTGCTTCAATTTTCGTCAGCGCATATTTCAATATTAAATGTTACACAAGATATGGTAATGCCATAATCCGTAGTCCTTTTATATTTTTCAATTCTTAATTACAAGTGATTAAAATGAAAAGTTTGATATCTAGTAAAATATTTAATATAGAATACTGTACTGTACAAACTTATTAATTTGAGTAAGTAAAGTAAATGACCAGGGGGTCGAAAGTAAATGACTAGGGTCGACGATTTTAAAAGTTTTTGATAAAGGGGTTGCGACCGAAAAAAATTTGGGAACTCTTGACGAAGTCACTTTAAAACGGTCTCCATTTTGTTTGAAAGTTTAAATAATATAACATCTACGAGTATTATGGAAAATAAAAATAAAAAAAAAACGGATTTCTAAATCAATTTTATTGTTTTTGCTGCATGGATGCCATCGGTGGCGTGAGTTAACGTTTTCATTAAAGATTTGTAGATTTTTTTTCTTCATATTGGGTGGTTGATTTTTAGTTCAATGGATGCGTTGTCTGTGTCTCTCCAATATATTGTGTTATTGTTGAAACAATACAATTTTGTTGTGTGTTATCGTTGAATCAATAAAAAATGAAGTTCCCACCGAGAGGACTCGTCGCCATTCAAAAAAAAAGAAGTTAACTCTCTTCGTAAAAAGAGAAATATACGGATTTTGCAAAAAGGATTATATTTTCATGACATAATTGTTATGCAAGAAGTATATTATATTTGTTTATTGACTATGGCTTCACAAATCCCTCAACTATTTTATTTTCTGTTATCAAGGCGTGTGTTTTATTAACCATTTTTATTTCATTTATTTATTCATTTTCTAAAAAAAAAACAGGCTTAGCCCAATTACTTTGAAAAATACAAGAGGTGTTAACATTAAAAATAAAGAAAAATTATATAGAATTAGAAAAAAATACATCAAATAAAAAATAATGTATATGCATACGTATATACACACAAACATACACATATATTCAAAGTCACTTAAGTACGTTGATGAGTGCTTTCTAACGCGCTCAACTAACACTTAAAGAGACTTATTATTGAGATGCACGGCACTGAGAAAGGTCGCTAGTTCTAATCTTGCGCTATGCTACTCTCCTCGAATGACACAGCCTTTTTTTCTGTCTAATATTTGAGGGTAAAAGAATACCTACGACTTTGGTCACATCTATTATTTAAAAAAAAGAAGGAAAATAAATGCCGGTGTGCTTAGATCGTCTCACTTCAAGTATGTCATCGGATCCAGTACACCGGTGGTGCGGCTGGTGAGTTTGCTGGTGTGCAACGGCTCACTCGCAAGAGTAGAAAATAAAAAGAAGAATCAAACGAAAACTTTACAGTACAGCTTCGCTTTCTAACAAAATTGGCGTTAAAATGGCGAGGAGATTCTCGACTACGAGGCAATAACTACGACATTAGAAAAATAACAGAAACCTATTTTGAAAAGCTAAAATAGAATATCTAAGAAAAAAAGTAAAATATCACTTTTTTCACATATCGTTCAATGTCTCTATTTATGCGTTATTTTCTTGGAATTACTAACCCTTGTAAATGAAGGATTTACTGTACGTAGGCAACTTCCACAGAAAGGCTTGGTAATATCATTTCGGCCTGCTGGCGACACAGATTTGGGCTGGCGAGCCATTCAAAAGGGGTTGAATGAAAGAGGGTATTAATTATTGTTTCTATTTAGTTATTATTAGAAGATAAATTACAAAAGAAACAGCATAATGAAACAAACGGATTAGAAATAAAACACTTGACTTGACTTCCGCTGTATTTGTAGCATATCATTCTTCGATTTGAGCAGTCTTTTCTCATATTATAGAAGAGTTGGAAAAGTAATTGAACGGTGTATGAAATATGAAATTAGGTTATTGGACCACAAAAATATATCCAAATTTGCTAAGATGATAGTCGATAACAGTGTTTTGGTATTAATTTTGATGAATGAAAGTAAAACATAAACTAACCTAATAATTAGAAGAATCTAATAGTGTGATAATGTGCTTAAAGCTCATGTGTAGAATTAGTTAAACATAATCACTCTGAGATGGTTTGGACATGTAGAACGAATGAATGAAGTGAGGCTATCAAAACAAACATGCAGCGGAAATGCGAGTTGAAGGATGTATGTCAAGAAAGGAAAGGGGGTAAACAAAAAACTTTTAGTATCCGCCTTAACAAATTCTCTAATTTATTCTGAAATGGCTAATCATTGTCAAAGTGCAAACCATTTACGGTACCAGTTCGAACTGGCACCGAGAAACACGCTTCTAATGATTAACATTTGGGTTAAGGATTGGGGGTGAAGGAAGGGGTGAAAGGAGGGATGAGACGATCTCGGCCAGCAGCAGGGAGATTTTTGGGATATATGTGTTTGCTAGATGTTCACCTTGATGCATTGACTTGGAAATTTCTAGGGCCTCCAATCTGTCCAATTTATTTATTTCTTCTGAAATGGCTAATCATTGTCACCGTGAAAACCACACATTTTCTATCGATGATGCCTAATTCTTACATATCAGTAGTAACGGAAATAAATTGGATAGATTAAAGGCCACAGAAATTTCTAAGTCAGTGCATCGAGGTGAACATCTGGCAAACACATATACACCAAGAATCCCTCCGCTTCTCGCTGAGGTCGTCCCATGCCTCCCCCGGGCCGCCAGTCCCCAACCCGAATGTTTACCGTTAGAAGTGTGTACGTCGGTGCCAGTTCGAACATAATTGAGTCTTGTTTGTGCTCCCCTGAAGATGAGGTGAAAGCCTTGAAACCGGTAGGGTTATACCGTTACAACAAGTGGAATAAACAGTGTTTGATAAAACAAATTACAATGCCTTTAAACCTCCACAATGTTAATGCCTTAACTATAAATAAAATTTAACTTTTAGTTTCTGAATCATATTAATAAGAGAGTTAACTCTAAGGTTTGCTTTAAAGGTAACAAAAAAACAAGTTGAGCGTCCATCACGTAATATTTGCATAACATTTTAAAAGTTTCTCCATGCTTAATTTTTCATAAAACTCTCGTAATGTGTAATTTAAGTTGACTGATTTATGTGAGGAAACTGTGGGGAGTTAGTATAGCGCCTTTGATACGAAAATAAGAAGTAATATAACATATAAACATATCATCACGCCGTGTCCCTTGAGGGGTAAACAGAGATAACAGATCTCCAATTTTTTTCTACATAAGCATAAGACATTCGCCTCCTCCACATTCAAACATCACGTCATGCACGATCGTCTACTTTTCGTACTTTTTCCTCGGACTATCTCTTCCACGCAAGCCTTGCACTTCTGACTTATATATTAGTTTAGTCACTCATCTATTATTTGTTCTCTCCTTTTCTTCATTTACTTAAAACATCTATTTGTAACGATGGTCGTTATCAATGTAGCGTGTGTCCTATTAGAACGTGCTGATGATTTTGATATCGACATCGTTATCTTCGTTTTAGTTGATTCTGCGTTACTTCTCGTTCAGAGTCATCAATATAGCGGATTGCTTATCTCTATAAGTCATGATGATCTTGATTTGTATTCAAATAATATAGACTCAGGAATGCGGATATAAAACGATAAGTGGACAGCGGGCAAAATAAATAACAAGTCTTGACAGTTGAATGAATGACAATAATAATATGTTTATTTCTCGGCGTCCGAGTAATTTATACCAATGAGTGAATACATTCGCGATACATATCTGCCTTGCTCTAGCGCATGAACTGGCGGTAGGTTAATTATTTATATTTGGAGATGGCTAGCCAATTCGCAGACGTTGTAAATAGTAAATATTGTTGTTGTTCATAGTGTGTGACAATCATTGAATTCTTCATCGGTCATTGCCCCTGTATGTTTACTTTCTGACAATAATTAATTTCATTTAATTGTGTTTAACAATTCACTTATTCATTTTGACAATTATTTATTTATTTATTCATTTAGGTAGGTATTCCTACATATTTATTACACGCATTTATTTCTGATGCCTTTATTCCACCTTCTTTCAAACATTAACAATCCACGAAATATCCTTTGTGCACCCATTTCCAAAGCATTAATATAACTCTTATCCTTATTCTGTCAAGTCAAAGCTTCACTTCCATACATCAAGGGAAACAACATACTTTAATATATTTGCATTTTTATTACTGTTGATTTTGCGCGGTTGTTGTATATAACATTATAAAATATTGAAATTCTTGACACAACTAAAGAATAAAGTAACGCTCCTTGACGAGAACAGCGTAAAATACGGAACATCATGGACGCAGGATTTCAAGGAAACTACCGTAAGCTAATTATTCTTCATAATTTCATTACAAGACTACATGGGGTGGAGGAAGGGATGTTTTGAAGATAGAATACGAAATGAAGTGTTTGAGCATAAATGTAAACTTATGGCTGATGTTAATTAGATCAGTCAGTCAAAATATGTTATTTATTTAATATACCTTACAGTAAATGAATTCTGCTATTCGGGTGGTTTTCCGATTATGGAAGAGTTACGAGGGATATCGAATGGCGTGTAAAGATGTGAAACAAAGTCAATGGGGCAGTAAAATATATACTCGAATCGAAGAGTTTTAAAATCTGCTAACAGTTAACAATATAATTTTAATACCAACTTGGATGTATGGGGCGGAAATTTGGACGCAGTATGATGCTGAAAGAAGTTAAATAAATGATGTAGAACAACGTGCACTGAGAAGAATACACAGAGTAACAGCATCCGGAATGAATTGATTAGGGATGAATGTGAACTTAAGGGTGACGTTTTGAGTAAGATGAAGAATAAACATTATAAAATGGTTCGGGCATGTAAAACGATTCAATGAAGGAATACATATAAAATAAATATACATATAGTAAAAATGTGAGTGGAAAGCGTGGTAGATAAAAAGCAAAGAAAGTATGGTTGTATAAAGGGAATGATATTTCGAAATGAAGAAACGTAGTCAGATAAATCATAGGGGTTGTGTGAATGTAGAAGTAAAATATGTGCGTCGAGATAGGAAAATTTGGTGATCTTTTGTCTATGCCAACCCCGATAGTGAAATGGCATAATGGTATGTATGTATACAGTTTACTTATACAGGTTTAACACAATTACGCACAAACCTTAAAGAAATATTAACCTTATAAAACAATAAAAAAAGAAACAAACTCATATTACGAAGAAAGCTCAATACATTATTTTATACTTTCTCCAAAAACATGTACTGAAATATTGAAGACGTTAATATCCGAGCCCTCATTCAAAAGGGACATCCCGCAAAATATCGAAAATCACTTAGCAAGTTAGTTCTACTTATTTGTTTAGACGCCAGTCTAAACAAATTCATTTGTAAATTTTAAATAAAATAAATAAAACATTTATTTTTTATTTAGTTTTCACCGCGGTTTTCTTTGAGTTCACTATTGGTTTCAAATACAGTTGTGAGTACAAATTAAAAAGATACGTGTTTTATCTATTTTATTAGAAAAATCTTTAACATGACACCAAAAAGTGAATCAAACGGTGGTAATGAATAACTAAACAATGCTAAAAATGTTGTTTATAGTTAAGGCATTAACGTTGTGGAGGTTTAAAGACATTGTAATTTATTTGTATTGTGGCGTTCGTCGCTGAATATTGTCGCATATATACGGTCAATGACCGACGAAACGAACTTCGGATACCTCGATAAATTATAGTAAACAGTCCAAAGGTCACATGCCCGACATGCGGCCGGCCTCATGTCGGGCATGTGACCTTTGGAATGTTTACTATAATTTATCGAGGTATCCGAAGTTCGTTTCGTCGGTCATTGACCGTATGTATGCGACAATATTCAGCGACGAACGCCACAGTATAAAACACTGTGTATTCCACTTTTTTGTGACGGTATAACGCTACCGGTTTCAAGACTTTCACCTCATCTTCAGGGGAGCGCAAATAAGACATCCCGTCTTGTTTGCACTCCTCTGAAGATGAGGTGAAAGCCTTGAAACCGGTAGGGTTATACCGTCACAACAAAGTGGAATAAACAGTGTTTGATAAAAATAAATTACAGTGCAAAATATAATAATTAATAACAAAGAATGCAAAAAATAATGATGAATAACTAAATCATGCAAAAAATGATGATGCATAACCAAATCATGCAAAAAATGAAAATGAATAACCAAAGAATGCAAGAAATCACCAACCCTTAATATATGTCGTTTGGGTTATTGGATATCAATAAATCTTGATACGATATCTTCGTTTTATAATACTTACTGTGACATGTAAAGGAAACTTTAGTTTTCTTTATGAAGTCAATAAATACAAAATGTATTCCAAAGTATTATTATATGGAGTTCGACAAGTTCAAAGCAAAACTATTGGTAAATAAATTTTATTTATTAATTACTATAACGACGGTCACTGTCAATTTAAAGTTTAAAACTTTATCGTTAAAATTTAATGAAGCGTTCAGAAATACGTTTTTGAATATAACGTAAATTATAACTATCACAAAGTTAAATAATTTGTACGAAACAGAGGCGACAAATTGCGAGAGTAAAAAAAAAACGCTTGAAAAGTTTTTATCTGATGTTAATTGGACTAATGAAATTTCAGCGACAGCATCCATATCTCGGGGCTGGCGATAAGTCTTTGAAAGGCAATTTAGATTCTCATGAAGAACTTTGAGTTTCTTGTTATGAAAGACGTAATTAATAACGGCAAACTTATAAAGATATGGGAAAATCATTGTAAAACTCTCAACACCAAAATTCGTCTTGTGAGAACTTCGTTTTAATAAATCAAGTGGAGATTGAAAACCTATTATCCTTTCGAATTAACAAAGGACTGCATTTTATCTCTAGACCTTTTTAATATTTAATATGTGGAGAATACATCACCAAGAAAGTACTAGACGGTTGGCAAGAATAGGGCATGCATAGCAGTTTGAACCAAAACCAGTTAACCGATTATTTTGAAAATTGCTAAACAACTGAAAACCGGTTAATTTTATCCAGTTAACCGGATATGAATTAAGAAAAAAGATGCGTGAGAATCTCGCGCGGTAGAAGTGAAACTTGTTAGCTCCTAGGAAAAGTTGATTTTATGCATTGCTTTTTTTCCATTTGTTAACGATTTTTTTTTTATTATTACAAATGGTTATGTGGAATTTAATTCAAGAAAATCTATCTTAATTAAATAAAAAATGGAGATGTGGAATTTAATTCAAGAAAACCTCTCTTAATTAAATAAAAAAAGTATTATTTTTAATAATAAATGATAATAAATTTTATAATAAATAATAAATTTAATAACAATACTCGTATAATACACTTAATAATATGAAATTTATATTTTTAATATTAAATATGTTAAAATTTTTATGTTATTATTAACTATTAAATTTATTATTTTTGAATAATTATTTAATTATTTATTTATTATTATATTATTTTTATTATATTGATAATAATATTATTATATTATATTATAATTAATTACAATATAGTAATAATATAATTAATGAATTTTAAATACATAATATAATATAAAATTAATATATAATTAAAAATATTTTATTTTTTATTTTTAATAATAATAATTTTAATTATAATATAATACACTTAATAATATTAAAATACAGTAATATTAATTATTATAAATAATAAATAATAATAAATATTAAAATAATTAATAATAATTTATTAATCTTCTTCTCCCTCGCTCCATCCCAACTCACTGTCTGCGAAGACTGTTGGGGTCAGCTCTCCTCGTCCTCAGGTTGATTGCTCTTCTGTCCCAGACTACGTCCCCCAGGCCGTGCCTGTGCATCAAGTTATCTTTTTGCACCACCCATGAATTCTTTGGTCTTCCTCTGGTTGTTTTTCGAGGAAGATCCATGGAGATTGCCTGGTTCACAATGTGATCGGGTGCTCTGCGTCCAACGTGCCCATACCATCTCAATCGCCTCTCCTCCATCTTGCTGTCGATGTCTGTAACACCTAGGCTTCCACGAATGCTTGAGCTTTTTATTTTGTCTCTTAGGGACACACCAGCTGACCATCCTAGCATGCGCATTTCAGCAGTTTCTAGTTGCCTAGAGGTAGATTTATATATCGTCCAGCATTGCGAGCCATAGAGAAGTGCGGGTCTGACAATCGGTTGGTATACTTTTCCTTTTAACTTTACTGGCATTTTCGGATCACATAGAACTCCCGTCATTAATCTAAATTTCATCCATTTATTAATAAATAAAATATTTAATAATAATAATTTAATGATAATAAAATAATAATATAATACACCGTTTCACTTTTCGTGACGTTCAGCCCAATTTGCCCTATAGAAGTTTCACTTCAAAAATAGATTTTTTTATACAACAACATTATTATGAAATAGGATTTAGCCGAAGTTTATACACCTTAGTTTTTTTAAAGATTATTTCTTAAACAATTCCAATTTTATAATATTTAACCAATTAAACGGTATTTTCAACATGCTGTATACCAGTGCTCCGCAACCTTTTCTCACCTGCGACACACCAAAATTCTTCCTAGAATTCCGCGGCACACCAAAAGCTAAAATATATAGTATAACGCATGCGCATGAATCTTTAGCGACGCGCATAAGGGTAATTTTTCTTTTTCTATGACTAATTTGGTGCGGCCATGGTGTGTACAAAGCACACTACGCAGTTTTCAACAGTTGGCACCAGGCGCTGGGGGACCATTGAAAAAATTATTTAGTTATAATAATTATTCTGTACTACATTTTGAAAAATAGACAATATTATGAAAATTAATTTGTCATTGTATATTAAATACATAATGAAAATTTTTAAAATGTCAAATACATTGAATTTGACCGCGGCACACCTGTATCCGACTCACGGCACACCAGTGTGCCACGGCACACCGGTTGCGGAGCACTGCTGTATACGATGGTTTTAAAAATATTGGGATTTGATAAATATTACAATATAAAATGGTTTTATAATGTAATGAGGGATTTTATTGTGTGGATTTATCATGAATATATTTATTAACAGAGATAAATGATACGTCTTTGTTAAGAAAGTTAGTGTTTTTCTTTGAAGAAAATGTATTTGTTTTTGCATAACCGGTTTCATGTATGTAAAAATAACCGACAACCGGTTAATTGAATTAAGCGACCCTGAGATAGATACAGTTATGAAAGGAGGTCAATATAAGATTTGTTGATGACCTTTATCGCCAGTTACGAAGATAAGTTGGCAGAACTTATTGTATTGTGTACAGAATAACCTGGCGGCCATATGGCAATCTCTTCCAACCAACCATATATATATCAGGGGTGTCCAACTGAAATCATTTGGTGGGCCTAATAAAACATTGCATGTATTTGATGAGTCACACATATAAATATTTTATAACTTAATAATATGACGTTTTTTTATATTAAAAATAAACAAAAACTTACAATTGAAATGTTTTATTACTTTGTAAAATTAATGAAACATTTGTTTTTACTATTTAATATCGACTGGTAACTTGGTTATTTTGCCTTTGCCTCTTCTCCCTGGCTCCATCCCAACTCATTGTCTGCGAAGACTGTTGGGGTCAGCTAAGGGCTATTTTGCCTTTGCCTCTTCTCCCTGGCTCCATCCCAACTCATTGTCTGCGAAGACTGTTGGGGTCAGCTAAGGGTTATTTTGCCTTTGCCTCTTCTCCCTGGCTCCATCCCAACTCATTGTCTGCGAAGACTGTTGGGGTCAGCTAAGGGCTATTTTGCCTTTGCCTCTTCTCCCTGGCTCCATCCCAACTCATTGTCTGCGAAGACTGTTGGGGTCAGCTAAGGGCTATTTTGCCTTTGCCTCTTCTCCCTGGCTCCATCCCAACTCATTGTCTGCGATGACTGTTGGGGTCAGCTAAGGGCTATTTGCCTTTGCCAGTTGCCTTAATTTTGGAAATGTATCTTCAAGGATACATTTCTGATAAAATTCGTGTATTTTATTCCCTTCGAACACGGCTTTCATCTCAATGCTTGATTGCAAGTCTATAAGCTCCATTAATAAATTCGTCACACACAAAATTAATAACATGTGAAATTTATTATACGAGTAATTAACGTGCACAGAATTTGTTTTTTATTTTATCAATAACAAAATGTATAAAAACCTCGAAAGGTCTACACAAAGCCTTCAATTGGCCCACATGTGGCCCGCGGGACATGATTTGAACACCCCTGATATATATGTTAAAGTGGCCTTAAGTGAAAACCAGACTGAAATCTTTTTAAAAAAATCTGGGTCCAGTGGAATTTGAACCCGCAACCTCCGGATTGAGAGAGACAGGCGTCTTACTTACTAAGCTATGGAGGTCGAGGAGGTTCGTGAATCGAGGAAATACTCGTATATAAAGGTCTTGAAATAAACAAAAGTCAGGTCAAAATACTTATTGACCGATTCAACCTGTTTTCAGAAAGCACTTCACTTAGAGACTGTGACGACTTCGACAAATTATCTACCTAGGTGTAGTAATCTTGCAAAATAGGGATAGTGAAGCAGATATTTGGAAACGAATCGGAGAAATACGCTATCGTCAGCAACCCTTATATCAACTGTACGTTTATCGTTAATCACAGCTTCAGTTGTTTATTCGTGTCAAGCTTTTTTACATGTAGCTTCAGAATATATACTAGATCTAGAGTCCATACAGAACCTCTTGATCAGTGGTCGCCAAACTCAATAAGGATGTGAGCTACTTTCGGAAATTGAAATTGTCTGGTGAGCTACTTATAAATATTAATTCTTTATCATCGTCCTTTATTGTGCCATACACAATATTATTTATTATGTTACTTAAAATAAATTAGGACATCGGACTTCTAATAAAACATTAAATGCGTACTTTCATTATTTATTTATAAAAAAAATAATTGAAAAATGTCTTGAAATAAATTATGTTTTGTGGACAGGGTGAAAAAACAAAATGAATTGTAACTTTGTAAACGTCAAGCTTTGACGGTCGCGTAGAACTGTGTGAATCTGCGAGAGAGAGACAAAGTGTATGGCGCAGTTCTCATCGTAATACATCGCTGACTGCTTCTCTATTTTACTTAGAAATTCATATTACAACGGCAACTTGTTAAGCATTTCATTGAAATTTAGTTCGAGAAATATTTCATTTCGGAGTCCAATAATATTACGATGATCTAGACTCTAGATCTCCATCGTTCCTTATTATTGAGGACCACAATCTGTAGGATGTTGGTAGTATAGATTGTGGGGGTATTTGCTTTCACCCTTCTCGCTTCCGGTGATTTGAAGGTTGTATGTACGTATTTGTGCGTCTTCTTCTCTATAATGTTTATATAACTGTTTATTTATTTTCATTTTTCGTGTTGTGATTTGTATGTATGAACATAATTTTTTATTTGTGATTTTATTTTGAACAATTTGAACATCTATCAGTTTTTTTTCTTTTTCCGCTGACACTTTCAATCTGACGTGGTATTTGTGGGTTTGCTTTTTTTATTTTTTGTGTCATTTATTAATTTTATGTTGAAGTTTAGATGAATGACGGGAGTTCTATGTGATCCGAAAATGCCAGTAAAGTTAAAAGGAAAAGTATACAAAACGATTGTCAGACCCGCACTCCTCTATGGCTCCGAATGCTGGACGATGTATACCTCTTACTCAGGCAACTAGAAACTGCTGAAATGCGCATGCTAAGATGGTCAGCTGGTGTGTCCCTAAGATACAAAATAAAAAGCTCACGCATTCGTGGAAGCCTAGGTGTTACAGACATCAACAGTAAGATGGAGGAGAGGCGATTGATATGGTATGGGCACGTTGGACGCAGAGCACTCGATCACATTGTGAACCAGGCAATCTCCATGGATCTCTTCCTGGAATAACAACCAGAGGAAGACCAAAGAATTCATGGGTGGTGCAAAAAAATAACCTGATGCAGAGGCACGGCCTGGGGGACGTAGTCCGGAACAGAAGAGCATGCAGCCTGAGAACGAGGAGAGCTGACCCCAACAGTCTTCGCAGACAGTGAGTTGGGATGGAGCCAGGGAGACGAAGATTTATCAATTTTATGTTTTTTTTTCTTAATCTACATTTACAAGGATCTAGGTTGAAAAAAATCTGATGCTTTCGAGGCCGGGTTCGCCCTATATTGGTGGGGTGTATTTCGGTCTAGGGGATGTAATGTGATGAGCTCAAACCTTTTGATAGCTGCTATATATTATTATTATTATTATTATTACACATGACAAGAAATATACACAATTTGCGAAAAAACAACAGGTAATTCGATTTGGACATACAATTTTAATGGATCTGGGTTGGTTGCCTTTCATTTTTCGTATCCCCGGTAAACTAGGCTTTTGCCTGTATCTCACTGAGGATATTTAGCATGAAAAAATAAATCGATACTTCTTTCCGATTTTTGATTACACAAAAACCAAACCCCGTTTGAACGCTCTCATCAACCTGACAAACAGTGACACTCAACTACAACTGGAAACATCTTGCGAAATTCAACTCCTCACACATCATCACTCCAGAAAGACCAAAAATATTCATCCCACAATACACCGCACACAATCATCAGAATAAAAATTCAAATTTAAACAAAAAATACACAGAAACACAAATACAAAAGCAACCAAAATTAAAACAACAAGAAGAAACCCACACTCCCGAGCTCACACAAATCTTTTCCACTCCTCATTCATCCTGAAAGCCCAAGTACTCAAAATCCTGTCGCAATAACAACCACGCTCCGAACGACTGTCTAAATGGTTTTCCTACCTTTACCTTTATTGAAGTCGGCACGCCATTGTATGTAATGGGAGCCAAATAAGCATATTGCCTTTGGGCAAAACCTTATATGTACTACATACTGTTGCTATCAATAAACCTACATTTCCGCTCCTCTAGAGTCTAGGTCACTTACAGTTTGCATGACACTATAAAAGCTTCCTCCAGTTAATTATTCACCTGATTCCTCCGTCTTGCTAGAACTCGCCCTTCATCTTTTCTTCCTGGTAAACTTTCTATGCCCATCAATATCTATAGTTTTTCTTCCACATCTAGAAGTGCTGGAAAAAACAAAGAATACACTGATAGCATACTCATATTTAATGAAAGACATACCATCATCTTTGAATTTTGGAGTGTGGAAACTAGTAGTAGCTAGTCTAGTTAAACTTAGCTAGTCCAGTAGTTCACGGAATTCTCTGGATCCAATACCAGCACCACATTTCCAATATATTGATTCTTGCACGTTCTTGAGCTTCAAGTAAAAATAAATCTACGTCTATAGATCCACATATTGAAAGCCTGTATCCTACGTGATGTTTCCTAGTTCAGTGCCCACCCCTACATCATATTCAGTGCCCACCCCTACATCATATTCAGTGCCCACCCCTACATCATATTCAGAGAGTTTAATAGTTCAGTGTCCACCCCTACATCATATTCAGTGTCCACCCCTACATCATATTCAGTGTCCACCACTACATCATATTCAGTGCCCACCCCTACATCATATTCAGAGAATTTAATAGTTCAGTGTCCACCCCTACATCATATTCAGTGTCCACCCCTACATCATATTCAGTGTCCACCACTACATCATATTCAGTGTCCACCCCTACATCATATTCAGAGAGTTTAATAGTTCAGTGTCCACCCCTACATCATATTCAGTGTCCACCCCTACATCATATTCAGTGTCCACCACTACATCATATTCAGTGTCCACCCCTACATCATATTCAGAGAGTTTAATAGTTCAGTGTCCACCCCTACATCATATTCAGTGTCCACCCCTACATCATATTCAGTGTCCACCCCTACATCATATTCAGTGTCCACCCCTACATCATATTCAGAGAGTTTAATAGTTCAGTGTCCACCCCTACATCATATTCAGAGAGTTTAATAGTTCAGTGTCCACCCCTACATCATATTCAGTGTCCACCCCTACATCATATTCAGAGAGTTTAATAGTTCAGTGTCCACCCCTACATCATATTCAGTGTCCACCCCTACATCATATTCAGAGAGTTTAATAGATCAGTGTCCACCCCTACATCATATTCAGAGAGTTCAATAGATCGACCAGTTAAGGGATACACATTTTTAAATCTCAGCTCTGTTATCGGACACGATGAAATTTGTTTTCCTTCCCTCATTTGTAATCTCACGCCAACACTAAAAGAGCGATATACGAGAAAATTCACCCTATTATTTCCGTCCACATTCATGAATCAAAAATGTCAAATTGCTCCCATAAATAAACGTCAAGGAATCACCTGTGCCCAATATTGGATCGGCTGGAGCAGGGCAGCAGAGCCGCGACAAGGCTGGAATAATCAGAAACCTGGCCCCAGGGACGTTATTAATTTAGTTAAACCCATACATACTTTATTAAATTAACATTTTTAGCAAATTACTAGTTCCCTTTCTTCATGCAATAAACAAATATATAAAAAAAACAAACAAAAAACACACAAACGTACTATCATTACTCTTTTTTCCCTGTTGGGGTAAGCAGAAAGGAGAGAGCGTTATACTGACATACCGCAACATAAATCGTTTGCCTCTTCTACATCTACACACCTCATACGATTTGTCTAACTTTTTACGTGTGATTTCAACATATAATTTTCAATGAACCAACCATTCTTTTCTTGATCATTCTTAATGATGTTTTACACTCACATTTGCACTAGTTTTGTTTTGTTAGTCCTTCTTCATTCATTCGTTCTTAATACCCAAAACATATCAAAATGCTCTTTTTGACCTTACTTAATAAATGAGCTATAAGTTTACATTCCTCTCTAACCACTTCATTCCGTATTCAGTCACACATTGTCACAAAATGCTCTTTTTGATCTGACTTAACACATTTGGCATAAATTCACATTCCTCTCTAACCACTTTATTCCGTTTTCAGTCACACATTGTCACGAAATGCTCTTCTTGATCTTACTTAATACATTAGCCATAAGTTCACATTCCTCTCTAACCACTTCATTCCGTATTCAGTCACACATTGTCACAAAATGCTCTTCTTGATCTCACTTAATACATTAGCCATAAGTTCACATTCCTCTCTAACCAGTTTATTCCGTATTCAGTCACACATTGTCACAAAATTATCTTCTTGATCTTACTTAATATATTAGCCATAAGTTCACATTCCTCTCTAACCACTTCATTCCGTATTTAGTCCCACATTGTCACAAAATTATCTTCTTGATCTTACTTAATATATTAGCCATAAGTTCACATTCCTCTCTAACCACTTTATTCCGTATTAAGTCACACATTGTCACAAAATGCTCTTCTTGATCTAATTTAATACATAAGCCATAAGTTCACATTCCTCTCTAACCACTTTATTCCGTATTCAATCACACATTGTCACAAAATGCTCTTCTTGATCTTACTTAATACATTTGCCATAAATTCACATTCCTCTCTAACCACTTCGTTCCGTATTTAGTCCCACATTGTCACAAAATTATCTTCTTGATCTTACTTAACACATTTGCCATAAATTTACATTCCTCTCTAACCAATTTATTCCGTATTCAGTCACACATTGTCACAAAATTCTCTTCTCGATCTTACTTCATACATTAGCCATAAATTCACATTCCTCTCTAACCACTTTATTCCGTATTCAGTCACACATTGTCACAAAATTCTCTTTTTGATCTTACTTAATACATTAGCCATATACGTTCACATTCCTCTAACCACTTCATTCCGTATTCAGTCACACATTGTCACGAAATGCTCTTCTTGATCTTACTTAATACATTATCCATTAGTTCACATTCCTCTCTGACCACTTCATTCCGTATTCAGTCACACATCGTCACAAAAAACTTGTATAAAACAATTCACAATTAAAATACGTTTGCTAAAAATGTTAATAATTGTTTGTAAATAATAATGACAATAATAGCTGTTATTCATTTCATTAAATCATTTACCGCATTATACCGGAGTTTTTTCCTGAAAATCTTAACCGACCCTTTAAAAAACGTCTGAGGACACACATGGTTAAAAAGAGTGATTGCTCTACCTGTCGGTATTTCCATAGGCAGGTTGGTTCTATATATACATTGATAGAACAATCTATGGGTGCTTAGTCTCAGAAAAATATCTGGAATATACAAACCCAGACTGTTCAGAAAATATTGGTTGCCTAGATTACCTCTTAAGCAAACCAAAATAGTTGACACCCAGTCGAAGACATCTTCTACTCTCTAATGACCTATAGTTGAGCATTTTCAGTAAGAGGACTCTTAGATAGAGCTAGAGATGATATCTATTTTCTCATGCAGAGACAATGGAGCGAACCTGAAGAGTGTTTAGATGATAGGCCACTCAAAAATTTACGTTTACAATATTAAACTTTACGTTTATAATATTAAAAGGTTTATAATATTAAACTTTCGTTTGTACAGTACAACTTGGCAAATTTAATAACATGTTGCAATTAACCACTAAAAATGTATATTTATGACACCTGAAATGAATACTCGAATGGAATCTTTTTTATTTTTTAAAGCTTGATTCCAACGGGATTTGAACCCCCGGCCCCGGCGTTTGGAAGACATATGTGTTACAGAAGTCATCAGATAGGAGTCCAAAAAGCATAACAAATAACCCGTGTTACACAAACAAATGTGAAGAAATTGAGAATTTTGAATAAAAATGAATTTTAAAAATATACATACTAGTACCTCCGAATGTGGATTGAGACTGAGCAGAAAGAAAACAGAGTATCTGTACCTACCATACGAGAACACAAATGCTGTCACTCCCGTAATGAAAATGGATGGAGAAACATTACCAAATTGTGATTTCTTTAAATATCTTGGGTCACTCATCCATATCGATGGAGGATGTGCAGCAGATGTTACACATATAATAAGTGTGGGATGGATGAAGTTTAGGTCAATGACGGGAGTTCTATGTGATCCGAAAATAGCAGTAAAGTTAAAAGGAAAAATATACCAAACGATTGTCAGACCCGCACTCCTCTATCGCTCCGAATGCTGGACGATGTATAACTCTTACTCTAGGCAACTAGAAACTGCTGAAATGCGCATGCTAAGATGGTCAGCTAGTATGTCCTTAAGAGACACCATAAAAAGCTCACGCATTCGTGGAAGCCTAGGTGTTACAGACATCAACAGTAAGATGGAAAATAGGCGATTGAGATGGTATGGGCACGTTGGACGCAGAGCGTCCGATCACATTGTGAACCAGGCAATCTCCATGGATCTTCCTCGAATAACAACCAGAGGAAGACCAAAGAATTCATGGGTGGTGCATAAAAAAAACCTGATGCAGAGGCACGTCCTGGAGGACGTAGTCCGGGACAGAAGAGCATACAACCTGAGGACGAGGAGAGCTGACCCCGACAGTCTTCGCAGACAGTGAGTTGGGATGGAGCCAGGGAGAAGATACTAGTACCTCCGAAGTTTAGTTGATGATACACGAGTACATTGATTCCGATCTGAAATGTTGCCGGTATGATTGCCGTTGATATCCAGTTTTTTTTTAAAAAGGATTATATTCTGGTTTTAACTTAAGACCTTTTTTATATATTTCTGGTTCGAAGAAGTTTCAATATGGCAATACGTGAATTACATTCTCTTTGTTTGATCCAAAAAGGGTATTGCGTGATGGTAATGATGATTGTTGTCGAATTTCATAAGTCGTTAAATCTCAGAGCTGTCAAAGTTTACTCGCTATAAAAAAAAAAAACTTTGCGAGCACATTTTGGAAAGCGTGTTCCTGGCGCTCCAAATACCTTGTCCCGGTACTGCACACCAGACGAGGGAGGGGGAAAAGGTTAATTAAAATGGTGGAGGCCTAACAAAATATCCCTCGGCCTGCGCTGAAAAATGGACTGCGACACCTGAAGCTTTTATTTCAGGATATTTTGTTTCAGTAATTTACGACTTAGGGATGAATTTCACGAAAAATGTCGTTGACAAGTGTGTTTTAGTTATTATTTTATGTTCCACTTTGTTTCAAAGGTCAGTCGTTTAATTACGTGCTTTTTAATGGTATTCAGCGCACGTATTGAGCAAACTTCTTTTTCACACCTTAGTTCTGGCGAGTTTATGCATTCCCAATAAAAGTTTAATTTAAATGAATGCATTCCCGATTAAAAAAAAAACACTTTTAACACGTTATGACGCTACTATAGCTAACATACATGATCTATTTTATTTTAAAGTGAATTTTGTATTTCTAATGCTGAGCACATCACTCCATTATATTTATAGTCAATTTCTCGATTGGTTTTAGTCGTTCACAGTGTTTTTTTTGTCATTTTAACGTGTTTATGTTGTTATAGCTACAGTCATATTATTATTTTAGCGTGTTTATTGTGTTATGGCAACAATCAAATTATTATTTTAACGTGTTTTTTTGTTATGGCAACAGTCATATTATTATTACGTAACATTCAATGAATTGAAGTTCTTTATTTAAGGTAAATGTTTGTTTTCCTGATTACTATTTTGATTGGATCGATATTTTTTATCATTTTTTAAAATATCAAGTATAACGACCAAATGGTTTAACAAATTATTCATAAAAAAATAGAAATCATGATGTCATTTCAGATACCTTTTTTTTTGGCTCAAAATGAAAGAGATATAGGTGACGTGTACAGTTTTGGGAAGCAAATGCTTCAGCTGAAGATAACCCCTTTTGGGAAGTCTCATCAAAATTTATGATGATATAAGAAAACTACACAAATACACTATACTATGCCTCACTATCACATATTAGATGATCTACCAAACTTTCTTGGTAGTTTGTCCTTCCTTGGTAAGTTTTCTGTAGTATCTTACCAAATTTGTTTTTCTGAACGTACTACCTTGATCAAAAAGTTTTAGGACTTTATTCATAAAATCGAAAATACAAGTTTATTAATCAAAATCGATATGGTTCTCTTCAAAGTACTCCCCATCGACTGCAACTCACTTACGCTAGCGCTTGATCCAATCCTCGAAACACCGCCGGTACTCAATTTTCGGTATGTCCATCACAGCCGTCAGTCCTCTGCCAGCTCTCTGATGGTTAATTTGCGGTTTTCGGCCAACATTTTTTTGATTTTATCGATGTTTTCATCGGTTTTCGACTGCCACTGCGTTCGTCATCCTCGACCGACTCACGACCCCTTCTGAAGCGTTCGTGCCACCGAAAAACACTTCTATAACATTTCCAAAGTCTGCGGACTATTAAATCCGTTTTTCATACAAAATTTAATGCAAACTCGTTAATGCACAGTTGATTCCATTTTAAAACTTGTAAAAAATCGAAAACACGCACAAAGGTAGATGTACTCAGTACAGCGTAACTTTTACAAATGTCAAACTATGACGCTGAAATTTGGAGGGAAGGGTCAATGATAGATGTGGTAACCTAACAAAAAAAAATTCCGATCGGGTGACTGACAGCGCCACACGGTGGCTGGTCCTAAAACTGTTTGATCAAGGTAGTATATATGGTAGATACAAGAAAGTACCTTATCTTATGGCTGTAGCTACTACCTTCCAATACTTGCACTTAATGTAGATATTTTTATTTTGTAATATTATTCATTTGTGAATAACGGCGGGTTCAAGTCCCGAGCTAGAGCACTCTTTGTAATATTTTTTTATTTTATTAATTTAATTAACACAACACAACAGTGTATTTTACATACAAATGAACATATGACAAGTTATACAAATACTTAAAATTATTGACAAAAAATACAAAACTTTATCTTAAACTAATATGTACAGGAGATACAATAAAGCAGTAGTAATAACAAATTACAAAGTCGTTGTTTAAAATAATTTAATATTAATATGTATATTTAAGTTCAATATATATATGTACGAGTATATCACAAAATATTATCAAATTTTACCAAGTAGACTTACGTAATTGTCGAAGACTTATTTTATAGTGGTAAAGAACTTATATTTGTTTTTAGTGGAACAACACTTACATAGAACAAGAATAATTGAATTTTTCGACAATTGTTTGGATAGATCTTGAGATATAGAAAATTTGCAGAATAGAAACCTTCAACATGTTGATGCAGGGTTACTCAACTCCAGAGGCAAAGTATTGTCCTTAATGTTTTGTTTATATTACGTTATTTATATTAATAAAGGAGAGCACAAAGTTAGTAGCTATTTCTAAATATTGTTGTGATATTCAGGCGAATACTACTAGGCGTATCCAGAAAGTAAGTGTACTGAGGCTCTCACGACCGCATGGATTTTATTTTCGACATGTTGGTTACACTTCCGTGTAGCCTGACCCTTCTCCTCCGCAACGAGACCGGTTCGAGGTCAGTACGTTGAGAAGTGTCGACGCGACAACACGTTTCGTGAAAAATGTCAATCCAATCTCCCGCCAAGTGCGAAATAAATAATGCCGGGCAAGAGTTTTTGAGGCGCTGTAAACTCCATGGAGATGAATTTCTCCACTCCATCGTTACTGGAGATGAAACTTGGGTTGCACACTACACGCCTGAAACCAAAAGGCAGTCTCAACAGTGGCGTCACACCTCTTCACCCTCCACCAAAAAGTTCAAAACCACAATTTCAGCCAAGAATATCATGACATCCGTGTTTTGGGACTATTAAGGCATAATTTTAATTGAATATATGCCTCAAGGGGAGACCATCAACTCTGCAAGATACTGTGAGACCCTAAAAAAATTGCGGAGGGCGATTCAGAACAAGATGAGAGGCATGCTGATAAAGGGAGTCTGCCTGTTGCACGACAATGCCAGACCACACACGGCCAACGCCACGAAGGAACTGCTCGCCTCGTTTAAATGGGATGTCCTGAACCATCCCGCGCATTCCCCTGACCTAGCACCTTCAGATTACCATCTCTTTACCTCCTTGAAGCTGCACATGGGTGGAAAAAGGTTTTCAACCGACGAGGACGTAAAGGAGGAGATGGAGAAGTGGACGGAAGGGTTGGCGGGAAACTACTTCGAGGAAGGCATCAAAAAGTTGATACCCCGCTTCACCACCTGCATTGAGAGGAATGGCGACTATGTAGAAAAATAGCTTATATATGTACTACGGTAACCACGTAATTTTTTTGTTTAAATAAAAAAATTGTAACCTACAAAAATTCAGTGCACTTACTTTCTGGATATGCCTCGTATGTATACTTGTATTAAAAATATCTAAATTATGCAAAACTCATTTCCAAATATTTGCATACGAATTATAGATGAGTTAATTTTATAATTAGTACAGCAATTTTCGTTATAAAAGGGATTCAGCTGTCTTGTGGATCTAGTGGGAACACGAAATGAAATTCTTGCGAGTAAGTGAGGTGCATGGATTACTGAGTACCTCGATTACCGCGATTACGATTACATCGATTACCGTATAAGTTGTCCTTTTATTATTATTATTATTATTAATCGAACCCGCAACCTTTCGATCGGACAGATGTCTTACTCGTTCAACTTTTTTATATAATCCTCAAAGAACTTACATCTAAGCTGAAGACATCTTATTACCACCACGCGCCGTAGCTTTAAAGCTTTCATAAATCCCGGCACATCCTTGATGAATGGGGTGACCAAATATTCGAGACGCCGAGAACCCGCGAATGGGTTTTGTTCGTTGGAAAGGTTCACAACCGTTGACAAGCTAATTATTCAGACAAATCTTTTTGGTTACGATTCGAGCGACCTAGATGCAAATACGACAGTGTCAAATCATCATAAATAAAATGCATCTTTTGGAAAATCAATTTGCAAGATTGCCAGTATTTTATTGTATATGTTTATAGCTCAACACAATACCAATTGTGTTAAGCTTTAAACATATACCTGATTGCAGAGCTTGGTACTGTAAAATTATTTTGGTATTAATAATTTTTATGCTTTTCGTCTAAAGGGTTTTCTTATTTTTTCGAGGTTCATCTCCTATCTAATCTTTATTATGTTTACTACAGCCCAGAACATCTCAGTAAAACTGCACCCATACCCTTCCCGCAAGTTTTTAAGTCAAGAAATGGATCTTGTGGGGTTATTACCCTGTGACGATTTCTTTTAACCAACCAGAAATATGTTTATAAGGTCATAAGGGAAAAGCAGACTGATTTTTTTAAAATCAGTCTTCAGCAAATTTAGTCTTCAGCAGTAATCGATCCGGCAACCTTCAGGCTAGAATACAGGCATGTTACCAACTGCACCACGGGGTTTTTTTAAGATGAGTAACACGATTGCCACATGCTTTCTTGTTTCAAGGTTTCTATAATTGCATATTGTCAAAAATTCGATATGGTGAGCAACTTTTCGATAATCGCCCTTTATCATAAATATCTCAGGAACTTTTTTTTTTGTATTCGTTCCAGTATATTTGTGATCTGCAAGGTATGCATGGAAGAAATAGAGCTAGAAAGAATGGCTGGATCAAGCGGATCAGATTTTAAAAGAATGTAAAGTGAAAAGTATGAATAATGGAAGATATTGCGAGACGTATGAATGTGGAAGAGGCGAATGTCGTGTACTTGGATAAAATAACTTAGAGACCAGTTCTCTCTGCATTTTTCGAAAGAGAGATAGCGTGATAGAAGTAATTGGATAAACCACTTTTGCTTCTCCCTGCCTAACGTATTGTCTTGTTATACGAGCAAATAGGTGACAAGACCGACGTGAACAAATTGTGTACCATAAATTACTTCCTTTGGTAAGGTCTCTCTTGTCGCTCGTATAAAAAATTGTTATAATAATCGTTACATACTGTTGGAGATGACGTGAACGAAGTAGGCAGGGTTTGGTGAGAAACTTTATAAGAAATGAAGGAAGTAAAAGTATCAAGGAAGAAGATTCTTTATATTTACTAGTGTGTTTAAAAAAAAACAGATGCGTAAGACTCTCGCGCGGTAGAAGTGAAACTTGTTAGCTCCTAGGAAAAGTTGATTTTATGCATTGCTTTTTTTCCATTTGCTAACGATTTTTTTCTAGGATTAGGAAATGGTTATGTGGAATTTAATTCAAGAAAATCTCTCTTTATCAAATGAAAAAAATGTGTTTTTATTGTTAATAATAAATAATAATAATTTTAACTTTTCTATGCAAGCCGTGTAGAACGATTTATCTTTGGTTTCAAAATAGGCGTTAGTTTCAACAATCACTTCTTCATTGGAGCCAAATCTCTTTCCCTGTAGCATCTTTTTGAGGTCTGCGAACAGCTAATAGTCGCCGGGGGCCAAATTTGGAGAATAAGGTGGGTGCGGAAGCAATTCGAAGTTCAACTCATGCAATTTGGCCATCGTTACCATCGACTTGTAACACGGTGCATTGTCCTGATGAAAGAGAACTTTTTTCTTCTTCATATGAGGCCGTTTTTCTGCAATTTCTGCCTTCAAACGCTCCAATAACGCTATGTAATATTCGCTATTGATAATAGCAAAAGTAGCGTCACTAAAACCACTGTAACTCAATGACACAATATCGGAATGTCATGAAAGTTTGACAAGTAACTTCTAAAGATTGGTACTAACTGAGGATGGTATGGATTTGTTATTAGAGGCGCCATCTGTTGGTTAGTCCCGGGACTTATTGATCGATGTGCTACGTTTTGCATATGATTTATACATGATGAAAATTTACAACTTATTTTTTCATATCAATTTGGTTGTAAATGGTCTTTCAAATTGAGCGTTTTTTTAAATAATTTTTATTAAATTCTTGAATAAAACACACAATTTGCTTTGATTTCAAAAAACTTTTTATTGGTCATTGAAGTATAATGTATGTCATTTAAACACAAAAAAAACAATTTACGCCAAATGTCCACCTCTTGCAGCTCTACAAATGTCCACTCTTTTGTCAAAATTTTCGATGACATGTTGGCATAATTGCGGTTCTAGCTCACCAATAACGCGAATAATTATTCCATCCTTTAGCTCAGAAATTGATCGGGGGTCATTATTATAGACCTGTATTTGTCCAACGGTGTCAGATCACATGATCTTGGTGGCCAATTAACATCACCATTCCCTGAGATTACAATACATAAAATAATTCAACAATTTGGACGCTTTGTTGTATTGTATACGACTCCATTTTTATAAATTTCATACATAACACTTTGTAAAATGTCACAAGACCCAAGCAAGTTCACGACGCCATCTGTGTATTATTAAAGAATTTAAAGGATTTTTTTCCAGTTCACATGAGAATTCTTTTGGCCAAGTTTTGTTGCTTTAAATTGAGAATGATATTTTAATTAAAAATGCTTATCTAGAATACTTCCTTTATATTTTTTACAGCCCGCTTCCAGTGTGACCCGGTCAATGGGTCAGGTTTGGAATATTTCAATATTTCCTATTCACGCAATTGCTCGCGTGTTATTCTAAATAATTTTAAAAATTTATTTTACAACAAACAATTCTGAAACGGAGTTCTTACAAACATCATACGTTTATTCTAAACAATTCGAAGTTTCCTCAATCGAGTTTCATTACTTTTTTATGTTTTTTTCATTAAAAAATACACTGAAGATAAAATTTATACTAAAGCCTGCTTTACACGATTATTTATTTAATTAAAAAATATGTTCAAAAGATTTAATTTTATTTGTCTGTAACATTTAACCTTTCCCTTCCTATGCTAAAAAATCCGCTCGTTCCGGTGCTGTACATGATGATGATACATGTATTGAATATACACGTATCATCATCATCATCATTGTCAACCAGGGTCGATCCACTACTGGATGAAGATCTCCCCAAGTTGACTCCAAATAGTTCGGTTTTTTGCTCGCTGATGCCATGTGATGCTGCCGTGCTTCCTGATTTCATCTATCCAGCGTACCTTCGGTCTTTTTCTGGGCCTCTTTTTGCCTGTTGGGTACCATTGGATTATTTCGGATGTCCATTGGGAGTCTGACATTCTGGCTACGTGTCCGGCCCATTGCCACTTAATTTTTTTACACACCTTTATAACGTCTTCTACCTTTGTTATATTGCGAATCCAGGTGTTTCGTTTACGGTCTCTTTTAGTATACCCCAACATGCATCTCTACATGCCCTTTTGTGCAATACATGTATACACATGTAAAAATGAGCGATTTAAAATCGGAAAAATAAAAATATTCATGGCCAATCGCTTAAATTAATAAAATTTGAAGTCAAAAGTGATAATAATTGAAATTTAATTGCTGAAAAAAACTATCGGTAGACGTTCATAAAACGGGCACACGTTTGATTGTATTGGTAAATTTATTCCCAATTTTCACAAAATATCTCTGATGTGGCCGATAAGAGCTAATTATTATTAATATTATTTTTTCATTCAATGCGTAAATGTATTACGGAGGAATACCTAAAACCTGAACCCAGTATTTATTATCTTTATAGAGATATTAAAGTTTTTAGAAGTAATGTGTACTAGTTAAACATCACAGGGAAGGAAGGGTTAAAATGTAGGATATTATTTTAAGGTCAACATCAACCGCGGAAGAAATAAATTTAATTTATTTTTCGTTTATTCAATTTCACAATCAATACAGTTTAGTTCGATCCCTCTACCATCCACGCTGTTATAAGGGACAACATACGTTTCCATTTAGCGTGGTTTCCATTTTTGACATAATTCAGCCGGGAGAAGTTTCTCGCAAAATTTTCATCGTAGCACGAGCTGCGTGTGATGTGGCACCGTCCTGTTGAAACCACATGTGCTGTAGGCCCAATTGATCCAATTTGAGTGCAAGAAAGTTTACCAACATGTCACGATAGCAATCATCAGTTACTGTTATGTACAGCATTGCCTCTAGTGTCCTCAAAGAAATATGGCCCAATGATGCCGCCGTCCCGAATTGCGCACCATACAGTCACTCTACGAGGGTGAAACGGTTGTTGGTGTATCAATTGAGAATTTTTAGTTCCCTAATAGCGGCTATTCTGTTTATTTCCAAAGTCAACCAAGTCGAAATGTGCCTCGTCGCTCATGATGATTTTGTGCCAAAAATTGTGGTCGTCTATACCGACCTGTACAACCCGAGCACTCCAATCTCGCAGCCGTTTATGGTCATT
The DNA here is from genome assembly GCA_949825065.1 of Odontocerum albicorne. Classification (NCBI taxonomy): domain Eukaryota; kingdom Metazoa; phylum Arthropoda; class Insecta; order Trichoptera; family Odontoceridae; genus Odontocerum; species Odontocerum albicorne. Next base: position 32,160,275 of record OX463860.1, read on the forward strand.
TTCCTGTAGCTCTTGTATCAATTGAATTTTATACAAATAAAAATGCAAATATTTTTTGATATTTTTTAACAAACATGATGGAGAGATTCCCAATTTTTGTGCACGGCGTCGATGAAAGGTGCACGTACGTTAACCAACACTGTCTCACTGCATCAATCTTTTCTGGCGTTGGTTACGTTATCGTCCAGACTTTACTTTATCTCCCAGTGTATGCGAGTTTTCAAAGTTATTAATTACACGCTGAATGGTTGACTTGCTTGGCACATGATTTGAACCAAATAAAACACGCAATTTTCTTCACGTGTTCACAACTGAACAAGTATTCAAATAAAATGTTTTAATAACTTCAACACGTTGTTGCGTAGTTAAATGCTCCATAATAAGTTGTCATCGACCACTCTCCACGACTGTCAAATATAAACTGACAAATTTAATAATAGTCAAATCAAAATGGCGGCCTAACAAAATCGGCCTGGAACATAAAACGCATCCTGTATATATACGTTGAGTGAGAATATAGGAAGTTAGTGACTGCGGTCATTATATTAGGTGCATTCTTGCATCTGAATATGTTCAGAAAAACACATTTAGCAAAAAAACCTTTCCAAGGGAAGACCAACGACAAAGAAACCCTTGAAGTTATTCCGATATGTGATAGTAACTCATTCGGTATAAGGTTCATATAACATCATAAATTTCTGTGACCTACAAAAAAGGTTATCTTTAAGTGCTTCCTAAAACTGCACACGCCACTAATATTTCTAATACTAAGAGGTAAACTATTCCACGTCACAGGACCAAGAAACAGACATTGCTATATTATAATTCTCCTCCTTGTTGGTTCGATTTTAAACAACCTTAAAGTTCTACTCCTGCCCTACAAAAGTAATTATAATCAGTTACTCGATATAAAAACAGAAATATTTTTCTATAAAATGTATTCGAAATACATTCTTTTTGCGGTAGGTACAGTTTATCACTCGAGATTCTTCGATGTTCAGCAGTAAACCATCCTACTTGAAGGAGCATTCTGGATTACCCAACTTTATGCGCCATAAAGGCAGCTCGAGTGGCGCTCGGCTATTGTTACATCCATTTTGCGAGCGGGCAGGGTAGGGGGTAGAGGGTAGAAAAAAATATAATATAAATGGGGTCAAGTATGCAGCTATCGGTTTCATTTTTATGACAGAAATTTTGTTATATTTTCTTACTTATTAAATTAAAAAGTATTTCATATTAAATAAGTAAATAAAGGTTTATTGATAGGGACATAGTATGTAGGTATAAGTACATATGATCATCTGTCTACATTCATCCACTGCATGATATTGGACTCTTCAAGTTGTTTCCAAGAAGTCCTGTCCTTAACGCATTGCTGCCACCCAGCGTGCCTTCTGTCTTCTTACAGGCCTAGTTCTGTCTACTGGTACAACTGGATTACTTCATACGTCCAACGATGGTCCGTTGTTAAGGTGACGTGTTCAGACCACTTCAATTTTTTGCGACCTCTATAACATCGTCGACTTTTGTTTGACTGCGTACCCCCTCATTGCGTTTGCGGTCTCTCCTGTAATTACCTAGCATGCACCTCTCCTTGCTGCGGTGTGTTATCTGGAGGTTTGGTGTCATTCGTAAAGAAAGAATTCATATTTTGCATCTATATGTTAGTACAGATAAGTGAAAAACATGAAGACCTGCTAAATAGTCTGGAAAGGTGGAGAAAAATCTTGGAGGGCAATGGATTGAGACCGAGCAGAAAGAAAACAGAGTATCTGTACGTACCATTCGAGAACACAAATGCTGTCACTCCCGTAATGCAAATGGATGGAGAAACATTACCAAATCGTGACTCCTTTAAGTATCTCGGGTCACTCATCCATAGCGATGGAGGATGTGCAGCAGATGTAACACATAGAATTAGTGTGGGATGGATGAAGTTTAGATCAATGACAGGAGTTCTATGTGATCCGAAAATGCCAGTAAAGTTAAAAGGAAAAGTATACCAAACGATTGTCAGACCCGCACTCATCTATGACTCCGAATGCTGGGCGATGTGTAGGATACCTACCTAAATAAATATTTAATTGTCAAAATAAATAAGTGAATTGTTAAACATAATTAAATTAAATTAATTATTGTTAAAATAGTAAACATACAGGGTCAATGACCGATGAAGTATTTACAGATTGTCACACGCTAGGAACAACAACAATGTTTACTATTTTATAGTATTTGCGACCTGTCTAGCCATCTACGAATACAAATAAATATCTACCCGCCAATGCACGCGCTAGAGTAAGACAGAATATGTATCGCGAACTGGTTCACTCATTTGTATAAATTACCCGCATGCCGAGAAATAAATATTATTATTGTTCATTCAACTGTCAAGACTTGTTATTGATTGCCCGCTGTCCACTTTCGCTTTCATCCGCATTCTTGAGTATTTATATTTAAATAAATACAAATCAAAATCATCACGACTTATAAAGATAACCAACCCGCTATAGATGTATAACTCTTACTATAGGCAACTATAAACTGCTGAAATGTGCATGCTTAGATGGTCAGCTGGTGTGTCCCTAAAAGACAAAATAAAAAGCTCACGCATTCGCGGAATGGAGAGACGATTGAGATGGTATGGGCACGTTGGACGCAGAGCACCCGATCACATTGTGAACCAGGCAATCTCCATGGATCTTCCTCGAATAACAACCAGAGGAAGACCAAAGAATTCATGGGTGGTGCAAAAAGATAACCTGATGCAGAGGCACGGCCTGGGGGACGTAGTCCGGAACAGAAGAGCATGCAACCTGAAGACGAGGAGAGCTGACCCCAACAGTCTTCGCAGACAGTGAGTTGGGATGGAACCAAGGAGAAGATGTTATTACAGATAAGATGCATTGTTTAAATACCTTCCGTTTGAGACATGTTGGGAGATTGCTCTTGAAAATTTACTTCAGTCGTCCAAAGGATCTGCAAACTAGTTTTGTTCTTCTTTGACCTTCCGGTCAAAAAGAGCTGTCTTCAAGTGCTTCCTAAAGCTATACACGTCACATGTATATCTAATTCTTAGAGGCAGACAATTCCACGATACAGAAACAGCAACGACAAAGTCCTATCATAACATCCCAACCTATTGGATCGATTCGAAACAATTATTTTTTTTGATGAAGTCAAAATCGACCACAAAATTCTTCGAAATTTTATTTTTAAATTTCAACGATCTCAACGTAATTAGCGTTTAAATTTAACAAACGTTTTTTTTAAATAGGCAATACACTCAAACAAACATATGATGATTTGTACCACTAAATCAAATACATTATGAAATTATACAATAGGAGAAACCATTTTTTTATTTAAACGAAAATCGACCTATATGAATAAAAACATATGGGTAAGGTAAAAATCGACTTAAATGAATAAAAACATATGGGTTAGGTAAAAATCGACCTAAATGAATAAAAACATATTGGTAAGGTAAAAATCGACCTAAATGAATAAAAATATATGGGTAAGGTAAAAATCGACCTCAATGAATAAAAACATATGGGTAAGGTAAAAATCGACCTAAATGAATAAAAACATATGGGTAAGGTAAAAAATTATTTCTCCACATACAAATATGGAGAACATTTAATTTTAAACAACATTTAAACATTAGATAAAAAGGAATGTATGTATCACAATAAAAAATTCACTTAAGTCAGCAGGCTTCATATTTCGTTTTACTATGGTATTTTCCGGTGGTCTTCTTACCAAATCTTCTACCTGGCTCCATCCCAACTCAATGTCTGCGAAGACTGTTGGGGTCAGCTCTCCTCGTCCTCAGGTTGTATGCTCTTCTGTCCCGGACTACGTCCCCCAGGCCGTGCCTCTGCATCAGGTTATCTTTTTGCACCACTCATGAATTCTTTGGTCTTCCTCTGGTTGTTATTCGAGGAAGATCCATGGAGATTGCCTGGTTCACAATGTGATCGGGTGCTCTGCGTCCAACGTGCCCATACAATCTCAATCGCCTCTCCTCCATCTTGCTGTTGATGTCTGTAACACATAGGCTTCCACGAATGCGTGAGCTTTTTATTTTGTCTATGGACACACCAGCTGACCATCTTAGAATGCGTATTTCAGCAGTTTCTAGTTGCCTATGAGTAAGAGTTATACATCGTCCAGCATTCGGTGTCATAGAGGAGTGGGGGTCTGACCATCGTTTGGTATACTTTTCCTTTTAACTTTACTGACATTTTCGGATCACATAGAACTCCCGTCATTGATCTAAACTTCATCCATCCCACACTTATTCTATGTGTTACATCTGCTGCACATCCTCCATCGCTATGGATGAGTGACCCAAGATACTTAAAGGAGTCACCATTTGGTAATGTTTCTCCATTCATTTGCATTACGGGAGTGACAGCATTTGTGTTCTCGAATTGTAGGTATAATAATTCTATTTCAATTTATATTTGGTAAGAAGACCACCGGAAAATACCATAGGAAAACGAAATATGAAGTCTGCTGACTTTAGTGAATGTTTGATTGTGATACATACATTCTTTTTTATCAAATGATTAATTGTTGTGTTACTAACATTCCATAAGAATGGATAACAACTGTTGTAAACAGTACGTCCTGGAGAGTATACTTTGTGTTAATCACTTCAAGACTAATTCAGTTCAATTACACCACCACCCACGCTGTTATGGAGCATAAAATAAGTCCCCATCGAGCGCGATCTACACTAGAAGATCGAAGTCTTCTTTATTTTTTTAGAGTGCGACGTCACGTAGTGACGAAGAAAGAATTTCCCAAAGGGAATTCTTCTCCGGTGGTGACACACCTGAGTGTGGAAAGAATATTAGTGAAAACGGACTTAAAGTCCGACATCACGGGAGAAGGAAAATTATTCGCAGTGCATTATTTTTTTCTTATAAAGTGGGTTAATACCTGGAATTTAAACAGTCCTGCAAGTTGCCAGTACTTTAACAGAAAATTTCAAATTCAACAAATCCATCCTTTGACGCCACTAGATTGGAGTAGCCAACATTAGTCCGAAGATGAACCAATGTTCGATGAAGTTGAACTAATGTTCTATGAAGATGAACCAATGATGAACTAAATGGAGCTCCTTTCGGAAATTACTGATTCAATTTTCATACCAGTACAACAAAATGTGCTCTGCAAATTGATCCAGATGGCTGCAAAAATTGCAACATGGTGAAGAGACAAGATTGAAACTTACGTGTTTGCCATTAAAGCTTCCATGACCAGAGATAAATTAAGTAGTCCAATAGTTTGGGTATACCCATGGGGAGCCGAGGTACGCTCTGATGTAAGGAAATATTTTAAACATCTTTCTTCCCACGAAGGAGGTCCTCCACTAACGATGTTGCCAAGTTGACACTGGGCCTCTAGGCTGGGTTTAAAATCGCACGAGGAGTCATCACTGGCAAGGGGTGAAGGTGGATGTTACCTATACTCGTAGGTTCACCCTTACCGAGAAGGATAATCTCTATGTGTCACTGGATCTCCTGATCTAAAGGAGCGAGCCCCGTTAAGATCGAGAGTGCTTACATTGAGCATGTCCTATAAGCCTTGGCAATAATCAACAGTGCCCATCATTGACCGCCAATCAGGATCCTCTTGGCATCTGAGAGCCAACTTCTGCGTGCCTCCATGAAGGTCGTCAAAAATACTCCAAATACAAAATGTTTGCTGTGGATTGATTAAAGTTAAATAATACAAGTTTTATAAGTTTTTTTATCATATGATAAACTTCCCATATTTTTAAAAGAAAGGGTTGAACATGTGGCATTTAAGTAAAGATGACACTTACCTGTAACAAGAGAGATTTTTTTATAACCATGTAACATTGAACTCTTTCCCCGCGGGGAGCACAAACGCCTGTGATCTGACGACAATCCAAGTTTCAAATCCCAAATCCTTAAAAAAAATGACACAAAACCGGAATAAAAATTGAACTAAAATTAAAAATAATCTTTATTCTAGCGACATCTCTGAAAACCTTGTCAAATAATATATTAGTTTATGAGATATTGTTGAATAAACAGAGCGCCGAATTTTTTTGGTTTCTCAATATTTCCAGCATTAACGACCTGTCGCGCGGATCGAGTCCTGCGATGAATCTCTCTTACGTAAATAAACATTACTAAGTCTCTCTTACGTAAATAAACATTACTAGTGCTATATGCATTTGATTGGGTGAGTGTCATGAAGCATTGATTTGATTGTAGCATTCCTTTGTTTATTTTACGTAATGTTTAGTTTATCTCCTTTATTTAATGAGTCTCCTTAAGAGTAATGACTATTATTTATTATCAGAAAATTACTTAAGTGTCATGTTTACTTGGTGTTGTAATCAAATATCAGTGGTTCTAAACAAAATATGTGTTTAAACTTAGAAATTAAAAAGCGCTGAAATTGTGCCGCGCACAGGATTCGTGGAATTTGATTTTTAACGCGGTGAACAGGTTAACCATGTTTTTCACTCATATTTCAACTGTACATTTGTTTTGTTAGCCTTTCTTTATTCATTCATTTCACATGTCCAAACCATCTCTGAGTACTATTCTTTGTCTTATTCAACATATTAGTGGACATTCATATCTAACCACTTCATACATTATTTTGTTAAATTTAATATTGTCACCTTGTATTCTTTTAAGAACACGCATTATTTTGTTAAATTTAACATTGTCACCTAGTATTATTTTAAGAACACGAATTAATTTGTTAAATTTAATATTGTCACCTTGCATTATTTCAAGAACACGCGTTATTTTGTTAAATTTAACATTGTCACCTTGCATTATTTCAAGAACACACGTTATTTTGTTAAATTTAACATTGTCACCTAGTATTATTTTAAGAACGCGCATTATTTTGTTAAATTTAATATTGTCCCATTGTATTCTTTTAAGAACATGCATTATTTTGTTAAATTTAGCATTGTCACCTAGTATTATTTTAAGAACACGCATTATTTTGTTAAATTTAATATTGTCACCTTGTATTCTTTAAAGAACACGCATTTTATTCTGTTCTTTTCAGTCTATTTCCATATTTACGTTTTACTTGCATACCTCAAAGTTGGTACTAAAATTATTGGAACCCTTTTATATTTGTATTTTTTGGTACCATCGGGAATCGCCCCCGAAACACCCAAGTGATATACCAGTGTCTTAACAACTATATCACGTAGATCGTCATAAAGCTACTTTGAAATATGCAAATACGAAGCAACAATTTTTTTTTACTTGGTTTTAAGTAACACTTGACATTTTGTTTAGTCGGAAATGTTAAGACCCCAAACCGATATTTGCCCATAGTGCTTTAGTGCATTTACGAACCACACGAAGTTATTCTGGTGTGTCAATGTAAATACGTGAACATCTTACGCTGATCGTATAGCTATATTTGTCAGTCATCCATGCACATTTTCAGTGTAGCAAAGTTCGTATTTAACATACTTAAATACATATTTATTTATGTTATGACTTGTAGAAAAGGTTTGTGTGAGCTCTTGAGTGTGGTGTTTTTTATTGTTTTATATTTTCATTTTATGATTATATGCGGTAGATTGTGGGGTGAATGTTTTTGGTCTGTCTGTAGTGATAAAGTGTAAGGAGTTTGATTTCGCGTGATGTATACATACGTAATTGAGTGTCACTGTTTGTCAGGTTGATGAGAATGTGCAACGGGGTTTTTTATAATCAAAAATCGGAAAGAAGTATCGATTTATTTTTTCATGCTATATGTCCTCAGTGAGATACAGGCAAAAGCCTAATTTACCGGGGACACGACAAATGAAAGGCAACAAACCCAGATCCATTAAAATTGTGTCCAAATTAAATTACCTGTTGTTTTTTCACAAATTATGTATATTTATTGTCATGTGTAAAATAAATAAAATAAAAAAATGATTTATATTTATTTGTTAACCTTGATGTGAATATTGACAGAGTGATTTCTGGAGAATTCAATCTGACAAGCGGTGTATCACAGGGGTCGCCATTAGGTCCTGTGTTGTTCACACTATTTATTAACGACATATTATATCTGCGTGTTTTGAGGGATTGGAATACTTGATATTTGCGGCTGACGTCAATATATTTAGTAGGGGTTTGTTTTGTTATTTGTTTGAACTGTTTTGTGCACACGGTTAAACTTGTTTTATCTAGTGGGTTAATAAAGCAAATTTATTCCAACCAATCAGCTCATCTTAGATACATGAAACTCTTCAACCTATAACAGATTTTACACAAAAAATATTTACGTGTATTCGTTTAAATTTAAGTTCAAAAAACAAAAAAAAAATACTTATACGAGTTATTACTTATCAATAATGGTAGAACTAGAAAAAATTAATTCGTTTTAAGACAAGGAAAAAATTGAAGCGAAAATAACTTACGAGGTAATTGAAGGGTTAGGTTAGGGTTATGGTTTAAGAGGGGAATAACTTACGAGATCTGAGAGAGAAGGAGATAATATGATTTAGGGGAGAATATTATGAGACACATATGGATCCAAATGAAATAAACTCGTGGCGTCTGATGAATGAATTACTCGTACATCTCAATACTAAAAAGTGTTTGAAATATTGTGAGGTTGTGGCGAAAAAAATTGCTGGCATTATAGCGTTACCAGAGGATACCAAATATTCATATTTCACTCTCGTCTAAAGTTCCGTTAATTCTCAAATTTATTTTTATTGTTTTTAAAACCATACTCCGAAGCGCCTTTTTTCTCTCCCATGTCCATGGCACACTTGCTACATTGACCAAAGAGTCCAATGTCTTGCATCGAAGAGAACTTGATTTGTAGAACGCCAAGATCTGTCCAAGTGGCAATTTCGAAGATCTTTCAAGTCCATCACAGCACTTTAGCGACAGGTAGTAATGTCTCTTCAGGTGCCACTGTAGAGGCTTGGTGATTAATATGGTTAAAATATTTTAGCACACTCGTGTGCTTTTGTTGTTCCAGTGAACATAAACCTTCATCTGATTTACAACTGGAAAAGATAAGGTAGAGCAGAACCATTTCTATTGTAGCGACTATCCGTGCGGTCACTGAACCCATTGAGGCGACCCTTGGCCTGCCCGGTCATTGAACTCGCATTCCTTACGATGCGAGACAAGCACTGGGCAAGGGTCGCGACATATCTTCCGCAGAACAATAAATACCCTACGCGATGACAATAAATATATTGTGAGGCGGAGACGAGACATCAACATATCTCTTGCTCCGTCTCGCGCACATTCCTAATATTATAAATACCGACGTTTATCAATAAAATACCTCTTTGCATATTCCGATTTCAAACGAGTTTTATTAAACCAAAAGATCATTCTCATCTCTTCGTTAAGGAACAAACCGTTCCTAAACTATCATAATGAAAAACGCATAAGACGAAGAACCCCAACACATTGACTGACCAAGTGAGAAACGCAACAAGACTAGCCTTAACAATTACTCTTCGAGTCCCGGAGTACAGGGATGGATGGAGAGGAATTGTCAAGGACTATCATGGGAGTCACGATGCTCATTCATGAGTATGATGATTATGCTCTATACTGTACATATCTGATCAGAGAACAACTTAGCAAACGAGGCATGACCTTTCATTCGCTTCTATTAGTATCGTAAAGTAGAATAGATCTACAAAATTCTTTGTAGTTTACTTTGTAAAAACCATAAAAAGCACTTAACCGATGGGTTTCATGTATGCCGAGCGGTTGTTGAGTGTAAATAGGTAATCTGGAAGACTTTGTGCATTTACAGCCTTATTTACAAGGTATATGGGATGAATTTAATAGCTTGCTCCAGCTTCAAGGATCCATAAACAGTAATACAGAAGTTTTCGTAAGAAAATACTTCTAATTTGACAAGTATCATACTTTGTGGCATTGCATTCTATACTATATACGAGTAATAATACAAGAACATATTTTTTAGCAATAAAATCACATTTTGACTAACTAAAAGTAAAGAAATGCAACAAATCGGCAAGTAACATATACGAGTATGTCTGATTTGGTAAATATTTTTAAGTTCATGTTGAGCACAGAACGGTTATTGTCTGACATTTACACAATCTTTGCTTTTAAGTGGTTAGTCCATTTACATTTTGGTATAATTTAATTAATTTTGCAAAGTTATATTCTTTTGTAATTTAATTAATTTTGTGTAGCAATATTTTTTTGTAATTTTATTAATTTTACAAAGTTAAATTTTTTGTAATTTAATAAATTTCGCAAAGTTATATTTTTTTGTACAATAATTTAATTAATTTCGCAAAGTTATATTCTTATGAAATTTAATTAATTTTTTGTAGTAATATTTTTTTGTAATTTAATTGATTTTGTGCTTTCGTTGAATGTTTTTTTTTCAATGTTGCACTATACTGCCCTCATAAGCAAAAACGCAGCTAATGGCAAAAGTTAAGTTTTGAAAAAAACTGCACTTTTATGTTTTTCATTGTTGCTTTAAAATGTCGTAATTCATAAACAAAAAAGCAGTAAAATGTGATTCGTAAGCAAAAACGCAGCAAAAGCATAGGCACTTGCTGTCTTTTTGCTTATGAATCACATTTTATGGTTTTTTTGCTTAGAAAAACCTAGTATTTTGTAAAATTAAAGAAGACATTATGTCGATTTTTGTGTTGAAATAAATGGTTTTCTGTATTTTTTTTATGGATTATGGTTCAGAATTTGATATGGAATATTTCCTCATACTTAGTTAAATTTCTGTTTTTTCCCGTTAGCTGCGTTTTTGCTTATGAGGGCAGTATAGATACGTTGGATATTTCATGCACTGCTTGAGTTTTGTATTTTGTTATTTTTTTTAAGTTGTTGATATTTTATCTTTTGTTAAATAAATATTGTTATGATTTGTAAAGGACACTTAAGCATCGAATATATTTCCAATTAAAAAAAATTAATTCATACGTTATTTTGTATCCAATGCTGTGGTGGGTGAAGGTAGATTAAGGAAAGTATGGTTGGAACAAGTGAATTATATTTTAAAAGAGGAAAAGGTTAAAAGTTGGACAAATCGTAAGAGTTCTATTAGAAAGTGGATGGATATGAAGAGGCTGTAGGGATCCACGGTCGTCGCTGAATATTGTCGCATACATACGGTCAATGACCGATGAAACGATCTTCGGATTCCTCGATAAATTATATTAAACAGTCCAAAGGTCACATGCCAACCATTGACGCCGGCCGAGCGATCGCGCCGCATTCCATACTAGAGAGAGAACGCACCACGCTGTCTCGCCAGTTTCGTAAATAAAATATCACCCACATACGATATTAATCGTTTTCTGCATTCACAGAAGCGAGACGGAAGCATATCGCGAGCGCACTCTCGTGCACATTCCAAAAACATATAAATACCTACGCTACTATAAAAATTAACACTCTCTCTTTCCGCATTGTGATTTAACAAGTTATTTTACTTATTTATCAACTACTATCATCATCTCGTCTCCCTATCAACCATTCTGCTAAAAGGCAAAGGATGTTTGTTGATATAGGAAGTCTACCACTCTGTCCTCTATACTTAATCACACAGGGAAATGGCGTGATGGTATATACTCGTATGTATAAATGTACGTATGTATGTATGCCCATTACGTACATTTTAACACAAACTGTTCTGTGCCCTTTTCAAGTGAGATGTCTGTATGTAATAAAGGTCAGATGTGATTAGCAGGGTGAAGAAAAGCATTCTCAGAGGAGATGTACATGTAGAACGAATAGTAGGTGATATATTGTTACCAATATAAACGTGAATGAGAATCGTGGGAAACGAAGATATTGCCAAGTTTTGTTTGAACCAAGTGACTGAAAATTTGAAAGAAAGAAATTTCAGAATCCTGAAAAATCGAGGGGGTTGTAAATCTATGGATGTTGAATAAGCCAAACATGTAAGTTACGTTAATTCCTACTCGACAGGGAAATGGCGTGACAGCATATTTGTACTCGTATTTCCTCATGAATGTTATGCGAATTCCAAAATTCGTAGCTCTGGAAAATCTTTTAAATTCTGTTAATCCCTCGAAGCCAATTTTTTTTTCTATATTTTTTTTAAGCCCTGTCAGATCTCTTAATTTAAGGACTGGTATTTTTTTGCGCAGGAAGAGATGGATATCAAGCTATTAAGGATTATCGTTTTCATGATATTCCGTAACCTAGTTGGTAAGGTAACTCTCTTCTTGCCTCGGGGTTACGAATTCGTTTCACAATGAATCCAGTTTAATAAAGAGGGTTAAACTAGAAAATATATTTGTATGGTAGAGTCAGTGGCTAGTTAAACTAGAAGAGATATCTGTATGGTACAGTTAGTGGCTTGTGGCAGTCGCCCACTCGGCATTCATACATACGGTCAATGACCGATGAAATGACCTTCGGATTCCTCGATAAATCTAAGTAAACAAGTCCGAAGGTCACCCGCCGGACATTCATCCCATAGCCGAGCGGACCGCACTCCATACTAGAGAGAGAACGCACCACGCTGTCTCGCCGGTTCCGTAAATAGATTGTTACCTACATACATCAATTAATCGTTTTTGAATTTACAGAAACGAGACGCAGGCATATCGCGAGCGCATTCTCGCGCGCATTCTAAAAAGACATAAATACCTACGTTACTAATAAAATTGGACAGACTCTCTTTCCGCATTGCGATCTAACGTGTTTTATTATTTATCAACAAATCATCCTCATCATCTCTTCCCTTAAGGACTAGCTCCTAAAATTAAACTAGAAGATATATTTGTATGGTACAGTTATTAGCTAGTTAAACCAGAAGAGATATTTGTATGGTACAGTTAATGGCTAGTTAAACTAGAAGATACATCTGTTTGGTACAGTTAGTGGCTAATTAAACTAGAATATATATTTGTATGGTACAGTTAGTAGCTAGTTAAACTAGAAGAGATATTTGTATGGTACAGTTAATGGCTAGTTAAACTAGAAGAGACATTTGTATGGTACAGTAAGTGGTTAGTTAAACTAGAAGAGACATTTGTATGGTACAGTTAGTAGCTAGTTAAACTAGAAGAGATATTTGTATGGTACAGTTAATGGCTAGTTAAACTAGAGGAGACATCTATATGGTACAGTTAGTGGCTAATTAAACTAGAAGATATATTTGTATGGTACAGTTAGTAGCTAGTTAAACTAGAAGAGATATTTGTATGGTACAGTCAATGGCTAGTTAAACTAGAAGAGACATTTGTATGGTACAGTAAGTGGCTAGTTCAACTAGAAGAGACATTTGTATGGTACAGTTAGTGGCTAATTAAACTAGAAGAGACATTTGTATAGTACAATTAGTGGCTAGTTAATCTAGAAGATATATTTGTATGGTTCAGTTAGTGGCTAGTTAAACTAGAACAGACATTTGTATGGTACAGTTAGTGGCTAGTTGAACTAGAAGATACATTTGTATAGTACAATTAGTGGCTAGTTAATCTAGAAGATATATTTGTATGGTTCAGTTAGTGGCTAGTTAAACTAGAAGACACATTTGTATGGTACAGTAAGTGGCTAGTTAAACTAGAAGAGACATTTGTATGGTACAGTTAGTGGCTAATTAAACTAGAAAAGAAATTTGTATGGTACAGTTAGTGGGTAATTAAACTATTGTAGAAAAGACATTTGTATTGTATAATTAGTGTCTAGTTAATCTAGAAGATATATTAGTATGGTTCAGTTAGTGGCTAGTTAAACTAGAAGATACATTTATATGGTACAGTTAGTGCCTAGTTAAACTTATGATATATTAAAAGTTTCATAGTTATTCGAAGAAAATAAACACATAAACTACATGATGAAATTCCATTTGCAGTTTTACCAGTATATCAGAGCTTTGTATTTTTAATATGGGTTATATAATTGACTGCGCTCCACAATTTTATTACTCCTGCTGCAGAACGAGGTAAAGAAAGCCACGGGAATTGGCTTTTTTACTGCCTAATAAAATATAACGTCGCATGCCGTTACCCTCTTTTACTTAACCTTTCACACCCCGACCTACGGAAATTGAAAATGGGTCCGAAACGAGGTACAAAATTACCCCATTAAATTGATATATATTTGCAATGATATGGGTGAAAATTTTAACGAAGTAAAGAAAAAAAATCAAGAATTTCATTGTTAATAGAAAGAAATTTGTTTTATTAACATATTTTGAGACGTTTATCTTCCGGCATCACACATCCATTGATCTTACTTGTTTTTGATTATCTTCATAATCTTATAAGCCAACTGTTATATTTCATCTGGGGTTTACTGGTTTAGTTTCTGATGAAGAGTTCTAGTTTAGTTCGAAAAAAAAGTGCTGTTTTTCAACATCTAGAATTAGTGTGATAGTTATTAAACGCTAAAACATCTATGTTCTTGTTAATTGTGCTTTTTATAGAGCAGCCGAGAGTATTGGACTTGACACGTCTCCATTTTTGGCTATTGTTTACCCATATTACTTGAGCATTGTTTTCGGGACAATACGGAAGATGCAATAACACAAGTTGTTTTTTTAGTGTTTGATACAATACGGAAAATGCAATAACACTAGTTGTTTTTTTAGTGTTTGATACAATAAGGAAGATGCAATAACACTAGTTGTTTTTTCAGTGTTTGATATAATACGGAAGATGCAATAACACTTGTTAACTTTCAAGTGTTTGATACAATACGGAAGATGCAATAACACTATGGTTCGGAAATTCTAGGATGAGTCCTGTGACAGCTTACAAATTTGCCCCAATACAACCTAATGTAATGTACTCGTATTTACCTTAATAACTTACTATTTATTAGAATTGAGGCTTACATTGTATTAAAGTTGATAAAATAATTAAAATAACTGAACATCGTTACAAGGTTGTATTGTGGCAAATTTGTGAGCTGTCACAGGACTCATCCTAGAATTTCCGAACTATAGTTGTTTTTTCAGTGTTTGATACAATACGGAAGATACAATAACACTAGTTGTTTTTTCAGTATTTGATGCAATAACACTAGTTGTTTTTTCAGTGTTTGATACAATACGGAAGATGCAATAACACTAGTTTATTTTTGAGTTTTTGATACAATACGGAAGATACAATAACACTAGTTGTTTTTTCAGTGTTTGATAAAATGAGAAAGATGCAATAACACTAGTTATTTTTTCAGTGTTTGATACTTTTTTACTATCACAAATGAAAAAAATGTCACATAAACTTGAAAAAAAACAATGTAGAATGCATGATGACGACGCAGTCAGAGATTATGTGTGTCAAATGTGGTTTTAAAATCCATAATCATGATATGACACTCGATGATAGTGTCCACTCTAGAAGGCTGCTTATCATTTATGATGGCCAAATCAAGGTTTCGAACGACAATAACCATTTTACAACACGAAAGATTTTACAACACGAAAGATTTTACAACACGAAAGATTTTACAACACGACTTCTAAGATACTTAAAATATCGAAAACCACCAAGAACAAGTTACGTCTAAATATTTTAAAAATAATTTTACTTGTCACTGTGGATACTTCAAATTTCTTGTTACTGTGATAAATATACCCCGTTTGGGAACGGGAAGGTTAACGGCAGTCACGATGTTTTACAGTTCGAATACCATCATAATACGGGACATAATTAAGTTTGCTTTAAAAATAAATCTAGAAATAATCGTATTCTGATTGAAATCGGAAGGGATAAATAAGCCTTTCAATTTCAACCTATAATTAAAATAACTAAGCTTATGTACAGAAATAATTTGAAGCAATATCACCCCTAGAAATACATAGATCAGGGATGGAAAACCTGCGATTTTAAGGCCGCGAACGGCCTTGTAGCCAATTAAGTATGGATTTTTGGATAAGTCCAGTTTTGCAGAACAAATCCTTTTATTTTTTATTATTTAAATGTTTGTGTTCATATTGTATTATTTTTAATTTAGTCTTTAAATTTATATATTAAAAAAAATCAACAGTAAAAGAAGATTTAATGAAATAATCCACCTCGATTGATAGGGAGGATTTTATCATTAAATCATCTACCCATCTTCTCCCTGGCTCCATCCCAACTCACTGTCTGCGAAGACTGTTGGGGTCAGCTCTCCTCGTCCTCAGGTTGTATGCTTTTCTGTCCCGGACTTCATCCCCCAGGCCGTGCCTCTGCATCAGGTTATCTTTTTGCACCACCCATGAATTATTTGATCTTCCTCTGGTTGTTATTCGAGGAAGATCCATGGAGATTGCCTGGTTCACAATGTGATCGGGTGCTTTGCGTCCAACGTGCTCATACCATCTCAATCGCTTCTACTCCATCTTGCTGTTGATGTCTGTAAGACCTAGGCTTCCACGAATGTGTGAGCTTTTTATTTTGTCTCTTAGGGACACACCAGCTGACCATCTTAGCATGCGCATTTCAGCAGTTTCTAGTTGCCTAGAGTAAGAGTTATACATCGTCCAGCATTCGGAGCCATAGAGGAGTGCGGGTCTGACAATCGTTTGGTATACTTTTCCTTTTAACTTTACTGGTATTTTCGGATCACATAGAACTCCCGTCATTAATCTAAACTTCATCCATCCCACACTAATTCTATGTGTTACATCTGCTGCACATCCTCCATCGCTATGGATGAGTGACCCTAGATACTTAAAGGAGTCGCAATTTGGTAATATTTTTCCATCCCTCCATCCATCCATGTTGCAACCAAATATTGGAATTCTTTCCTATAGAAAGCTGTCACCACAAATACATTAAATCATCCCTCCATGTTGCAACCAAATATTGGAATTATTTTCTATAGAAAGCTGTTACTACAAATTCATGTAATCATCCCTCCATGTTGCAAACCAAATATTGGAATTCTTCCCTATAGATATCTGTCACTACAAAGTCATTAAATCTTCTCTTCATGTTGCAGCTAAATATTGAAATTCTTTCCCATGAAAAGCTGTTACTACCTATACAAAGTCATTAAAAGATTAGTTAAATTTTCAATCAATTCTCATTTTTGTTACTACAAAACAAATCATTACGAAAATAAATAGGCAATAAAATTAATTTGTGTATTATTGGTTCAATCATATCACATTAAAAGAAATAGTAAATACATAATAGTTGGATTTTCACAAAAAAATGTGAATTTTGAAGTGCATCTGATTGAAGTTTCTTGAAAGTGGCCTTAGGTTACAGCTTATTGAATGCGGCTTTCATATATGGAAATGTTCGTCACCTCTGGATTAGATATGACTTTTTTCCACTATTGGAAATGGTTGGTAAACCTTCAATTTAACAATGTATAAAAATTACAAAGACACATTTCTTGACTTCAGTATGTTTTCAATACAGCTGCTAGGCTGATTGATATCTGGTACAAGTGTGGTAGTCATATTAGTTCCCTTCTAAAAAATCGACACTGTCTCAAGTATCGCGAAAGTTAATCTCTTTGTATTTGAATCTTTATCTCATTCAAACCTGTGAGATGTTACTTCGGAGAGAAGTAGAACTTTGAAGATATAGTATCAGCCATGATAACAAATGTGTCCATCTTAGTCGAGCTCAGAATAAAGGATCGCCTCTCGTCATTGTGTATACGACGTGTCCTGCAGTATTTCGGCCACATCATGAGAAGAAAGTCGACTAGCCTGGAGACACTTATGGTCGTCAGAAGCGTCGAAGGAATGATATCTCGAAGAAGACCTTCCAGCTAGATGGAGTCACCCCATCAAGACTGCGACAGGATCTTCATTATCGGATGATCTCCGATTGATCCGGGATAGATCCAGTTGAAGAGAGACCATTAAAAGGGTCATCGATGGCTGCTGCCATCCTCAGATGATAGAGCTATTGGCATTGCTGGTTCCGTTGTGTGGAATGCTCTGCCTCTAAGTGTTAGATATATGGGGTGGTGTGTGCAGCTTTAGGAAACACTTGAAGATAACTCTTTTGGGGAAGTCGTCAATTTTAATATTTATTTATGATTATATATAAAAAGTACCCACACATACTGTACTACACCTAAAGTCGAATGTCTTACTATCTCATATCGGAAAATCTACATCATATAGTAGTCGTCCGTCCGTCACACAAGACACACGTGTTTATTTTGTCTCCGCTATTTATTTGATTTGCCTCTGTTAATATCATCATATTAATTATATATTTTTTACCTTATTGTAGCTTTTTATATGTGCATCTCAACCATATAAGTAGTGTTTAGCTATCAATACGTTAATAAGGAGTAAAATCGTTTTTGTTCTTAAAAACTTTAATATCGTAAATACCGAATACAGTGCCGAAATACTTTCGTTGTGAAGTGTTATTGTTTCTGGTAGGTTAGTGCACCAATTCTCCGAATCTCGCACCCCGTACCCCGCACCCCGCACCAGCCTAGTCGCCCAGCAGGGAGTCTAGCTCAGCAGGTTTGCCCAACCCAACTTCTAGCGAGGACCCCTTTTTTATTTTTTTTCTATTATTATCTTAGTGTAATAATAATGGAATCTCAAATGTGCGTAACGAATACCAAAACCGGTGTCAATGCCATAACATCTATTCTCATGGATCCCATCAACAAATTCAGCAAAGACCAGATTGGTAAACTAGTCTTTAAAACCAATGACCTAATGGGATTAATTTGCGAAATGGCTACAAAAATGGCCAGCATGGAAGGTGAATTAAGAGCCTACAAGGAAATTGTGAAGACTCAGCCGAGCATGCAAGCAGTATCTGAAAACATTTACGAAATCGTCAATGAAATGAACGAACAAAATATAAGAATGAAAAATTTAATTTTGCGAAATATTCCGGAAAGCACCCTTAACAACCAAGTTGATAAAATGACCGAAGACGCCAATAAAGTGTCCAATTTATTGAAATCAATTGAACCATCTGTAGAAGGAAATAATTTAAAAACCTATCGTTTAGGTAAACCCGAAGGAAATAAAGCCAGAGCTATTAAAGTAGTTTTTAAGGATTCAGTCGTCCCTAAGACAATTCTCCGACAGCGACATAAAGTGAAAGAAGATATAAAAATCTACAATGACCTAACTCCATTGCAACTTAAACGTCTAAGAGACGTTCGTGAATCGCTAAATAACAGACTAAACAATGGCGAATCAGGACTTACCATAAAATATGTTAACTCGATTCCCACCATTGTCAGCCAGTTTTCAAAAAACTAAAAAAATCATCTGAACTTCATGAATATACTAAAATAACTACTACAGTGTCAACTAACTCGCGTAAAAAACCCTCAAGCATCACCTGTTATTACCAAAATCTTCGTGGACTCAAAACTAAACTAAACGAATTGAATGCTGCTCTCTACACCATGAATCACGACGTATTTATATTTACCGAAACCTGGCTCGATGATAGTATACACTCTGGCGAATTAGGATTCATCAACCATGCAGTACATCGGTTTGACCGTAACCCAACTACAAGTCAAAAAACCAGAGGTGGCGGAGTCCTAATAGCCACCCCGAAAAACCATAGATTTAAACTAATCAAACCAGTGCATCAAGATATTGAGCAAATATTCATTGTGTTATATATCAACTCGAGAAAAATGATATTTGGCTGTATCTATATTCCACCAAACTCTCCGTGTTCCACCTATAAAAAGCATAGTGAAGATCTGGAGATCATCCGTTTACACTACCCTGATTACGAACTAGTCATAGCCGGTGACTACAACCTTCAGTGTATTAAGTGGAATGAAAACAATACTGACATTACATCACAAAATATATCTGACAGTGCTAAAATCATATTAGATATGGCAGACTTTTTAGGGATCAATCAAGTGAATACAATAACAAACAAAAACAATCGAACCCTAGATCTTATATTTACAAGTGAAAAAAGTGTTGTAGTAAGTCTAACAGAAGATGAACTATTGCCAATAGATCATCACCATCCACCCTTAAATATATGTATCACGACAGACTTTGAAGACAATGCAACATTTCCAAAATATAACTATAATTTTCACCAAGCGCCTTATACTGACATAATAAATTATCTAGACACGTGTGATTGGGATGCTCACAACTCCAGAAGCCTAGACGATAATATTAATTTATTTTATCATTACATTAACACAGCTATTAAAAAATTTGTTCCCTATAAGATGATAATCCAATCTAAGTATCCAAAATGGTTCAACAGAGAGTTGATAAACCTCGTAATAAAAAAAAAGACTGCGCACAAGACATATAAAACATCTAGAGATATATCAGACTACACTAAATTTAACGAACTACGCAAAAAATGTAAAAATCTTTCCAAAAAACGTTTCTCTGAATTTGTAAAACAAAGCGAGAATAACATCAATAATAACTTGAAAAGTTTCTGGAATTATGTAAATTCATTGAGAAAAAATGACTCAAACATCCCAAGTTGCATGTTTTATGACCAGAAATCCGCTGATACTGTGGATGGGATTATCAATTTATTTGCGGACTTCTTTAAAAGTGTACATGAAGTGGATTCACCCAATGTATCTAATCCCACACCTTCATATTCCAATACTGTTAACCTTTCTTCATGTTTCGTCACCTTGGACGAAGTAGTTAAAAAAATAAATAAACTTGACTTATTTAAGTCTGCGGGTCCGGACAATGTACCTCCCATTTTTTTGAAAAACTGTGCATCAATTTTAGCATATCCGTTGCAAATTATATTTAATAAATCATTGGCGGAAGGTCGATTTCCACAAATATGGAAATCAAGTTTTCTCACACCAATTTACAAGAAAGGTGACAAAAGCGATGTTTCAAATTATAGACCGATTTGTATACAATCAACGATTCCTAAATTATTCGAGAGTCTTATCCTAGACAAAATTGTTGATTCGATTCGCAGTATTATTATCACTCAACAGCATGGATTTATTTCAGGTAGATCTACACTGACTAATCTACTCGAATATGAAAACTATATTTTCAATTCGTTCTTAAATGGAAAACAAGTGGACTCAATTTACACAGATTTCAGTAAAGCATTTGACAAAGTATCACATAATATACTATTAAGTAAACTAAAAGCTTTAGGAATAGTTAGCCCGCTCTTAGACTGGATCGAAAGCTACATTAAAAACCGAATACTTACTGTCAAAATCGATAGTTGTCTTTCATATCCCTTCACAGCTACAAGCGGTGTACCCCAAGGATCGCATCTAGGACCAATATTATTTCTCCTATTCGTTAATGATATAGTTGACACAGTTGGTGACGTAGAGATTTTACTTTTTGCTGATGATTTAAAAATGTTCAAAGTCATAAATAATACTGCTGATTGCCTTAAATTACAAGAAAACTTAAATAAATTACAACAATGGTGTACCACAAATAAACTGCACTTAAACCTGAGTAAATGTGAGTCCATTAGTTTTTATAGAAATAAAAATCCAATTAATCACGAGTATTTGCTAAATCAATATATATTAAAACGCGTAGCTTCTATAAGGGATTTAGGAATTATATTTGATGAAAAACTTTCATTTATAGAACATGTGAACAAAATCACTCGGGAGAGTTCAATCTTGGGATTTGTACTAAGAACTGCCCAAAATTTCTCGGATTTACGAACATTAAAACTGCTATAATGCTCTTTAGTACGTAGTCGCCTTGACTACAACTCATCAATATGGTCTCCTCATTACGCCGCCCATGCACTAACTTTAGAACGTGTACAAAACAAATTTCTAAGATTCATAAATTTTAAACCTGGAATACCGCATGAAGAAAGAAATTATCCCAACTTATTAAATGCAGTGAAACTCTTGAAGCTGTGTGACAGAAGAAAAACAGCCGATATAGTACTGCTATACAAAATCATTCACTCAGTGATTGATGCACCTCACTAGATCCACAAGACAGCTCAATCCCTTTTATACCGAAAATTGTTATACTAACTATAAAATCAACTCCTCTATAATTCGCATGCAAAGACTTGGAAACGAGTTTTGCAACAATTTAGATATTTTTAATATAAGTATATATAGTATTCGCCAGAATATTACAACAATATTTAGAAATAGCTACTAACTTTGTGCTCTCCTTTATTAATATAAATAACGTAATACAAACCAAATATTAAGGACAATATTTTGCCTCTGGAGTTGAGTAACCCTGCATCAGCACGTGTTAAGCTTTTAATTCTGCAAAGCAACTTGCATCTCGTCCCACTAATGAGGCCATGTGTTTTCTATATCTCAATATATATCCATAAAATTCCCACAAAATTCTCAAAGATTATTAAACAATTTTAAAACGATGACTGTAATTTATTCTACTGCTTTTTGTATCTTCATGTTAGTTTAAGATAAAGTTGTATTATTTGTCAATAATTTTAAGTAATTTATAACCTGTCACATGTTCATTTGTATATAAAGACACTGTTGTGTCGTTAATTAAATAAATAAATAAATATCGAAGAGTTTGCTCTCTTAAAGGCGCTTTATGAATTGCCCTTTCATTATTTTTATGATTACAACCAAATTCATAAATAGGATTTAAAAGTCTGACAAATAATTACTGTACCCAGCGGTAATTAATACCCAACGTTTGTAGAGCATCGTCTCTATCGCACGATGCGCTAACAGTCCGGTCCGGCAACAACTGAAAAATCGCGATGGAACACGTGTATGAATGACAGAGATGACGCTCTACAAACGATGTGTATTACTTACCGCTGGGTACTGTACGATATATTTGTCGATATACTAGTCAAGAAATATTGTCTTCAAAACTGTTTTCCATGGTTTCAAGGAGTTTAAGTTTACATACCGTCTCGCCGTGTCGCTTGCAAGATAGGCAGAAAGAACAGATCTCCAAAATTTTCAATCCAAGCACATGACTTTGACTTCCTCCACATTCATACATCTCGTCATGTGTTGTATATGTTTTATTGTTAAAATCAAGTATTTTATTATTTATTTATTTTATTTATTATTACACATGACAAGAAATATACACAATTTGAGAAAAACAACAGATAATTTGATTTGGACATACAATTTTAATGGATCTGGGTTTGTTGCCTTTCATTTGTAGAATCCCCAGTAAACTAGGCTTTTGCCTGTATCTCACTGAGGATATTTAGCATGAAAAAAATAAATCGATACTTCTTTCCGATTTTTGATTACACAGAAACAAAACCCCGTTGCACGCTCTCATCAACCTGACAGTGATACTCAACTACAACTGGAAACATCTTGCGAAATTCAACTCCTCACACATCATCACTCCAGAAAGACCAAAAATATTCATCCCACACTATACCGCACACAATCACAAATCTCACATAAATCTCTTCCACTCGTCATTCATCCTGAAAAGCCAAGTACTCGAAATCCTGTCGCAATAACAACCACGCTCCGATCGACTGTCTAAATGGTTTTCCTGCCTTTACCTTTATTGAAGTCGGCACGCCATTGTATGTAATGGGAGCCAAATAAGCATATTGCCTTTGGGCAAAAGAGGTTTTAAGTCTAGGGATGGTGAACATTTCATTAGTATATCAGAGTTTCTTCTTACGAGTTATTTTAAGAGATAGCACTTATGCTAAACAAGCGGATGTTTCAGGTTCGATTCCTGGTGGATTCGAACCTGAAACACCCGGACTGCTTCCGGACTGGTTCGCTTCCGGACTGGTTTTATTCTTAGGCCATTTTACATCTGAATTTATGTTTTTTTGTAGCTTATTAGCTAGATAATACATTGATATATAATGATAGATACATTGATTTCAATCAAACTCCATTATTTTCTATTTATCTAATTAAGAAGCGTGTGCGAAGATTAAGACTTACACAACGCGATATTGCGAGGTTGACAGTGAACGTGTTATCACGTCGCTGAGATAAAACAAAATTGAAAGAAAATATTATATCATTGTCATGGAGATTATTATCACTTGTATCCCTCGTATTTTCAGTTCTCTGGCTTTTCAATTGACGCAATAAATAAATCGTGTTTATCGGGAATATTCGACGTAATACGTAAATAAATTGATTTACGACCGTGGTCCGTTACTGTAGGTCGTCACGCTATATCGTGTGGGTGACTCCTAGCAAATACCTTACGTTACACGATATCGAGTGGTTGACAGTGAACGTGTTAAAAATAACATCATACAATTGTTATTGGAATTTAGATCCAAATTCATTTGTACCCTTTGTATTGTCAGCTCTCAAGCATAAGACCAAGTCAGTAAGATAAATAAATGTTCGCGATATAGTTAACGATATTACATAACTTTGTTGTATAGGAGTCAAGTGTAGACGTAGAAAAAGAGTGAGAGTGAAATATAGACGTAAACCCAGATTAAAAAGAGAGAGTGAAATATAGACGTAAAACAAGATTAAAAAAGAGAGTGAAATGTAGACGCAAAACAAGATTAAAAAGATTGAAAGTGGAATATAGACGTAAAACAAGATTAAAAAGATTGAGAGGGAAATATTGACGTAAAACAAGATTAAAAAGATTGAGAGTGAAATATAGACGCAAAACAAGATTAAAAAGATTGAGAGTAAAATATAGACGCAAAACAAGATTAGAAAGATTGATAGTGAAATATAGACGCAAAACCAGATTTAAAATATTGATAGTAAAATATGGACGCAAAACAAGGTTAAAAAGATTGAGAGTGAAATATAGACGAAAAATAAGATTAAGAAGAGTGAGTTAAATATAGACGCAAAACAAGATTAAAAATATTGAGAGTGAAATAAAGACGTAAAACAAGATTAAAAAGATTGAGAGTGAAATATAGACGTAAAACAAGATTAAAAAGATTGAGAGTAAAATATAGACGTAAAACAAGATTAAAAAGAGTAAGAGTGAAATATAGACGTAAAACAAGATTTGAAAGATTGAGAGTGAAATATAGACGTAAAACAAGATTAAAAATATTGAGAGTGAAGTATATACGTAAAACAAGATTAAAAAGATTAAGAGTGAAATATAGACGTAAAACCAGATTAAAAAGAGTGAGAGTGAAATATAGACGAAAAACTAGATTAAGAAGAGTGAGTGAAATATAGACGCAAAATAAGATTAAAAATATTGAGAGTGAAATATAGACGTAAAACAAGATAAAAAAGATTGAAAGTAAAATATAGACGTAAAACAAGATTAAAAAGATTGAGAGTAAAATATAGACGTAAAACAAGATTAAAAAGAGTAAGAGTGAAATATAGACGTAAAACAAGATTTAAAAGATTGAGAGTGAAATATAGACGTAAAACAAGATTAAAAAGATTGAGAGTGAATTATATACGTAAAATAAGATTAAAAAGATTAAGAGTGAAATATAGACGTAAAACCAGATTAAAAAGAGTGAGAGTGAAATATAGACGAAAAACTAGATTAAGAAGAGTGAGTGAAATATAGACGCAAAACAAGATTAAAAAGATTGAGAGTGAAATATAGACGTAAAACAAGATTAAAAAGATTGAGAGTAAAATTTAGACGTAAAACAAGATTAAAAAGAGTAAGAGTGAAATATAGACGCAAAACAAGATTTAAAAGATTGAGAGTGAAATATAGACGTAAAACAAGATTAAAAATATTGAGAGTGAAATATATACGTAAAACAAGATTAAAAAGATTAAGAGTGAAATATAGACGTAAAACCAGATTAAAAAGAGTGAGAGTGAAATATAGATGTAAAACAAGATTAAAAAGATTGAGAGTAAAATATAGACGTAAAACAAGATTAAAAAGAGTAAGAGTGAAATATAGACGTAAAACAAGATTTAAAAGATTGAGAGTGAAATATAGACGTAAAACAAGATTAAAAAGATTGAGAGTGAAATATATACGTAAAATAAGATTAAAAAGATTAAGAGTGAAATATAGACGTAAAACCAGATTAAAAAGAGTAAGAGTGAAATATAGACGAAAAACTAGATTAAGAAGAGTGAGTGAAATATAGACGCAAAATAAGATTAAAAATATTGAGAGTGAAATATAGACGTAAAACAAGATAAAAAAGATTGAAAGTAAAATATAGACGTAAAACAAGATTAAAAAGATTGAGAGTAAAATATAGACGTAAAACAGCATTAAAAAGAGTAAGAGTGAAATATAGACGTAAAACAAGATTTAAAAGATTGAGAGTGAAATATAGACGTAAAACAAGATTAAAAAGATTGAGAGTGAATTATATACGTAAAATAAGATTAAAAAGATTAAGAGTGAAATATAGACGTAAAACCAGATTAAAAAGAGTGAGAGTGAAATATAGACGAAAAACTAGATTAAGAAGAGTGAGTGAAATATAGACGCAAAACAAGATTAAAAAGATTGAGAGTGAAATATAGACGTAAAACAAGATTAAAAAGATTGAGAGTAAAATTTAGACGTAAAACAAGATTAAAAAGAGTAAGAGTGAAATATAGACGCAAAACAAGATTTAAAAGATTGAGAGTGAAATATAGACGTAAAACAAGATTAAAAATATTGAGAGTGAAATATATACGTAAAACAAGATTAAAAAGATTAAGAGTGAAATATAGACGTAAAACCAGATTAAAAAGAGTGAGAGTGAAATATAGATGTAAAACAAGATTAAAAAGATTGAGAGTGAAATATAGACGTAAAACAAGATAAAAAAGATTGAGAGTGAAATATAGACGTAAAACCAGATTTAAAAGAGTGAGAGTGAAATATAGATGTAAAACCAGAATAAAAAGAGTGAGGAGTGAAATATAGCTGCAAAACAAGATTAAAAAGATTGAGAGTGAAATATAAACGTAAAACAAGATAAAAAAGATTGAGAGGGAAATATAGACGTAAAATAAGATTAAAAAGAGTGAGAGTGAAATATAGACGCAAAACAAAATTAAAAAGATTGAGAGAGAAATATAGACGTAAAATAAGATTAAAAAGAGTGAGAGTGAAATATAGACGCAAAACAAAATTAAAAAGAATGAGAGTGCAATATAGACGTAAAACAAGATAAAAAAGATTGAGAGTGAAATATAGACGTAAAACAAGATAAAAAAGATTGAGAGAGAAATATAGACGTAAAACAAGATTAAAACGACTGAGAGTGTTATATTGACGTAAAACAAGATTAAAATGACAGAGTGAAATGTGGACGTCAAACAAGACAAAAAGGCTGAGAGTGAAATAATGCCGAAAAAGAGACGAATAAATGCCGTAGAAAAGCGTGCATTGAGAAGAATACGTGGAGTAACAATGTTAAAAATAATACAGTATGAAGGGATTAAGGATGATTATGAACTTAAGGCTGACGTGTTGAGTTAGATGAAGAAGATTTGGCCATGTGGAACGAATGAATTAAGAAAGAGTAATAAAACAGATATATAGTGCAAATGTAAGTGGACACATGTACAAGGAAGACCAAGGAAAAATTGATTGGATGAAATAAATGATAATCTAAAATAAGAAAACGTAGATAGTCAGAGAAATGGTAGAAGTTGTATAGATGTAGAGGAGGATAAAGATATGTATCGAGATAAGAAAGTCTAGCGCTCTGTCATCTCTGTCTACCCCGACAGGGAAGTGGCGTGATGGTTTGTACGAGTGTATGTGTATTCTAATAAAGAGTTTCACAAAGTTAAAAAGCCTTTAATTTATCATAATTTGTTTTATCAAACACTGTTTATTCCACTTTTTGTAACAGTATAACCCTACCGGTTTCAAGGCTTTCACATCATCATCAGGGATTCACAAATAAGATTCATCAATCCGAACATCTGTTGAACAGTTATGTCCCAAAAATCTCTCCCTCCGCTCTTGGCCGAAATCGTCCCATGCCTCCCTCACCCATCAGCCCCCAACCGTTGAAGCGTGTATATCGGTACCAGTTCTAACAGCATTTAGTCTTGTTTGTGTTCTCCTGAAGATGAGTCGAAAGCCTTGAAACCGGTAGGGTTATACCGTCACAAAAAGTGGAATAAACAGTCTTTGATAAAACAAATTACACTGTCTTTAAACCGCCACAACGTTAATGCCATAACTATAAATAATACAGCCTTAAATGTATTTATACTCTTCGTATTGTCAGCTCTCTAGCTTATAGGCTTTCCGATTGCCCCAATAAACAAGTGGTATTGATTGAGGATATGCGATGTACTCGTGCTATATGGTACAATAACACGTTAAGAGAGAAAGTCAGAGTGAGTGATATACGGCCGCTGTCCGGAAAGTGTCCGGAATATTAAGCGCGGGAGGGGCGCGCGTCCGGGAATGGAATCGCCGCTGATGTGAGGAAATGCCGTAACAGCATTAATAACCTCTTAACCCTAAATTGGGATTCGGTTATTGAGTCGCTGATTTATTGACGTTGTAATAAACATACGAACTTTGCATATTTTGTACCCGTGTTATATGTTATGTATTGTACAATACGAGTATATTCTAATCACATGAATCGACTGATCAAAGTATGAAAAAAAAAGGGTTTCGGGATTTCTGATACAAAATAAAAATTATATAATTTTTTAATAAAATAAATAAAACACATATTTTTTTTGTAACTTGTTTTATCAAACACTGTTTATCCAAGTTAGGAAAGCGTTGGAATGAATGTATCGCTCTTGAAGGAGACTATTTTTTTTTAAACCTGGCGAGTTTATTGCCATGTGGCAATCTCTTCCAACCAACCAGATATATGTTTTTATAGGCCCTAAGTAAAAACCAGACTGGAATCCTATTTTAGAAAATATTTGGGTTCCAGCGGGGACCGAACCCGTAACCTCCGGATCGGCAGACAAGTGTCTTACCACCAGGCCACGGAGGGCGTCCCTTTATGTAACAGTATAATCCTATCAGTTTCAAGGTTTTCATCTCATCATCAGGGAAGAACAAACAAGACTTGTGCTCTCCTGATGATGTATAACCCTACCGGTTTAGTTAATCCTACCAGTTAGCGGTATAATCCTACCGGTTTCCAAGTTTTCACCTCATCATCAGGAGAGCACAAACAAGTCTTGTTTGTGCTCTTCTGATGATGAGGTGAACACCTTGACACCGGTAGGGTTATACTTTTAGGGAATGTCCCTTAAAGGTATATGATGATTATGATTGTTGATAAATAAATAAAACACGTTAGATCGCAATGCGGAAAGAGAGAGTGAATGGTTTATTTTGATAGTACGTAGGTATTTATAACATTTCAGAATGGGCGCGGGAGTGCGCTCGCGATATGCTTCTATCTCGCTTCTGTGAATGCAGAAATGGTCAATTGTAGTATGTAGGTAACAATCTATTTACGGAACCGGCGAGACAGCGTGGTGCGTTCTCTCTCTGGTATGTAGTTCGGTCCGCTCACTACGGGATGACTGGCCGGCGGGTGATCTTTGGACTTGAATGGCCGGCGTATGAACTTCGGACTGTTTATTTAAATTTGTCGAGGAATGCGAATCTCATTGGTCATTGACCGTATGTATGCGACAATATTCCGCGACGACCGTGGATCCCTACACACTGTTACATAAAGTATAATAAAAAGTGTTTAATAAAACAAATTACAATGTCTTCTAACCTTCACAGTGTTAATGCCTTGACCGTACATTATATACTCATTTTTTTATTTTGTGTTCCCCATTGTTTTATTTGTGTTCACTACCGGTTTCAATATACTTCTGTCTTCCTCGTCCAGTGGAATTAAATTATGTCTAAAATATTTCTCTCTAATTATAATTGGTATAGGAGAGGGGGAGGGTGGTAGTGGCTAATAAGGGAAGGGGAGTAGGTAGGTGTCAAATGGATGACTTTTGAACAAAAAATATATTTAGCAGAGGACTATTATTGAAATTGATCTAGTTATTTATAATGTCGAGACTTCATTTAACCATTTAACAGTCGTATTTTTAACACGCGACGTAACACATTGATGAACTGTGAACGATTAAATTATATACGAAAATATATGCTGTTCGGAGAAAACAAGTTGACACAAGATATGCCCAAACGACGCTTGAGAAAAACACTCCCAACGAGTCAAAAAAAGGTTTGCTCGGACAAGGCTCGGGCTCGTCAGTATAAAAAGAAACTTCGTGCCCGAGTCCCGCTCGGGCAAAACTGTCAAGTGGTTCACGCTCTTTTTAATCTCAAGAATATCTTAGTTGTCTAGCTGCAATCCATCCCTTAACCGATCATGTGCGGAATCCGCAAACCACGATCGATATCAAATGATTGTTTTTTTTTCGATTAAATGGTTAGTGAACTCGGAAAATTATTGTTATTTAGACATCTTAAATGTTCCCTCGCTTTTTTCAAAGTTTTTTTGTTTTATCTTTATAACAATGAAGATGCAGATTATATACGAGAATAACAGGGAAGATGCAGACTCAGCAGACACACATGACACGCATGGCAACTAATGAAATGTTCACCATCCCTAGAGTTAAAACCTCCTTTGCCCAAAGGCAATATGCTTATTTGGCTCCCATGACAAACAATGGCGTGCCGAATTCAATAGAGGTAAAGGGAGGAAAACCATTTAGACAGTCAATCGGAGCGTGGTTGTTATTGCGACAGGATTTTGAATACTTGGGTTTTCAGCATGAATGACGTGTGGAAAAAAATTGTGTGGGCTCTTGAGTGTGGGTTTCTTCTTGTTGTTTTATTTTTTGTTGTTTTGTATTTGTGTTTCTGTATATTTTTGTTATTATTTCTATTCTTATGATTGTGTGCGGTATATTGTGGGATGAATATTTTCGGTCTTTCTGGAGTGATGATTTGTGAGGAGTTTAATTTCGCATGATGTTTCCAGTTGTAATTGAGTGTCACTGTTTGTCAGGTTGATGAGAACGTGCTACTGGGGTTTTTTTTTGTGTAATCTAAAATCGGAAAGAAGTATCGATTTATATTTTCATGCTAAATATCCTCAGTGAGATACAGGCAAAAGCCTAGTTTACTGGGGATACGACAAATGAAAGGCAACAAACCCAGATCCATTAAAATTGTATGTCCAAATTAAATTACCTGTTGTTTTTTCGCAAATTTTGTATATTTCTTGTCATGTGTAATAAATAAATAAATAAATTAATTTCAAATCAGCCAAAGGATCAAACTTCGGAACTGACAGCTAAGAAACAATATGAAAATTAATCACAAATATTGATAATACACAATTAATCACAAATGTTGGTTAAGTTTACTTAGTATTCATAACTGAATTGCTGATTTTAATAAATACATTTCAAAGTTATTGTTATATGAAGAAGTGTGATAAAATGAATCTGCGATGTATGGGTTAACTTAGAAAAACTAAAGCAGATTGATGACTTCTGTTATCTGTGCAGTATGTTTACGTGTAATGGATAAGTCAAAAGAGACATGAAAAGAAGTGTAGCGACATGGGACAAGGTAAACGCAGCACTTAATGTTATTTACAATAACCGCGCAATATTAACAGTAGCAAAATGAATGTTGGTGCCCATCTTGATGTATTGAAGTGAAACTTGGACTTGGCAGAAGAAGGATAAGAGTAAGATTAATGTGTGGAGATGCGGTGCACTAAGGAAAATTTGAAGTGTGTCAATGTATGAAAGAAGGCGGAATGTAGACATTGGAAATTAACTCATGGATAAAATTGATGTTTCAAGTAATATGAAGAAAGGAGCTTTAAGATAGTTTGGACATGTGGAGAGAGTGAATGATTAAGCGAGTATAAATGTCAAAAGTGCAAGGTGTGCGTGAAAGAAGTAGACCAAGGAAAACGTGGTTGGACCAAATGTATCAGATTTTTAAAGAAAGTCAAGTGAGAAGTATGAATAATAGAAGAGTGTGCATTACGAGATGTGTAGGGAATACCGTCGTCCCTAAATATTGTCAACACGCACGGTCAACGACCGACGAACCAACCTTCGGACATGTCCAAAGGTCGCATACCAGAACATTAATATTGTTTACCCGCAAATACTATTTACGTTACATTCCACAGTAGAAAGAGAACACATCGCGTTGTCTCACCGTTTTCGTCAACAAATTACCTACCCACTATATTATCCGCAACGTCTGCAAACACCTCTGCACGCGCAGGAGTGAGATAAAGTATATATTGCGGGCGCATTCACGCACATCTATAAATACCTACTTATCGACAAATAAAAGATTATTATTCACTTGACTATTCATTGCTGTTTACTATTCATTGATTGTTCACTCTCACTTTCCGCATTCCTAATCGACGTATTTTATTTTAAATACCAAACAATCATAATCATCACGACGTACCAGTAAAGCATTCCGCTAAAGATGTATGAATGTGGATGAGACGAAAGTGGTGTGCTTGAATAGAAAAAAAATGGAGATTTGTTCTCTTTGTCTACCCCTCAAGGAATACAGCGTGAGGATATATATGCATCTATATTCCTAATATTTACTTACGACATGATATAGAAATTTTAATTAACATTTCAAAAAAAGATCAGAATTCTTCAAAAACAAATCGGACATTGGGTAAGGTTGCCTTTATTTCGATCGGGTCTTAAAGTGTTAATTTTATATTTCTTAAGTACGTCGAAGAACTGCATCAAAAATATAAGAAATAACACGCAACCAATTGTTTGAAACGAGAATATTCCAAACCTGACCCACTGACCGGGTCACACAGGAAACGGGTAATAAAACGTATTTGGGGGTTATTATGGAGAAACATTTGGAATTTTATTGCAATACTGATTTTATAACAAAACAAAGACCCTTCCGACACTTCTCGCAAGAATTTCGTTGATTTCATATGCGTGTGAAAGGAAATAATATGTTCCTTTCTTTGGTACCCTGTACATACTCGACCATTTCTCTCGAATGAATTGTATCATACAATTGGAAATATTTCATTTTTCACCGGTAAGAAATAAAATTAAAAATTTTTTTTTAAGGGAGGATAGTTTCGTATAGTCTCCTAGTCATGATTGTAGAAAGCGCATTGCATTTTTAAGGGAGGATAGTTTCGTAGTCTCTTAGTCATGATCGTAGAAAGCGCATTGTGTTTTTAAGGGAGGATAGTTTCGTAGTTTCCTAGTCATGGTCGTAGAAAGCGCATTGAATTTTAAGGGAGGAAAGTTTCGAGTATCCTAGTCATGATCGTAGAAAGCGCATTGAATTTTTAAAGGAGGATAGTTTCGTATTATCCTAGTTATGATCGTAGAAAGTGCATTGCATTTTTAAGGGAGGATAGTTTTGTAGTCTTCTAGTCATAATCGTAGAAAGTGCAATGCATTTTTAAGGGATGATAGTTTTGTAGTCTTCTAGTCATAATCGTAGAAAGTGCAATGCATTTTTAAGGGAGGATAGTTTTGTAGTTTTCTAGTCATAATCGTAGAAAGTGCATAGCATTTTTAAGGGAGGATAGTTTTGTAGTCTTCTAGTCATAATCGTAGAAAGTGCATTGAATTTTAAAGGAAGGATAGTTTCGTAGTCTTCTAGTCATAATCGTAGAAAATGCATTGCATTTTTAAGGAAGCATAGTTTCGTAGTCTTCTAGTCATAATCGTAGAAAGTGCATTACATTTTTAAGGGAGGATAGTTTTGTAGTCTTCTAGTCAAAATCGTAGAAAATGCAATGCATTTTTAAGGGAGGATAGTTTTGTAGTCCTCTAGTCATAATCATAGAAAGTGCATTGCATTTTTAACGGAGGAAAGTTTTGTAGTCTTCTAGTCATAATCGTAGAAAATGCATTGCATTTTTAAGGGAGGATAGGTTTGTAGTCTTCTAGTCATAATCGTAGAAAGTGCATATCATTTTTAAGGAAGGATAGTTTCGTAGTCTCCTAATTATGATCGTAGAAAACGCATTGCATTTCTAAGGGAGGATAGTTTTGAAATATTCTGGTCATGATCGTAGAAAGCGCATTGAAGTTTTAAGGGAGGATATTTTTGTAGTCTTCTAGTCATAATCGTAGAAAGTGCATAACATTTTTAAGGAACGATAGTTTTGTAATCTTCCAAGTCATAATCGTAGAAAGTGCATTGCATTTTTAAGGGAGGATAGTTTTGTAGTCTTTTAGTCATAATCATAGAAAGTGCATTGCATTTTTAAGGGAGGATAGTTTTGTAGTCTGGTCATGATCGTAGAAAGTGCGTTGTATTTTTAAGGGAGGACAGTTTTGTAGTCTGGTCATGGTCGTAGAAAGCGCATTGCATTTTTAAGGGAAGATAGTTTTGAAGTCTTCTGGTCATGGTCGTAGAAAGCGCATTGCATTTTAAAGGAAGGATAGTTTCGTAGTCTCCTAATTATGATCGTAGAAAACGCAATGAATTTTTAAGGGAGGATATTTTTGTAGCCTCCTAGTTATGATCGTAGAAAGTGCATTGAATTTTGAAAAAAATGCGTTGAAAAAAAATTAAACCGTGTGTAGCAGGTAGTGATTTTATCCAAATCTACTTAAAATGCCAAAAAGTTAGAAATTTTCGGTTGAATAATCTATGTCAAAATACAACCAAATGATCCAAATGACAATTTTATGTAGTGCCGTCAAAAGAGAAAACTCTCCTCAAGGGCGCTCTAACTCGGGATTTGAACCCAATATTATTTAACAAATAATATATGACTTATATAATATATCAGTGTCCAAGCGAATCACATACAACACTTTTCTTTTATAATTTATAGAAACGGTTTTAATACTGTGGAAGTTGAAGACATTTATTCACTTGACGTTGTAAGTTGTCTAAATTATATTTATTATTAATGTTTCAAATGATATGAGTATAATTGGTTTTAATGTGGAGGTACAAATGATCTTGGTCTGAGTTAATTGCCTATTAAAAAAAAGAACAAGAAACATCCGATTGTTTAACATGAATGTTAACCATTACATTTCAAACTCTGATTGGATAATATGCTATCTATAATTGGTGTATATTTAAAATAAATCAACTCTACAATTGTAAAGAGAAAGATTTCAGAGTGAATATTGCGAAATCACAAGTCAATGTGATAGAAAAGTGTGAAAGGAAAAATAAATCCAATGAAAAATAAGAACAAGTAGGAGAATTCTGCTATTTATGTAGTGTTTTCTCAGATAATATAAGAGATCCTAGGGATATCAAAAGCGATAGCTGTAGCGATAGTGATAAGAAACAAAGCCATGTATACTCGAACCGGAAAGTACCAAAATCTGTTAAGATGATAGTCCACAACATTATTTTGTGCCTGTAGCGATAAGAAACAATTCTATGTATACTCAAACCGAAATATGTTAAGATGATAGTCCACAACATTATTTTAGGTGTGTAGCGATAAGGAATAAAGTCATATATATGATATACTCGAACCAAAATGTATCAAAATCTGTTAAGATGATAGTCCACAACATTATTTTAGGCGTGTAGCGATAAGAAACAATGCCATGTATACTCGAACCGAAAGGTATCAAAATCTGTTAAGATGATAGTCCACAACATTATTTTAGGTGTGTAGCGATAAGGAATAAAGACATATACTATATATGATATACTCGAACCAAAATGTATCACAATCAGTTAAGATGATAGTCCACAACATTATTTTAGGTGTGTAGCGATAAGGAATAAAGACATATATATGATATACTCGAACCAAAATGTATCACAATCAGTTAAGATGATAGTCCACAACATTATTTTAGGTGTGTAGCGATAAGGAATAAAGACATATACTATATATGATATACTCGAACCAAAATGTATCACAATATGTTAAGATGATAGTCGACAGCATTATTTGAGGCGTGTAGCGACAAGAATCGAAGCCATATATACTCGAACCGAAACGTATCACAATCTCTTAAGATCCACAACATTATTTTAGGAGTGTAGCGATAAGAAACAAAGCCACAACATTATTTTAGTACTAACATTGATATATGGAAGTGAAACGTGGACGTGGAAACACACTTAAAAGAGCCCAATAAATGTTCTAAGAAAGCGCGTTCTTTAAATAATATATGGAATGACAATGTATAATAGAGCACGGAATAAAGTGATAAGATATGAATACTTTTTACGGATATGTAAAGTAAGATGAAAAAGAGTACGTTTAGATGGTTTGGGCTTGTGGAACGAATGAATGAAGAGAAACTTATAAAGCTGAGTGAAAGGCGTGTGAGAGGAAGATCAGAGAAAGTGTAGTGGGATCAAAACAATGATATAAGTGAAATCATAAAACCTCTGTGAGGAGACCCACGTTGGAAGTCTGGCACTCTGTTCTCTCTGCCTATTCCAGCAAAGAAACTGCACGATGGTATGTTTGTATCCATTATTTTTGTTTCATTATTTGTCTATTTTATTTCAGATTCAGCACTTCTCTAAGAATATAAATTAAATCCCGCCCGGTTTCAGGAATAGCTTCTTCATTTTCCGGTTGAGTTAAATCTTAACATAAAGAAAATGGAAAACGTGTTTTTTTAAAGTTAAAAGGTTCTACGTCGGAACTACCAACATACTGAGAAATAATACGGGATGATAGAATAGGTTTTTTTTTTTTTCGAAAAAAAAAAGCTTTTACTACATTTTAAAACGATCGTGTTTCAAGAGATATTAATCCATTTATTCATAATTCATTTATTTTATTTTATGAATTTTAATTAATGAACGTTGTAAAATCCAAAGTATTACAATGTATGTGATAGAAAATATGGGGGAAAAATATAATATAAAAAATTGTTTTATAACAGAATAAAAAGTTATACAAACACTCATCAATTATTTTCTTACCATAGAATGACGTTATTTTCACTGTACCTATTTTTTAGTTTAATTGCATTTTCAGTACCGCGTTTTAGTTGGAAAATATTTTCAGGAACACCAGTGCTACGGAATAAATTAGTTCGAAACACTTGCAATTTATTTATTGAAAAAGTTTTAAATTTACGTGTCCTGGTACGAGGGTCCGAAAGTGAACCCTTTAAATCAGGTACATCGTTTTATTGACTTTTTCAAGTTAATACGAGTATTGCAATTCACGTCCTTGTAGATGATTGCGATTTTTCCCTAATTTACTTATCAGTCAGCTTGATGAACACTGTAATCTTCATAAATGTAGTTATGCTATATGGTACATAATTTTACCATGTATCAGCAATTAAATACATAATTTTACCATGTATCAGCAATTATATACATAATTTTACCATGTATCAGCAATTATATATTGGGTGTTAACATAAGTTGTGTCCGTTTTTTTTCCAAATAAAAAATGAGCACCAAAAGTAAAACAAAATGGTAAAAGTTATACGTCATTCGAAAGAAAATTTTCTGTTCTACAGGATATTGTATTTACTTTTACGTTACATATATTATTTAATTTAATTACAAGCCCTCAAAATGGAATGTCAACTAATCGAAACAGAACATTTTCTACACCTCCGTTCGACAATTGATTTTTCTTGTTTTCACTCAAAACATGTGAAACCCAAGCGCCAAACTTCTGGACTTTTCCCATTGATTTAAGATGGCGGTACACAGTCATGTGACTACAATTCATCTGCTCAGCTAATTCTACGGTGGTTTGAAGGGGATCTTCATGAATAATATGGTTTAAGCGGTCCTCATCGAAGTCCACTGGTCGTCCGGAACGCTCCATGTCTTTCAGGTCGAAATTACCGTCTTTGAAACGCAAAACCCATTGACGAGCTGTCCTTTCATTCATAGCATCTTCACCGTACACTTCGCAAACATAGCGAGCAGCTTTGGCAACTTTATTCCCTCGATTGAACGCGAACAGAAGGAGGTGTCGAAAATGCTCACGTTCGTCTACTTGACATTCCATTTTGAAGGCTTGTAATCAAATAAAATAATATATGTAACGTAAAAGCAAACACAATTTCTTGTAGATCAGAAAATTTTCTTTCGAATGACGTATAACCTTTACTATTTTGTTTTACTTTTGGTGCTCATTTTTAATTTGGAAAAAACCGGACACAACTTATGCTAACACCTAATACATAATTTTACCATGTATGAGCAATTATAAACATAATTTTACCATGTACCAGCAATTATATACATAATTTTACCATGTATCAGCAATTATATGGTTTACATAATTTTACCATGTATCAGCAATTATATGGTATACATAATTTTAACATGTATCAGCAATTATATGGTATACATAATTTTACCATGTATCAGCAATTATACACATAATTTTACCATGTATCAGCAATTACTAAACTTCACATATTTCTTACTTCATGTTCCATGTCTATTCCAATTGCACTATTAATGTTCTAATTATTCGCGTTCCGTCATCGCTGTCTTTAAGACGTGAAGCCTTCTTCCAACCCTTAAATTTTTTGACCCCTTTGACCAATAAGCTGCACTAATCATGCCACATGCTTTTAAAAATCTTTTATTTTATTCTTGTCTTAAACTAGGTACAGTTTGATAGCTTGACTACTGGGAAGAATGTTTCTTCTCTTATTCTCATGTCTTTAAATTGTAGAAATGCTTTATAATTTGGATAAAAAAATTTCAATGTTGTGGAATCGACGAAAAAAATCCCGACTAAGATTCCAAAAGTTTTAAATGTTTTACTTCGACTCTAGCTCCAGCTACATACATATAAATTGCTAAACATGCGTTATACTTAACAAGGTGACGTAAATACGCAAATGTGTTTTTTTTTTAAATTATATCTATGAAGATTTCTAATCATAATACACGCTGTTTATACTAGATGGCACGCAGTTCCTTAATGTTATTTCATAATGTTATTAACCCTTTTAATCCCACGGGACCGATAATCAGCCCCAGCTGGTGTATGCGAAAACTCCCACGGGGCCCATTATCGGCCTCAAAGTTTTCATACAAGTTTTTATGTTGAATAAAAAAAATGAAAATATTTTCTTTATGAAATATGAAAATTACTTATTATTTTACACTCTACTCGTACAGGGAGGTAAACACAAAAATTAGGTTATAAAACTAAATATCAAATAAGATAAAAAATAAAATATAAACTACTGTTTTTTTTGCCAAATAATGCTTGGGATTTTTCGCACATTTTATGCAAAATATGCTGGGATTAAAAGGGTTAATGTAACCGATAAGCTTTAAAAAATGTTAAGTAACATATTTGAAGTCGGAGTCGAATTAAGAATAACATCTCTCGATTTCAACTCCCCAAAATACCAACCGACTCCACGACTCCGACTTCTGACCACTAATTTCAACTCTACAGCCCATGAACCACTTCTACTTTGCTTGTTTAATTATTTGATGAGATTTTTTTTTCTACATTGTCATTCGGGCATCAAAATTAGTGAGTTATTCATTTAATATTGCTTGTGTCATTCAAGTTCGTTAGTTTGAATCTTCTCGGTGCCTATATTCGACGAAAACAGTGTAACGCACTTTTATTTATTTATTTTATTTTAACACATGACAAGAAATATACATAATTTGCGAAAAAACAACAGGTAATTTAATTTAGACATACATTATTTTAATTGATCTGGGTTAGTCGCCTTTCATTTGTCGTATCCCCATTAAACTAGGCTTTTGCCTGTATCTCACTGAAGATATTTAGCATGAAAAAATAAATCGATACTTCTTTCCGATTTTTGATTACACAAAAACAAACACTATACTGACAGTTTTATTTCGTTAAAACGGGATTCGTTTCATTCATGATTTTTATATACGTTCGTTCGATTCAATAGAAAATAATCGTTGTAACCCTACCGGTGTCAAGGCTTTCACCTCATCATCAGGGGAGCACAAACAAGACTCCGTTATAAATATTCACCTCCGTCAAAAATATTCGTTATAATGAAATTTTTAATATTTTGGCATTCGTTATGACATTTGACCTGTATTACGTTTTTGTTGTTTATAGTACCACCTGGTGAATAATATTTTTAAACTTACAAGACAGATGTTAAATTGATAATCTTTTAATGGAAGAATGGTATCTTACTAACTAGGTCATGGACGTTGTCTAGTTCCCAAGACACGTGAAAATATTATTAGACAAACTTTTTTATCAGACTGGGACGCTTTTTTTTTATTAAACCTTGTTCTTGAAATGTCAAAAGATATTTCTTAAAATATAACCAAAGTATATTATTTTATTTTATTTTTGTACCAGTTCCACAATGAGCTCTGCTGCTAGCAATAACTCCACATATTCACAACCCCATAAGGCCAGGAGGCTTCAAAGCAGAACACATAAAACTTTTATTAAACATGTCTTTCGAAGTCGGCGATAGAAGAAAAGGGTTCCTGGGGTCAACAAGGGTAGTGGGACATGGCGAGGGGGAAGGCATAAAGCAAAAAAACCAAGACACGAACCCCCTTATTAGGGCAAGAAATATGCCAAGGTCTGATGGGGGAATTCTAGACGTTGTTTTATTCCTGTGGGGCAAATCAAGGACGCGATCAAAATCATGTTTTTAAAATAATAATTAAGGATTCAAATATTGAAACAGGAAGAGCGCATTAAATACTTTGGTTCAATTTTAATTAAAATTGATTGCAGCCGTATAAATGCAGTAGAAATTCGTGCATTGAGAGGAATATATCATCGTCGTTGCTTGGCCTCGTAGTCGAGGATCTCTTCGCCATTCCAACGGCAATTCAATTGGAGAGCGAAGCTTTGCCGTGGACTTCTTTGTTTCTTTCTTTTATTTTTAAGTGAATGAACCGATCCACAACCACAAACTCACCGGTTACGCCACTTTTCTGGATCTGATTGCTCAACGAAGGGAGGCGACCGAAGCACACCTTATCCCCCGAATCCTTATATCCTAGAATAGGTATCCCTAAACCCAAATACAAAATAAATAGTCATTCGAGGCAAGTAGCACAGCGCAGGATTCAAACCAGCGAGCTTCCTCACATAAGTATGGTACACTGCGTTACCGCGTGATCATAGACCTCACAAACTGAATAAAAATGCGAGAAGAATACATAGAAGGACAATGTATGACAGAAGACGAAATGAAGTGATAAGGTATGAAAGTGAACTTAAGGCTGATGTGTTGAATTAGATGAAGAAGGTTTGGGCATGTGGAACGAATTAATTAAAAAAGCACTAATAAAATAAATAAAGCTTAAATTTGAGTTGAAGACTTGTGAGAGGGAAGATCAAGTAAAGTGTGATTAGGTCAAGTGAATGATATTTTTTTTGTGTATATTGTTTTGTGCTTGTGCATAATAGATCCTGGACCTCCTGACCCCTGGTCTATACACCTGTATATGTGGTAGTGTGTATATACTTCTTTCTGATTGGAATTTTGTACGAGTCAAGTTAATGTTTTTTTTCATTGTTCATACTTGTGTAAGATAAAGTTTAGTATTTTTGTAAATAATTTTACGTATTTGTATAAACTTGTCAATGTAAACTTGTAAAAGACACCGTTGTATCGTAAATTAAACAAATAAATCATTTTATTTATAGTTAAAGCATTAACATTGTGAAGATTTAAAGATATTGTCATTAGTTTTATCAAACACTATTTATTCCACTTTATGTAACTGTATAACCCTATCGGTTTCAAAATTTTCCCCTCAACATCAGGGAGCACAAACAAGGAATCTTGTTTCTGCTCTCCTGATGATGAGGCGAAAACCTTGAAACTGGTAGGGTTATACCGTTAAATAAAGTGGAATAAACATTGTTTGATAAAATAAATTACAATTAATAAAATAAAAATGTTGCTCGGTAAGAAAAATAGTCCAAAACTATTATATGTTTTATTTTTATATAATTTAATATAAATATTAAAAAAACACAATATATAGAATTTAACATTGACATGTAATCTTTCTTTACGTCGTCCTTTACTGTCCATGAAGTGAGACTCTGGAATCAGTTACAAACCAATATAAGACTCGCTCCGTCCTTGGCATGCTTTAAGAAGCGACTGAAAATACTCTTCATTTCTAGTCAGAAAAATAACGTGTTTCATTCCTGATTTTTCTTTTCCTTTCCTCTCCACCATCCCTTCCTTTCCTTTTGATTGGTTATATCTCATTTTATATGAAAAATAATGTTCGGGTGATTGTCCGTCTTTGTGTTCTCACGTATATGTTTATGGATTTCGTGGGGATGAATAGTCATTTGAATGATTTATGCGACCACGTAACTTGCTTCATTTACTTTTGTCTGGTTGGTTGGAAGAGATTGCCGTCTAGCAATAAGCCGCCAGATTGTATTGCAATAAAAGTGTTAAATAAAATAAATAAATAAATAAGCTGTGTTATACAGTAAAAAGTAGTATAAATAGAACAACATAACATACATGCAATTAAATAAATTCAAGCCGGTAAGACCAACTTCTACACTTTTTTTTCTGTAAGTAGCCAATGACATTTGAAAATTCTTACAATGGCCATATTGATAACCCAATGTGTGCAGTCAGGTTACTTAAGAGTTGTACATATAATTAGTTGCAACCACTTCACTATACAACTAAATATTTTGCTGAGTGGGCCTACAAGGAACGTGTACGAGTAACATGACAAGCTGAATTAGCTCGGGACTTTTGAAATACGAGCTGACAATCTTAAACGATGTTGTAAATTCAAACGTCTTTCTTCTATCTGACAATGTTGTAAATTTCGTCATTTTGACAGACCAACTTTGTACAATTTGAAATGTAAATTTACAAAAAATCAACATGTCACAGCCCAACTCTGTTAATGCTGCAAGATATTCATATTTTTTTTAAATTTTATTTTGTTTACTTTTTAAACGAGATATATACACAATTAGCGAAAATCCAATGTTAACTTTAATTTAAATACACAATTTTAATGGATCTGGGTTTGTTGCCTTTCATTTGTCGTGTACCAAGTTAACTAGAATTTTGTCTGTATCTCACTGAGGACATATAGCATGACAAATAAATCGATACTTCTTTCCGATTTTTTATTATACAAAACCCTGTTGCACATTCTCATCAACTTGACAAACAGTGACATTCAATTACACATGTATACATCACGCGAAGTCAAACTCCTCACACTTCATCACTCCAGACAGACTAAAAACATTCATCCCACAATAAAGAAAGTATTGTAATTTATTATGTTTTTATCAAACACTGTTTATTCCACTTTTTTGTAACGGTATAACCCTACCGGTTTCAAGGCTTTCACCTCATCTTCAGGGTAGCACAAACAAGACTGAATTCTGTTCGAACTGGTACCGATATACACGCTTCAACGGTTGGGGACTGAGGGGTGAGGGAGGCATGGGACGATTTCGGCCAAGAGCTTAGAGATTTTTGGGATATAACTGTTCAACAGATGTTCGGATCGATGTACTGACTTAGAAATTTCTTAGGCCTCTAATCTGTCCAATTTATTTCCGTTACTACTGATATTTATTTCAGTTACTACAGTAGTAACGGAAATAAATTGGACAGAGTAGAGACCCTAGAAATGTCTAAGTCAGTTCATCGATCCGAACATCTGGTGAACAGTTATATCCCAAAAATCTCTCCGCTCTTGGTCGAAATCGTCCCATGCCTCCCTCACCCCTCAGCTCCCAACCGTTGAAGCGTGTATATCGGTAACAGTTCGAACAGAATTTAGTCTTGTTTGTGATCCCCTGAAGATGAGGCGAAAGCCTTGAAACCGGTAGGGTTATACCGTAACAAAAAAAGTGGAATAAACAGTGTTTGATAAAAATAAATTACAATGTTTTTAAACCTCCACAACGTTAATGCCTTAACTATAAACAACAAAGAAAGTATTATACACCATACATTAGGCACTGCTTCAGCTGCCAAACGTGATGTGTTATTTTTTTTACAGCAGACTTTTGCCTGTGTCTCACTGAGGACAAAACTATATTTCACGTATTTAAATTAAATTAGTAAAAACATTATAATCAAATTAATAAATGAGTAATAAATAAATGAAAAAACTCATTTTCTTTTTGTTCCAGGTAAGGAGCACGTCAATAGACATTTTAAGGGGTTTTAAAATGTAAAGCTATGTGTAAGGGTAAGTTTTACTTTAAATTTTTAACTTCTATTTCAGTGTTTAACTTTTCGTAGATTTTTTTCATTTTGGTTAAAAAACGGAGAAGAATCTTTCGTCAAACCAAACATGGAATAACCCAAATGGTGTTTTCTCACAAATGATGAATAATTAACTATTGTAATTTGTTTGATTAAACACTGTTTGTTCCACTTTTTTATAACGGTATAGCCCTACCGGTTTCAAGGCTTTATCCTCATCATCAGGGGAGCACAAACGAGACTCCTTGATGATGAGGTGAAAGCCTTGAAACCGGTAGGGTTATACCGTTACAAAAAATGGAATAAACAGTCCTTAACTATAAATAATACATATATTATGATTAACTTTAAATGTAATCCTTTTGATTAGCTTTGTGGCGTTCGTCACGGAATATTGTCGCATACATACGGTCAATGACCGATGAGATGACCTTCGCATTCTTCGACAAATTTAAATAAACAGTCCGAAGTTCATACGCCAGCCATTCAAGTCCAAAGATCACCCGCCAGCCAGTCATCCCGTAGCGAGCGGACCGCATTACATACTAGAAAGAGAACGCACCACGCTGTCTCGCCGGTTCCGTAAATAGATTGTTACCTACAATACTACAATTGACCATTTCTGCATTCACAGGAGCGAGGTAGAATCATATCGCGGGCGCACTCCCGCGCCCATTCTGAAATGTTATAAATACCTACGTACTATCAAATAAAGCATTTACTCTCTCTTTCCGCATTGCGATCTAACGTGTTTTATTTATTTATCAACAATCATAATCATCATATACCTTTAAGGGACATTCCCTAAAGCTTCTTTGAATGCAAGTGATTTTTACGCCATTTCGTTGACAGGGATTACAAATCGCCATACCTTCCTATCTTAATACACATCTTTCG
Source organism: Odontocerum albicorne (assembly GCA_949825065.1). Lineage (NCBI taxonomy): Eukaryota > Metazoa > Arthropoda > Insecta > Trichoptera > Odontoceridae > Odontocerum > Odontocerum albicorne. The sequence goes on from OX463860.1 coordinate 32,205,157, forward strand.
CCTCATCGACATCCATACACTTCCTCATACAACTTGCAACCAAACACTTGATCAAACCATACATTCCTTGGTTTTCATCTACCACGCCTTCCTATCACATTTGCACTGTATATTTGTTTTGTGAGTCTATCTTCATTCATTCATTCCACGTGCCTAAAACATTTCAGCGTTCTTTGTCACCTTAGTCAACACATCAGCTTTTCCTCCCAAATCACTTCATTTCATATTCTGTCACGGTTTGTTTGACTTATTTTTCATTCCTATCTAACAAAGTTGCCACCAAAATACTATTGTGGACAAATTATGATACGAGTACTGTCCGGTTCGAGTTAATATGTCTTAGGACCCCATTGACTTTGTTTCCTATCGCTACGCACCGTTAGATATCTCTTTTAATGTTTCCATGATCTAAGAAACTTAAACAAAACTTTCTCTGAAAAAAAGGAAGAAAAACAAATGTTTTTTTTGCGATGTATTTCAAAATAAAAATAAATTAAAGTTGATTAATACGAAAACCATCGGGCTACCTTGGAACGAAAGCCTTGAAAGGGATGAAACAGCCTTCGTAAGATAAACTCACGTTCTGCTTACGGAAAGAAGTAATAAAAATGCTGGTGAAATTAAATTTCAAAGGGTTTAATAAAACAAAGGAGAAAAAAATCGCTCCCCGTGCGGCAAGCGTTACGTTTTCTTATATTATATAAGAGAAAAATCTACCCTTTGCGTATTTCTTGAATATTTTATATATTTTTTCTTCCTTTAAAATGCTCCTTTCCTCAAAGTATAAGAAACCTCTAATATAAAGACTTTACTTTCTTTTGAAAAAAACATGTTGAAATTTTAATAATTGGACGTAATTATGAAAAAAAGGATCCACGTCACACGTTACTTTTTCTGAGTTAATTGAGGAATTACCTTTTGGCATTTTCAGTTTATCACTCCTCCTTATTAACGTCTACGATGCCGTAAAAAAGTCTTCACGTAACCAATTACCAGCTTCCGTAGGGTTTTCACCCTTGTTGACTTGCTTCAAATGACTTTAAAAATGTAATACTATATATATCTTTAATGACGAAACGTGTTTCTGTATAGTTCCAGTTTTTTCCTGCCTTCCGTCATTATTTTTCGTTCGTCTATTTTTCTTCTTATCGTGTCAAAGGCGCTTCATTATTTCTAAATCACCTGAATAGTACTGGGCACTCAATAAAGTTATCTTTCAAGATCTCTTCAGTGCAAGACATCGTACTACTTGGGCGCTTTAGCAAGTGTCGCATGGACTACTTCTCAGCGCAGATTAAGATATTCAATCCATCACTTATGAAATAATTATTATTTCCTTCATTCATTTGACAATTTAACATAGCGCCGTTTAGAAAGCAAACTCTCCTCAAAGGCGCTCTAACTCGGGATTCGAACCCATTTTTTTAATAAATCATGCCTGGCAGCTATAGTATAACAGCACCCAAGCGAATCATGTATAATACTTTATTTATATATACAGCACACGTAGATGGATGTTTATGAGACTTTAGCGGAATGCTTCTTATCTGAAGAGATGATGATATTAGTTGTTGGTAAATAAATAAAATACGTCAATTAGCAATGCGGAAGGAGAGAGTGAATGAATGTTTTATTTATCGGTATGTGGGTATTTATACATTTCAGAATGGGCGCGGGAGTGCGCCCGCGATGTATTTTTATTTCGCTTCTGTGCGTGCAGAAATGGTCGATTGAAGTATTGTAGACATCGTAAATAGTATTGTGGGTAGACAATTTGTTTACGGAACCGGCGAGAGAGCGTGATGCGTTCTCTTTCTACTGTGGAATGTATCGTGAATAGTATTGTGGGTAAACAATTTGTTTACGGAACCGGCGCGCTGTCCGGCCGCGTCAATGTTTTGGTATGTGACCTTCGGACATATCCAAAGGTCGTTTTGTCGGTCGTTGACCGTATGTGTTGACAATATTCAGCGACGACCGTGGTTCCCACAAGACCTTAACTGAAAACACTTTTTTTTATTAAAAAAAAAACCTGGGATCCAGCGGCAATCGAACCCGCCACATCTGGATCGGAAGACATGCGTCTTACCAACTAGGCCACCGTAGTCATCGAATTAAAAAACTTTGATCAGAAATACGAGTATTATGGCGAGGTAATCGCTGTGTAGAATGAAGTTTAACTGAAAAATATTGTAATTTGTTTTATCAAACACTGTTTATTCTACTTTTTGTAACGGTATAATCCTACCGGTTTCAAGGTGCACACCTCATCATCAGGGGAGCACAAATAAGACTCCCGATCCAAGCTCCCCTGATGATGAGGTGAAAGCCTTGAAACCTGTAGGGTTATACCGTTACAAAAGTGGAATGAACAGTGGTTGATTAAACAAATTACAATGTTGTTATTAGTAATAGTAACGAAAATAAATTGGACAGATTAGAGGCCCTAGAAATTTCTAAGTCTGTACATCGATCCGAACATCTGTTGAACAGTTATATCCCAAAAATCTCTCCCTAAGCTCTTGGCCGAAATCGTCCCATGCCTCCCTCACCCATCAGCCCCCAACCGTTAAAGCGTGTATATCGGTACCAGTTCTAACAGCATTTAGTCTTGTTTATGTTCTCCTGAAGATGAGGTGAAAGCCTTGAAACCGGTAGGGTTATACCGTCACAAAAAAGTGGAATAAACAATGTTTGATAAAATTAAATTACAATGTCTTTAAACCTCCACAACGTTAATGCCTTAAATATAAATAATATATGAAAAATATTGACTTGACGAGTCGTTCCATACTTTTATTATGGATTATATAACAGTTAAGATGGATCTCTTCAAAATCGCGTTAAGCCAAAGTTCCTCAGCATAAGAACGCATATCACTTCTCCATGAGTGTTCTCACATTTCTGGTCATAAAAACCAACGGGAGCTTTAACGAAAAAAAATATGTCCTTTTTCTTTGTTACAACTAAAATCGACTTGAACGAACAAATTTTATCGTGCTGCGTTTGATAAAAATATAATTTTCAAAACGAGCTTAACACTTCCTTGCATTCAATTATATTTGGCTCGATTGGCTTATCTGTTTTTGTCATCAAGCCTTTGCTGAACCGGAACTGCTTGCGCCGAAGGCCTACAGCATTAACCATAGTGATATGTCCATACCTTAATGAAAGTGCACCAGAAATTGTGTCTTAGTGCCACGCTTTTAATCTTTCCCTTCCTGTGCTTTCCCTTCCAGTGAGAGTGAGACGTGAATAGCGTCGCTTCTCACCCATAGCGGTTTTTTTAGAATGAATATACCTACGTCACACACTGGCACACGTTTGATTGTATTGGTGAATTTATTCCCGTTTTTTCTATCAAATTACAATACTTTATAAGGTGTTGCGACAAAGCGACCACCTCAAATGGATGCTCGAAAGCTACTGAAGCGAGCGAACTGAGATTCTATTTCTTGCGTTCCCGTATATCGAAGTAGAGTGAGAGTGAGACGTAAAAAGCGTCGCTTCCTCACCATAGCGTTTTTTAGAATGAATGTACCTACGTTACACACTGACATACGTTTGATTGTATTGGTGAATTTATTCCCGATTTTCATAAAATATCTCTGATGTGGCCGATAAGTGCTAATTATTATTTGTATTATTTTTTCATTGAACGCGTAAATGTATTACGAAGGAATACCTAAAATCTGAACCCCGTATTTATTATATTTATAGAGATATTAAAGTTTTTAGAAGCAATGTGTACTAGTTACAGATCACAGGGAAGGAAGGGTTAATGAAATGTTGTAGTATCAATTGACCCTGGCGTATACTCTTTTATATACTCGTATATGAGTTCACAGCCATTATTCAAAAAGAATAAGAAGAGTGTTGTTAGAAAATTTTGAATATTGGTTTTGGATGTGGTATACACACTTGCCTTTTTTTTGTATACATCTGTATTCCCCTTTCACATTGATGTCAAGATTAACGCCCGATTTGGTGTAGTGCGGACTATTTACCTTTGGACAGTCCAGTATTTGTTGGAAATATATCCTTATATGCGCTTAAATAAGCTTGTTCCTTTGAGTTTAGTTTTGTTATAATTGTTTTAGTCAATTATAATTGTTTTAGTCAATTATAATTGTTTTAGTAATCCAGAAAGTAAGTGTACTGAGGCTCTCACGACCGGATGGATTTTATTTTCGACATGTTGGCTACACTTCCGTGTAGCCTGACCTTTCTCCTCCACAACGAGACCGGTTCGAGGTCAGTACGTTGAGAAGTGTCGACGCGACAACACGTTTCGTGAAAAATGTCAATCCAATCTCCCGCCAAGTGCGAAATAGATAATGCCGGGCACGAGTTTTTGAAGCGCTGCAAACACCATGGAGATAAATTTCTCCGCTCCATCGCTACTGGAGATGAAACTTGGGTTGCACATTACACGCCTGAAACCAAAAGGCAGTCTCAACAGAGGCGTCACACCTCTTCACCCTCCGCCAAAAAGTTCAAAACCACAATTTCAGCCAAGAAAATCATGGCATCCGTGTTTTGGGACTGTCAAGGTATAATTTTAATTGAATATATGCCTCAAGGGGAGACCATCAACTCTGCAAGATACTGTGAGATCCTAAAAAAAATGCGGAGGGCGATTCAGAACAAGAGGAGAGGCATGCTGACAAAGGGAGTCTGCCTGCTGCACGACAATGCCAGACCACACACGGCCAACGCCACGAAGGAACTGCTCGCCTCGTTCAAATGGGATGTCCTAAACCATCCCGCGCATTCCCCTGACCTAGCACCTTCAGATTACTATCTCTTTACCTCCCTGAAGCTGCACATGGGTGGAAAAAGGTTTTCAACCGACGAGGAGGTAAAGGAGGAGGTGGAGAAGTGGACGGAGGGGTTGGCGGGAAAATACTTCGAGGAAGGCATCAAAAAGTTGATACCCCGCTTCACCACCTGCATTGAGAGGAATGGCGACTAGGTCGAAAAATAGCTTACATATGTACTACGGTAACCACGTAATATTTTTGTTTAAATAAAAAAAATTGTTACCTACAAAAATTCAGTACACTTACTTTCTGGATATGCCTCGTATTTTGTCGTTATATGAAGCACTCATTACGTGGCAATTATTATTATTCATATTATTTTAAGGTGCATTCTACCGTTTAAAAATAAATAAAATATTCACCTCATATCTTGTCAACCTTCCTCGGAGTTTATTCAGGGCTCTCCAAATTGTCCTTAGACCATATTTTTCGAAGGTTGCCATATTTTTCGGTGCCATATTTTTCGAAAGTTTTATCTAGTCATCAGGTGTTCGTAATATCACTGTCGATGGATCACAAGGGAAATCAAAAAAAATCTTTTCAAGATGTGTTCATAATTTTCAAGATAATCTTCAAGTAAGGAAACGAGGGGTGATAATAAGACTGAGTATTAAAGTCTACATTTTAACTTAAGGGATGAAGACTAATAAGGGGATCTATTTATAATTTGAAGTCTTAATGAAAGTGAGTCTAAAAGGCGTGTTTGGGGAGAGATCCACCCCGATTCACTCCCACTCCCTGGGTGGAAAATGGGGTTGAATTACGAGTGTGACATTGAAATTCATAATATCTATAAATAGACTGGGCCTAACGGTGTCATCTGACACGAATATTGGGGTAGTTGGGTGAACGCCTACATAAAAAGTTAAGAGGGTAGTTTATGCAAAAAAATGGATATTTGAATGTTTATCTCTCTCTCTCGATATTTTTGCGTACAATTATATCAACGTCGAGTATAATTTACTTAAATTCAGTGTCGTTTATAGTGATAAGTAAATTATATGACAGACACGAAGAGAAAGATTTGAATACAAAGTGATGGTGACGGGAAAGTGTAAAGGGAAAATTAATTGAATATATGTGTGAATAATGAAAAAATGGTTGAATTCTGCTATTTGGGTAGTATTTTCTCAGATAGTGGAAGAGTTAAGAGGGATTAAGAACGGCGTGTAGCGAGATAAAAATAACAATATATAGGTTAATCAAACGTATACACTCGAACCGGACAGTATCAAATCTGCTCTGAAGATTGTCAACAACAGGATTTTAATACCGACTTTGATGACTTGAAAGGAAACGTGGACGTATAAAAAAGTACTGAACAGAGCCGAATAAATGGCGTAGAAATACACGCACTGAGAAAAGTACACGAATTAACAACATATTATGAAATTAAATGATTAGGTATATGTTAATGTCATGTCATGATGCTTTTCATATTTTCGTTCACTACGAGTATATATGAGTATTTTTTCACTGTTTTTTTTTACAATAAATGGGTGATTTTATGGTATAAATGTGTTAAGATTTATGTATTTTATTTAATATGTTGATTTTTTATCTTTTGTTATGTAAATTTTGCTACTAGTTGTTAAGTACACTTAAATGTTGTATATAGTTTTAATCAATTTTGCTACAAGTTGTAAAGTACACTCAATTGTCGTATATAGTTTTAAGAAATTTTGCTATAAGTTGTAAAGTACACTTAAATGTCGTATATACTTTTAATAAGTTTTGCTACAAGTTGTAAAGTACACTTCAATGTCGTATATACTTTTAATAAATTTTGCTACAAGTTGTAAAATACACTTCAATGTCGTATATAGTTTTAATCAATTTTGCTACAAGTTGTAAAGTACACTTAAATGTCGTAAATGGTTTTAATCAATTTCGAAAAAAGTTGTAAAGTACACTTAAATGTCGTATATACTCGTATATCATAGTTTTAATATTATAAATTTTGCTACAAGTTGTAAAGTACACTTAAATGTCGTGTATAGTTTTAATAAATGAACAAATATTTATGTTAAGTATTCAATGATGTTAAAAATAAATACAATGAGAAAAATATTAGGTGTATCAGTGATGACCTCCATAGCCCAGTTGGTAAGACGCCTGCCTTCCGACCAAAGGTTTGCTTATTTGATTTCTGTTGAATCCCAGATTATGTAAACTAGTATTCCAGTTTGGTTTTCACTTAATATCACTTGACGTCTTTCTAATTTGTTGAATCAAATTGTTATGCGAGTTACAAAATATTGTTTCATGTTTATATTTCCTCAGTAATATATGTTATGTTATGTTATGGTAGAGACAAAAGTCTAGTTAACAGAGAACGTAACAAATTACCACTTTTTCATATTCAATTTGCAAGTGTCCACTTTAAAAATACTTGTCCATATTTTTCAATTTGCAAGTGTCCACTTTAAATGACTTGTTCATATTTTTCAATTTGCAAGTATCCACTTTAAATTACTTGTTCATATTTTTCAATTTGCAAGTATCCACTTTAAATTACTTGTTCATATTTTTCAATTTGTCAGTGTCCACTTTAAATTGCTTGTTCATATTTTTCAATTTGCAAGTATCCACTTTAAATTACTTGTTCATATTTTTCAATTTGCAAGTATCCACTTTAAATTACTTGTTCATATTTTTCAATTTGCCAGTGTCCACTTTAAATTGCTTGTTCATATTTTTCGATTTGCAAGTATCCACTTTAAATTACTTGTTCATATTTTTCAATTTGCAAGTGTCCACTTTCAATTACTCGTTCATATTTTAAAATTTGCATGTGTCCACTTTAAATAACTTGGTCATATTTTTTCTTACTATTAAATATATAATTAGCTGTAATCTAAACCAAGAAAATAAAGTAAAGTAAAATATGATAACTAGAATTCTTCACAAGGCTCAATTTGTTTTATGGGCGTCAGTGTCTAAATGTTTAACTCGCTAAATATAAAAGCTTGCGGTCTCGAATTCGATTATAGCCCATATCTTACCTTCGAAGCTTAGATACTTCTATTTATTATGAACACTTGGCTTATCCTTCGCTGAAATCTGTCATAAAAATCTAAGTCGATCATTTCTTCATTGTGTTCAAGTCAATTTGGACGTTGATTTATTTTTAGGGCTCGAGTTAATGGCTTGTTATGTCAAGTCGATGGCGGAAAATAAAAATGTAAAAATAATTATCAGATACTGGGTCGATTGTTGAAATATTAAAATAACTTTTTCCATTAACTCTCGGTTCAGGGTTTGTAGAAAAACACCCACTTTGTTAAATTGTTTTTCCTTAAATTTTACGACGAAATTTCATCCATCGGTCAGGAGCGGATTGGTTTGAATGTTTATGTTTTCATCCATCGGTCAGGAGCGGATTGGTTTCAAAGTTTATGTTTGAATCCATCAGTCAGGAGCGGATTTGTTTCAATGTTTATGTTTTCATCCATCGGTCAGGAGCGGATTGGTTTCAATGTTTATGTTTTCATCCATCGGTCATCGATACAGCGTTTATCCGTCTATCCTGAGGCAAACTAGTAATAGCCGGTGATTACAACCTTCAGTGTATTAAGTAGGATGAAAATAGTGAACATATTATCACAAACAACTTGTAAAATTTTGTAATTTGTTTTTATAAAACACTGTTTATTCCGCTTTTTATAACGGTATAGCTCTATCGGTTTCAAAGCTTTCGTCTCATCATCAGGGGAGCAAAAACAACTTTCAAGACAAGGTATTTTTTGTGCTTCCCTGATTATGAGGTGAAAGCTTTGAAACCGGTAGGATTATACCGGTGTAAAAAGTGGAATAAACAGTGTTTGATAAAAACAAATGACAATGTATTTAAACCTCCATAATGTTAATACCTTAACTATAAACAAAACTTGTTAAATCTTTAGGAAAAGTTAGTACGAATTTTCTTAACCGTTTCGTTACCGTTTTCGTTTCGTTTCGTCAACCGTGTTAAGGTCCTGTCATATTATCTTGTTATCTCATTCTTTCCCTTGACTTCGCAGCAATTTTCTCATTATCCTAAAAGTTATAAATAAAGATCTTACGCGACTCATTAAAGTGAGTAATAAGATTTATGAGCAGAAGACGAAAGATGAATGGAAGGGTACATTATTCTTCACTTTACGACCTTATCCGTGGTTCACCCAAAATTCTCCGAATTTATTGTACGATATTCGCCGATGGAGATATTTATCGCGAGGAATTCTTCGCCGGCAATAATTTATCGCGCGGCATTCTTCGCCGATTTATCACTTGTTGTTATAAAACAATTTATTCAAAGTATTTATTTGTGTAAAAATCAAATAACTTATTGTAAGTCCTGCTTATTTATTTCCAATACTTTGGTGATCATTTCGGCTCGCTAAAGTCAACAATAAAAAAAAAGGAAAATATTCTTTATGGGATGCTTCATCATGTCCGTCATGATTGTTAGATTTAAAAAAAAGCTTAAAGTTTCTTAGTGTCTTACTTGATAGTAAGATCTTGTTAGATTTAAAATAAAAAGCTTAAAGTTTCTTAGTGTCTTACTTGATGGTAAGATCTTGTTAGATTTACAAAAAAAGCTTAAAGTTTCTTAGTGTCTTACTTGATAGTAAGATCTTGTTAGATTTACAAAAAAAGCTTAAAGTTTCTAAGTGTCTTACTTGATAGTAAGATCTTGTTAGATTTACAAAAAAAGCTTAAAGTTTCTTAGTGTCTTACTTGATAGTAAGATCTTGTTAGATTTACAAAAAAAGCTTAAAGTTTCTTAGTGTCTTACTTGATAGTAAGATCTTGTTAGATTTACAAAAAAAGCTTAAAGTTTCTTAGTGTCTTACTTGATAGTAAGATCTTGTTAGATTTACAAAAAAAGCTTAAAGTTTCTTAGTGTCTTACTTGATAGTAAGATCTTGTTAGATTTACAAAAAAAGCTTAAAGTTTCTTAGTGTCTTACTTGATAGTAAGATCTTGTTAGATTTAAAATAAAAAGCTTAAAGTTTCTTAGTGTCTTACTTGATAGTAAGATCTTGTTAGATTTACAAAAAAAGCTTAAAGTTTCTTAGTGTCTTACTTGATAGTAAGATCTTGTTAGATTTAAAATAAAAAGCTTGAAGTTTCTTAGTGTCTTACTTGATAGTAAGATCTTGTTAGATTTACAAAAAAAGCTTAAAGTTTCTTAGTGTCTTACTTGATAGTAAGATCTTGTTAGATTTAAAATAAAAAGCTTAAAGTTTCTTAGTGTCTTACTTGATAGTAAGATCTTGTTAGATTTACAAAAAAAGCTTAAAGTTTCTTAGTGTCTTACTTGATAGTAAGATCTTGTTAGATTTACAAAAAAAGCTTAAAGTTTCTTAGTGTCTTACTTGATAGTAAGATCTTGTTAGATTTAAAATAAAAAGCTTAAAGTTTCTTAGTGTCTTACTTGATAGTAAGATCTTGTTAGATTTACAAAAAAAGCTTAAAGTTTCTTAGTGTCTTACTTGATAGTAAGATCTTGTTAGATTTACAAAGAAAGCTTAAAGTTTCTTAGTGTCTTACTTGATAGTAAGATCTTGTTAGATTTACAAAAAAAGCTTAAAGTTTCTTAGTGTCTTATTTGATAGTAAGATCTTTCGATAGTTAAATAGGTTATACAGTTTTTTCGGGCTTCTAAAGTCTTAGAGAGTTAAAATTTGTACTTCAGTGACTTTCATCAATATAACAGTACTAGTTGCAGCCCGTGAAATATTCACGGAAGTAAAACAAATGATACATTTTTGAAATACCGAATGGAGCAAGATCAGCTTAAAGTTTTTAGGGTTCATTAATGTTTAAAGTTTAAAATAAAAAAAAGTGCATCTTGATTAATGTTATAACGGTATAGCCCTGCCGGTTTTAAGACTTTAACCTCATCATCAGGGGAGCACAAACAAGACTGATGATGAAGTGAAAGCCCTGAAACCGGTAGGGTTACAGTTACAAAAAGTGGAATAAACAGTGTTTGATTAAACAAATTAAATTATCATTATTTATTTAACACTTCATTGTCGATAAAATCTGGCGGATTTATTTTTTAGGTGGTAATCTCTTCCAGCCAACCAGACAAAAGTTTACAAAGCAAACTACATGGTCGCTGAAAATATTCAAAAGATTATTCATATTTATGGAATTTATGGACATAAACATATTGAAGTGAAAGTGAGATATCATCAATTTATGGACATAAACATATTGAAGTGAAAGTTAGATATCATCAATTTATGGACATAAACATATTGAAGTGAAAGTGAGATATCATCAATTTATGGACATAAACATATTGAAGTGAAAGTGAGATATCATCAATTTATGGACATAAACATATTGAAGTGAAAGTGAGATATCATCAATTTATGGACATAAACATATTGAAGTGAAAGTGAGATATCATCAATCGAAGGAAAAAGAAAGAATGTTGCTGAGTATAGAATAATTAAGAATGAAACACGTTATACTCGTATTACTGGATAGAAATTAACAGTTTTTTTCAGTCGCTTCTAAAAGCATTCTGACAAGTACGGAACGAGTCTAACATTGATTTTTAACTGGTTCATACTGCATGGACAGTAAAAAACGGCGTAAAAAAAGAAGAGCGCTGCACTGGGAAGGTCAGTAAGCAGTCTTTGTCTGAGCACAGCGCAAGTCCATGATCGGAAAGACGCTGAAAATTTTCGGCGAGATAAAAGGGGGTGGCGGGACAGTCAAAGATATTATACAATAGAGATAATATGTGAATTTTGCGTATATTTCTCACGTTCAACCAGTTCACCACCTTTTGGTATGAAGTGATATCGTCCTTTCTAAGAGGAACAGCTGGACAAATTGCAGCGTCTTCAAAATGTGTGTCTAAGATTCATTTTCAACCTACGTAAGTACGATCATATAATTTCATACCAGAAGGCATTGAACTGGTTGAATGTTAGAAATAGACGCCAAATTCACATACTGTCTCTATTGTATAACATCATTAACTGTCCCGCCGCACCCTCTTATCTCGCCGAAAATTTTCAGCGTCTTTCCAATCATGGATTAGCGCTACGCTCAAACAGAGATTGTTTATTGGCCTTTCCAGTTCACCGCTCGTCTTTTTTTACGTCGTCCTTTACTGTCCATGCAGTGAGACTTTGGAATCAGTTACAAACCAATATAAGACTCGCTTCGTCATTGGCATGCTTTAAGAAGCGACTGGAAAAACTCCTAATTTCTAGTCAGTAAAATAACGTGTTTGATTCCTGATTTTTCTTTTCCTTTCCTCTCCACCATCTATTCCTTTCCTTTTGATTGATGATATCTCACTTTATATGAAAAATAATGTTCGGGTGATTGTCCGTCTTTGTGGGGTTCGTGGGCATGTGCTCACGTATGTGTTTATGGATTTCGTGGCGATGAATAGTCCATTTGAATGATTTATGTGACCACTTGCTTCATTTACTTTTGTCTGGTTGGTTGGAAGAGATTGCCGCCTGGTAATAAGCCCACCAGATTGTATTACAATAAAAGTGTTAAATAAATAAATAAGAATAAATCCTAAACAAACATTTTGAAGACGCTGTAATTTGTCCAGCTGTTTCTCCGTAATATCCAAATAACAAACGTTCACGTAGTCAAAAATCGGAAAGAGTAGATATTGTACGAGTAAATTTTTGGTTTTAGTAGGCTGGAATCTTTGTAACACTATCTGCTTTGCCTACCCCTAGAGGAAAATTGTTTGATTATATGTGTACGTACAAGTAGAATAGGAAATGTCTCTATTAATAGCTGTTCTCAATTAAGCAAACATCCATGAATTTATGGTTACTTTTTAATCATCACATACTAAATATGGCATATTTAAACATTGATATTACATCGCTCTCGATAAATTTTATGGCGATTAATTTTGGATGTACGAGTAAGTGTTCCTAAAATTTTAACGATGAAATCCAATCTTCAGTGAGTTATAATAATTAATTACTCACTTGGTGACCTTCGTGGATTGATGGTAAGACGATTTTCTTCCACGGGGGGGTTGTCGGGTTCGATTTAAAGGGTTCTTAAGAGTTTATCTTGTATCAGTACTCGTACAATATGTTATAATAATTTAAATATTAATCGATTTAAATGTAATTTTATGATTGAAATGTCATAAAAAACATTATTTTTCTTTTATACTTGTTTAATATATTGGTTACGTTTAAAACAGATGCTGATGCTAGAGAAAACATGGAGTGACAATGTATGACAGAATACAAATGAAATTATTAGAAATGAATGTATACCGAAGGCTGACGTATTGAGTAAGATGAAGAAGAGGACTCTGAGTGTGTTTGGACACGTGGAACGAATGAATGAAGATAGACTTGCAAAAAAAGTGCAAACGTGAGTGGACGTGGTAGAGGAAAATCAAGGAAAGGGTGGTTGGATCAAGTGAATGATATTATGAAAAATGAGAATGTTAAAAGTCAGAGAATACGTAGGAGTTGTGTGAGAAGGTGTATGGATGTGAAATAGGTATATCGAGATAGGCAAGTCGGGCACTTTGTCCTCTCTACCTACTGCGACAGGAAGATGCTGTGGTGGTATGCATATATCTGAATTATTAAAAATATAATGAAAGAGGCTCCTGCTGATAACACTAGGGTTACCGGGATTTTTGTTTTTTTACATATATACTCGTACATATCATCACGCCGCTACCCACTGGGATAGGCAGAGAGAGTAGATCGCCCAACTTTCCTATTTAAAAGCACATTTAATAACTTCTTCCACATCCATACACCTCCTACGACGTCTCTTAATTATTTTGATTTTTTTCAAAATAATATTAACTTGATTTAACCACACTTTCCTTGATCTTCTTACATCATGCTATTCACTTACATTTCCACTGTTTATTTGTTTTCTTTTTCTTTCTTTGTTCATTCGTTCAACGTGTCCAAATCTGCGAGTGAATTCTTCTGTAGTTCTTAAGATGCATATCTTCTGACCCGGGGGTTGTGGGTACGATCCTCATTGGTACCCATTTTCTTTTTAATTTGTTGCCAGACTGTTTTGTCCTTAAGACCTCATTTACACTTTTCTGGTTGATTGCAAGAAATTGCTACGTGGTAACAAATCTGTCAGGTTATAATGTATACAAGGAAAATGTTACCCGATAATATAATACAGTTTTTGTGTCAGAATACATGAAGAGTAAATATAAAAATTCAAATTCAAACGTTTACTAACAAAAACTAACAACGTTTTGATATTTAGATCAAGTTCACCCTTAAGCGACACCCTCTTGAGCCTAACACGCTGCAGGCTGCCTTTTTTCAGTTGCACCCCTTCATATACTCGTAAACAAAGCACTGACGGCAGAAATAAAATGAAAAGGTCGCTTTTCAGTGTTAAGAGGACACGGTGCAATACACATATGATGTAAAGCGTCAATCAACAACAAAAACATCCCTATCTGTAGTAAAATTCTAGTAACTGTAATAAATTTACTAAATAAATAATAAACAAAATAATTCACTTAATAAATAAAAAAGTAAATAATTTACTTAATAAATAATAAACTGTAAATAAATAAACTTTTTGGTAAAAATATGATATTTTGTGCGTTATTACACTCCAACGCTGTTAATTCTGTTTTTTGTCACTTTGCTCTTTGAAAGTAAGTTTGGTACTTTGCTCTATGTAAGTAAGTTTGGCACTTTGCTCTATGTAAGTAAGTTTGGCACTTTGCTCTATGAAAGTAAATTTGTCACTTTGCTCTATGAAAGTAAGTTTGGTACTTTGCTCTATTGAAGTAAGTTTGGTACTTTGCTCAATGAAAGTAAGTTTGGTATTTTGCTCTATGAATGTAAGTTTAGCACTTTGCTCTATGAAAGTAATTTTGACACTTTGCTCTAATAATAAATGAGGTGACGATATCTGAGAGAATACAGAATTGAGTGATAAGAGAATGAATCGGAACTTAAGGCTGTTGTGTTGAGTAAGCTGAGGAAGAGTATTTTGATGTGGTTTGTGCACGTGGAACGAATGAATGAAGAAAGATTAACAAAATAAATATACAGTGAAAATGTATAGCGTGGTAGAGGAAGGCCAAGAAAAGTATAGTTGGGTCAAGTGTATGATATTTTGAAAGAGGGAAATGTGCATGGATGTGGAAGTGGTGAAATATGTGTGTCGAGATAGGAAAGTCTGGCGATATGTCCTCTCTGCCTACCCGAGAGAATTAAGGAAATGGTGTGTTGGTATATATGTGTATGTATGTATTTGGCACGCCATTGAAAAATGTGGAACAAATCAGTGGGTGTATTTCCTTGCAGCAATTTCTTACAACCAATCAAATAAGAGTTACATAATATGACATATTATATCATATGTTACCAACAGATATTTGAATGACCACAATTTTTTTATGTGTTGTATTTATTTATAAGGCGATATATTTATTTATAAGGCGATAGCCTAAGCCTATTTCTCTTTAACTGCATAATGGATTATATCATTGTAGAGGTTTCATGTCTCAAGTTGATGAACACTCTTGGTAAGGAAACGGTGGGAATTCTCTGTTATGCTGACGACGCTACACGCATAGCTGAAAATAAAAATGACTTACAGAGAATGCTCACAAAGTTCGATGAATCCTGCTCAAAGTACAATATGATTATCTCCGTAGCAAAAACCAAGTGTATGACATTCTCCAAAGACCCACTAGAGTGCAGAATTTCAGTACGTGACGAGCCAATTAAACAAGCAACCCGGTTCAGATATCTTGGCAGTGAACTGCTCAGCTCTCATGACCTCCCCAGAGAAGTAAGGCCTCAGGTAGATAAAGCTGCAGTTGTGGCGGGCTGCCTGAGAGATGTCATATGGAGGAATAAAGATATGAGGACGGATAGCGAGGTACGCATTTATAAGACCTGTGTGCGAGCTATCCTCACATATGGCATCGAAGCGAGGACGGACACTGTCAGGACAAAAAGTATGCTAAAGACAACGGAAATGAGAACTCTACGCGCTATTGCTGGGAAGACTTTGCGTGATCGTGTAAGGAACATCACAATCCGAGAGGTCTGTGAGGTCTAAGATGTGGTCAGATGGGGACGACAGCGTCGACGATACTGGTACCAACATGTACAGATAATGAATTTCACAAGAATTCCATACATAGCTCTGCATGGGGTGCCGGATGGAGGGCGAGAGATAGCTGGAGCTCAGCATCACAGGAGGATAATCCTGCAGTAACAGACTCTTGAGTCTATAGAAAGTTTAAGAAGAAAAATTGTATGTTCTTCACAATCAGAGAAATTGATGAAGTAGAAAAAACTAAAATGATTTAACACTGTTCAGTTATGGAAACAGCTAAGAAGTGACATTTTTTATTTTAAAAGTATAATATCTATGACTTGTATTATCTATAAATATTATCATACGTACGTCTTGGGTTTTAGGCTTTTATTTTTTCTAAATACTTTATTGATATTTCCTCAGGGTTTTGATTCGTATTGTTATGTTGTGTTCATTATCCAGAAGGTTGAGATGAGGAGAGATGGTGTGAGTTAAATTTTTTTACAATTTTATAATACTACTTATTTATTATTATTTTTATATTTTGGGAGGTGTTGTCAAAATGTATGATTATATACGAACATTACACTACACCTAAAGCTGAATATGTTACTATCACATATCGAAAGATCTACAAAAGTTTCCTTGTAATACGTCTTTCTTTAGTAAGTTTTCTGAAATGTTTTTATAAAATATGTTTTTAACATATGCATATGCGGAAAAGTACCTTATATAATGGCCGCACCCACTACCTTCCAATCCTATACTTAACTTACATATATATGTTTCGTTATACTTTTAATCTGTCAATAATGGTAAAATCTCGAGTTAGATCGCTCTTAAGGAGAGTTAGTTCTTTAAACGGCACCATAGTAATTGTCTGTGCATTATTATTATTTCATAATGTACGACAGTCCAGGTATGTTCCTTACTATAGGGCAAGCCATTCTAAAAGTGCAATCACTACAATCGTGCCTGTGTGTTGAAGATTTCTTTTTCACATTTATCATTAATTTTTATTTATTTATTTTACACATGACAAGAAATATACATCATTTGCGAAAAAACAACAGGTAATTGAATTTGGACATACAATTTTAATGGATCTGGGTTTGTTGCCTTTCATTTGTCGTATCCCCAGTAAACTAGGCTTTTGCCGGTATCTCACTGAGGACATTTTGCATTAAAAAATAAATTGATACTTCTTTCCAATTTTAAATTACACAAAAACAAAAACCCGTTGCAATTCTTATCAACCTGACAAACAGTGTTACTCAATTACAACTGGAAACATCATGCGAAATCAAACTCCTCACACATCATCACTTCAGACAGACCAAAAACGTTCATCACACAATATACCGCACACAATCATAAAAATAAAACAAAAATATACAAATATAAAACAACAAAAAAACTGACACTCAAGAGCCCACACAAACCTTTTCCACACGTCATTTATCTTGCAAGCCCAGGTACTCAAAATCCTGTTGCAAAAACAACCATGCTCTGATCGACTGTCTAAATTGTTTTCCTCCCTTTACCTTTATTGAATTCGGCACCCCATTGTATGTCATGTGAGCTAAATAGGCATATTGCCTTTAGGCACAAGAGGTTTTAACTCTAGGGATGGTGAAAATTTGATCAGTTTCCATGCGTGTCATGTGTCTCCGCTGAGTCTGCATCTTCCCTTCCTCTCGATGATAGTGCCAGAGAATTGATTTGAGATGCAAATTGGCTATGTTCAGGATCCGATACTCTCTGAAAAGCTCCACCGTGGGATACCGGGCAGGAAGTTTATTAATTATTTTCACAATATTTTTTTGGGAATTGATAGCAAATAATTCAGCAAGACCTAGAACAACATGGCTTGATCAAATAAATTAAATTCTTAATTCGCATAACGTAGCAGAAGTGAAACACGTGAATAGAATGAAGTGAATATTGGTTATCTCTGCCTACCCTAATAGTTATGTAGCGTCATAGTGGAGATGACGATGGTAAACTCTTTTGATAAAACCTATTTTACCAGAATAAAAATGAAACTCTCAGTCGACCATTATTCATCGTCGGTTTCTCTCAAGTATCCCTTTGACATTAAAAAAATATCTCTCATCTTTTAAATCTCGCTCATTTTAACAAGCGATACGTTTATTATATCATGTTACTCAACGAAAAAGATAAATTATTATAAAATAATGTTCTTATAAAGATAAAAGCTATATTTAATAATTGAATTTTGTAATGAACCTTTTCCATCCCCTGGAGTTAATGGCTTCCTTTCGGTGTGATGGGGATGATAATGACGATAGGAAATATTATTTTGATGGTATCAAATACTGAAATGCACTTACCATTCACGGTCAGCAAATTAAATCTGAAATAAAAAAGAATACGAATTAAAGTTTTCAGGAAGTATGGTGAAAAAGTTTGGTCCCGGGTGGATTTAATTGTTGCAATGAAAAATTGTGTGAATTCGAATACGTGGTCTGTTTTTGGTGGGCGTATAGAAGACATTATAAGATGAGCTATTGATATATTGTTTATAGTTAAGGCTTTAACGTTGTAGAGGTTTAAAGACATTGTAATTTATTTTATCAAACACTGTTTATTCCACATTTTTGTAACGGTATAACCCTACCGGTTTCAAGGCTTTCACCTCATCTTCAGGGGAGCACAAACAAGACTAATATTCTGTTTTCGTAATCTACATGTGTAAGGGTATGTACTGAAAAACATCTGATGTCCTCGCGGCTGGGTTTGTTCTATATTGTTGGGGTTATCTCGACCGGGGGGGGGGGGGGGGTTTGAGAGGAGCTCAGCCCTTTTAATAGCTTCTCTCTGAAATGTAATATTTTCTGCTATTTACGTGTTTTTAGAATGTATTTATATATGTACAAACTATGTTGCTATCAATAAACCTATATACTAGTATTTATAAATAAATTTACCATTCATATAAATGAAGTGTCCACCGTAAATAACCTGTATTTTTTGTTGTTTGTTTATTTATCTGATTTTGTGTCCATAAAATTACTTGTCATGTAAATAAATATAGGTATGTTATGGTTTTGAAAAATGTATAGAAAATGTATGGCCGTGAAAACCATACATTTTCTATCGACGATGCCAAATTCCTGCATATCAGTAGTAACGGAATTAAATTGTACAGATTCCAGGCTCTAGAAATCTCTAAGTCAGTGAATCGGGGTGGAGATCTGGCAAACTGAGAAAATAAATAAATATATAAATAAATAAATAAAAAACACACATTTTCCAAGATCTACTCGCTCCCTCCACTCACAGTCACCAACCCGAATGTTTACCGTTAGAAGCGTGTATGTCGGTACCAGTTCGAACATAATTCAGTCTTATTTGTGCTCCCCTGATGATGAGGTAAAGCCTTGAAACCGGTAGGGTTATACCGTTATAACAAATTATAATGTATTTTAACCTCCAAAATGTTCATGCCTTAACTATCAATAATATATACTTTCATTTATCGAAAGATCTACAAAGGTTTCTTTTTTGTAATTCATCTTAACTTGATAAGTTTTCTGCGGTTTTCTTACCAAATATGTATTTTCTGAACATATGTAGATGAGCTTAAGATCATAATCTTATATCCGCAGCTACTACCTTCCTATTCTATCACTCAACTTATATTTTCCTAGGTTAATTTTATAATATTCATTCGGGTAATAAAAGTGTGTTCAAATCTCGAATATGGGTGCGGTTGAGAAGAGTCTGTTCTCTAAATTTAACTATATAAATTGTCTTTTATTATTCTTATTGTAAACAAAGATAAACAGAGGCTGAAGGTTAATTAAAATGAGGTAATAAACCTTCAGGAAAGATAAAAAATCCTATTTCATTCAGCAGAGAACGAAATCACTTCTTGCCATATCAGATAAAATTCAGTTTCTTCGCCAACAATTTCATCTCTCAAATGCCGGTGGAATTGTTTACTTTATCACCAGTAATAATAATCTTTCTTTACAAAATTCTTCTCCTGTTTCATTCATTTACTTTTTTTTCGAATTCGATTACGACACGACAGCAAAGAAAGGAGCTTTAAAAAAAACCACGAGGGAGCATCAAATCACGAAAAACAAACCGATTTTGCAAAGAAAAGAATGAAAATTTAGAAGGTGTTGAAAATTTTTCAGTGGGGGGGAATTTTTCCTGACATAACTACTATTATGGTTACTCTGTCATCCCGCAGATTATTATTGTTCCTTGGGGACTAAAGGGGGCGTTCCCCATAAAACAAACAGATAACCCCATAAAGAGGAAATGGAGTGTGGGGGGGGGACATTGGATAGCTTACCGCGTTTCAAATTCGAAACCATTACAGTTATTTACTGACATCTATGTTCTAGTTTCAAACCTTTCATATTAATCAAAGTTATTTAATTAGGTTCAAACAGAAAACTTTTTTATTCATTCATACATGTTATGTTTTATAAATCTATTTTATTGTAATAACTGACATGTATGTAACAAAATATGGTTGACGGCCTTCTTGTTCTGATTGGTAAGACATTTGACTTCCACCAGGGGGTTTTGGGTTGGATTCCCGATGGTACTCAAAAAAATTAAAAAAACGGTCTGTCTTATAACAATACTCGCACGCACCGAGTAGGTGTGAAATAATGCTGCCTTTGCGTGCGTGTTGTTACTGCGTGTTGTCAATGCGTGTAATGTCTAACCTCGAGTTTTGTACCTACTCCAGTAGTTCTAAATCCGAAGTCTTGATAACTGGGGTCTTCTGGTCACGCTTTTTAATATATCTTAATTACCAATTTGGTAGATTAAAGATAATCACACATAAAAAAAAGAAGTAAAAGAATCATCAAAATTACTAACGACATTTTTCCAAGAGTAAAACACAACCCTTATACGTATTATGCAAATTGAAATGAATGCGTTTTTGATAGTGTCAAATTGGAAAGATTGGTTCTGGCATTTGGAATGAATTTAAGTAAGTCCAATATAATGACCACTGATCGAGGAAGAAAGCGCTAGCTATCGATTATCTTAGAAAGGGTTAGCCCACAAGTAAAGGTGACATCCGCATTCAATCTGACCCTTCACGTGATTATTAAAACCTGCCTAAAGGTCCAGTTTTCAACTTGGTAACATCGTTGGTCTTCTTCCTCCGTAGGAAGAGAGACATTCAATTTTTTCCTTGCATCAGGGTGCGTATCGGCTCTGCGCGGGAGTTCTAAATTATTGGTCGATCTAATTTCTCTCCGGTCATGAGAGCTTTAATGGCTAACTCTTTAGCTTCAATATTGCCCCTTCACCCTGTTGTAATTTTGCAACCATCTGGATTAATCCGCAGATCACATTCTGTGGTACTGCGATGATAATCGAGTTCCACTCAGCCTTACATAGATTCATTTTCGAAGCGATTGGCTACTCCGATCTCGTGGTGTTTTAGGAGATCGGTCCTTGTAGGAAGAGATGATGATGGTTTATTGATAAATAATAAAACACGTTAGATCGCAATGCGGAAAAAGAGTGGAATTTTATTAGTAACGTAGGTATTTATACAATATCTTTTTAGAATGTGCGCGGGAATGCGCTCGCGATATGCCTACGTCTCGTTTCTGCAAATGCCTACGTCTCGTTTCTGCAAATGCAAAAACGATTAATTGTTGTATGTAGGTATCAATTTATTTACGGATCTGGCGAGACAGCGTGGTGCGTTCTCTCTCTAGTATGGAATGCGGTCCGCTCCGGGCTACGGGCTGAATGGTCGGCGTGTGAACTTTGGACTTGTTTATTTATATTTGTCGAGGAGTCCGAAGGTCATTTCATCGGTCATTGACCGTATGTATGAATGCCCACAGTGTTCCGAGTGAGCGACCGCCACAGTGTCAAAGGATAATTTTGCTGCATTCGAAATTTACAGTTAAAGTACTGGCAACTTGCGGGGCTGGGAACTCCAGACCTGAAGCCATTTCATAAGTATATTAACTGCGCTGATAGTCATTTTTCTTTTCCAGTGATGTCAAACCTTAAGCACGTCATAAATACTATGCTTTCCACACTCGTGACGGTCTGTCGCCAGCGGAGAAAGAGTCCCTTTGGGAAGTTTATTCTTCGTCATTACGGGACGTTACGTTCATTAAACAAATAATAAAGATCGTTTAGTGTTGATCATGCTGGACGGATACTTATTTGGTCCACCATAACAGCGTGAGTGTTGGTGAGATCGAATTGAACTTGTGGTTATCCTTGATACTATCTAGAATAGAATATTATCAAGAAATTTCTGCAAAAGTTTATGTATCTTGGTACTGTTAAACCTGATTAAGGTAGCTGTGAGATTTCAATCAACTAAAGAGCTGTCATTGTACAATGTGTAATAAGTATTTTAGATACTCCTGACTTCACGCCGAATAGCATGAAGATACCTTCCAGCATCAAATCCTCGCTTAGACCGTGACAAAACCACAACAATCTCTAATTGCTGCCCTGGGGACTCACGAGAGTAAGTTCGACCAACCTTTCTGTTATTAGCAAAGGCTTCCGAAGCATCATCTGTTACCTGACTAGTCCACCTACAGTATTAGCATGGAGAACCAAGGTCTGAGTGGATGTGATGGAATGCAAGTAGCCTGAATGAATAGATAGTTACGTGCTAAATAATAAGTGTTAAAATAAATTATTGTTAGAATTGTTATCTAGTTATAAGTCGGATGTGTCAACAATTTCTTAGAAATGAAATTTAAAGATTATTAAAAATAATATTCCAAGTAGGAAATTAAAATACAGTTAGTTCATAGTTAGTATATATAAATTAAATTAGTTCTTAATATATAAATTTGTATATAGGTTAAGCCTTTGGCAAATGTTTGTGTAATAAATTACTTTATGCAATAAAAAAAAGTATTTCAGAGAGAACAGGGAAAATCTGTGGTATCACGATGTAAACGAAATACAATAAGTAAAAACTAATCGAATTTTCGTTCGAATTTCCAATTATCCCCGCATTATTGTGGGTGGATCTTCGGGGACGTCATCAAGTTAGGAACGTCGGTGTATTACATGGACACAACTCATAGAGCTGACGTCACATCGAAGTGAGAATAGGATGTCCACGACACAAATATTCTATTTTTTGTCACTTACTGAGAAATACTTACCATCACGCCTTGTCTCTTTTTGGGATAGGTAAAGAGAACAGATTTTCGTGCTTTTATTCCATGCACACAGCTCTCGCATCGTTCACATTCATACATATTCTCCTGTTTCCATTAATTCCTGATAAATATATTTGTAGCCAAACCACATCAATATTATTTTCTTGATTCTACTTATAACATCCAGTTTTACTTTATTCAATCATTTCTTACTCTAGCAAACATTGCAACATCAGATATTTTAAACAAGGCACGTATGACTTTTTTCCATATTCAGGATTCACTAACATCCACATTTTAAATTATAACTTAGCTTAAAAGCTTAATTTTACGTAGAAAAAAAATAAAAGCTTCATCCTTACAATTTAGCTAATTTAATAAATTTGTTTTCAAGCAAACAATATATTTATTTATATATTGTTAATAGTTAAGGTATTAACATTGTAGAGGTTTAAATACAGTGTAATTTGTTTTTTCAAACACTGTTTATTCCACTGTTTGTAACAGTACAGCCCTACCGGTTTTAAGGCTTTCACCTCATCACCAGGGGAGCACAAACAAGAGATGAAAGCCTTGGAATCGGTAGGATTATACCGTTACAAAAAGTGGAATGAACAGTGTTTGATAAAATAAATAATAACATATTCATTTATGCTATGCTGACGATGCCACCATCATAGTCGAACCAGAGGAAGACCTGCAACAAACGCTTCATCGATTCCACACTGCTTCCAAAAATACAACATGTATATCTCCATCAGCAAGACTAAATGCATGACTCTAGCCAGAGAGCAAGTTGGATGCAGTGTGGCGATCGACGACACACCAATTGAACAAATTACAAAATTTAAATACTTGGGTGCTAACATAATGTGCAATAATGACCTCTATGGCGAAGTACTTGAACAATCACAAAAGGCCGCAGCTATTTCCGGATGTTTAAAAACACTATCTGGAAAAACAAGTATATGAACATCCAAAGCAAGGTGAGGGTATACAAGACCTGTGTCCGCCCCATAATGACATACAGCATAGAGTCCAGAGCCGACACTGTCAGAACCAAAAATCTCCTTCGAACCAGTAAAATGAAGGTACGCAGGAGAATCGCTGACAAAACCCTTCGTGATAGAGTACGAAACACAGAAATCCGAAAGATGTGCGAAGTTGAAGATATTGTCAGATGGGGACGACAGAGAAGAAGGTTATGGAACGAACATGTATCCAGAATGGCGGAACCAAGAGCTGTAAGAATGACCAGGGGCAGCATTCCCCAAGCAAGCAGACCTCCAGGATAACCTCCCAAAAGATGGAAAGACAGTTGGCAGTCGACGTAACAAGAGGGAAACGATGATACAGGACCATAATAGGCCGACAGGCCTAAAAGAAGAGGAAGAAGATATTTATTTAACTCTTCATTTTATAACAATTTATGGAATTTCTTGTCAGACTGCTATTTCTTCTTACTAACTAGAACAAAATAAAATAAAGGATGGAAGGGGCCAAAAATTATTCAAATCATTATTTATTTTTACAATATTCGTGAACTATGTAAATTATAAAAATAATAGCGAGATGTCGTCAATCAAACGAGAAAGAAGAGATGGTAAGAAAGAGAGGGAAATTGGTAATGGGATTCGTGACGTTACTGAATTGGTATCAGAGGTTCAACGCATGGACAACTAAATAACTTTTATATTTAAAAATATTTCCTGAAATATCGAACCTGTTTTGACTTATGAAACTGAAATTCTCAGGACTCACGAACAGTCCACGAAGGTAAAACTAAAAAAAGTAACTTTAACAGAAAGACTATTTCCCCTCCATCACAAATTTATTTTGAAGTGAATCTTTCAACTAGGAACAAAGTGGAACAGAAAGGTTTTTCTCAAGCGGGAAATTGGATGCGGCACTGAGCGACTTTCAGCAATCATATGCGATATTGTATCCAACAAACGATATAGTACGGAATAGCCAACAGAATGCTAAACCTTTCAATTGCATTCTAAAAATATGTCGATGAAATAGGACCGGGAAAGTTAGAGAATGAAATGTATTTTGCTTCGTTTGAACTGATGTCGTATACAGCTGTTAGATATATTTATTTTGCTGTTAAGAATTCTGATTTCAAGCATGTTTATGTTAAAAAAAATTAAGTGATACTAGTTATGGAATATTTTAAGCGATACAAGATATCGAATAGTTTTAGTGAAACTAAATATCGAATATTTTCAGTGATACTAAATATTAAATATTTATGTGATACTAAATATAGAATAATTTAAGTGATAAAAAAATATTGAATATTTTAAGTGATACAAATTATTGAATATTTTAAGCCATATATGATATCGAATATTTTAAGTGACAACAATACATATTAGGTCCTTACATATGAAATTGGCGTTTTGCCGTACTGGCAACTTTGATCTCAAATATCTTCTCTTTGGTTAGGAATTCCAAATTCAAATTTATACAGCTATTTACTCAAGTATTTGTGTATCGAAAATTATAATTCATTTGTTTTTTCCTCAATTGTTTTTTTTCTTTGCGTCACTCAGTTTACAAAATGGAAAACTTGAAATATCGCGTTATTTACGAGTACGAGTTCCACCGTGGCACCAGTGCTGCAGAAACGGCTCGAAGGATTAATGATGTGTATGGCGACGGTGCCGCAAAAGAAAACACAGTGCGTTTTTGGTTCCAACGTTTTCGTTCTGGAAATTTCGACCTGCAGAACAAGCCCCGTGGACGGCCGGAGACCAAAGTTGATAATGAAGAATTGAAGGCTATTGTGGAAGCGGATCCATCGCAAACCACGTCCGAGTTAGCTGCAGGCTGCGGTGTTAGTGATAAAACTGTTTTAATCCACTTGAAGCAAATTGGGAAGGTGAAAAAGCTTGAAAGGTGGGTACCTCACGAATTCAGTGAAGCAAATCAACAAACGCGCGTTGACTGCTGCGTTGCATTACTCAACCGGCACAATAATGAAGGGATTTTGAATCGAATCATTACCTGTGATGAAAAGTGGATCCTGTATGATAATCGGAAGCGCTCATCGCAATGGCTGAACCCTGCTGAACCAGCCAAACCATGCCCCAAGCGAAAATTGACTCCAAAAAAGTTACTTGTGAGCGTTTGGTGGACTAGTGCTGGTGTCGTTCACTACAGCTTTCTTAAATCTGGCCAGACGATTACGGCAGATGTCTATTGTCAGCAACTGCAAACCATGATGGAAAAGCTAGCTGCTAAACAACCGAGGCTGGTTAATCGCTCTAGGCCACTGCTGCTTCATGATAACGCTAGACCACACACTGCATAACAGACGGCTACCAAATTAGAAGAGCTTCAATTGGAATGTCTAAGACATCCACCGTACTCTCCGGACCTTGACCCAACAGATTACTATTTTTTTAGAAATTTGGATAACTTCTTGCAAGGGAAAAAATTCAACTCCGATGGGGCAGTCCAAACCGACTTCAAAGATTTTATTGATTCCCGTCCGAATGGTTTTTTTAGTAAAGGAATCGATGAACTACCTATGAGATGGCAAAAGTGCATAGATAGCAATGGTACATACTTTGATTAAATAAATATATTATATTAAAAAAAAATCAACTTTATGTTCCTCCCAAACAAAACGCCAATTTCATATGTAAGGACCTAATATTTAAGTGATACAAAATTTCGAATATTTTAAGCCACATGAGATATTGAATATTTTAAGTGACACAAAATATCATACTATATTTAAGCGATACAAATTGTCGAATATTTTAAGTGACACTAAATATAATATTTAAGTTACAAAAAATATCGATTTTTTTATACGATAAGTACTTATATTAAATATTTTAAGCGATACACGATATTGAATATTTTAAAGTGACACAAAATATCATATTTAAGCGATACAAAATATCGAATATTTTAAGTGACACTATGTATCATATTTAAGCGACACAAAATATCGATTATTTTGTAGGACACTTATATTAAATATTTTAAGCGATACACGATATTGAATATTATTAGTGACTCAAAATATCGAATATTTTAAGTGACTCAAAATATTACATTTAAGCTACACAAAATATCGATTATTTTGTACGATACTTATATTAAATATTTTTAACGATACACGATATTGAATATTTTAAGTGACACAAAATATCATATTTAAGCGATACAAAATATAGAATATTTTAAGTGGCACTATGTATCATATTTAAGCCAAACAAAATATCGATTATTTTGTAGGACACTTATAATAAATATTTTAAACTATACACGATATTAAATATTTTAAGTGACACAAAATATCATATTTAAGATACAAAATATCGAATATTTTAAGTGACACTATATATCATATTTAAGCGAAACAAAATATCGATTATTTAGTAGGGCACTTATATTAAATATTTTAAGCGATACACGATATTGAATATTATTAGTGACACAAAATATCGAATATTTTAAGCGATACTAAATATGGAACATTTTGAGCGATACAAGATAATATTGAACGTTTTAAGTGACACAAAATATTGAATATTAGGGATGCAACATGTAGAATGTTTCAAGTGATATTAACCTTTCCCTTCCTGTACTAAAAAAATCCGCGCGTTCCGGTGCTGGGCAAAATAATAATAGAATAATAATACACATGTAAAAATGAGCGATTTAAAATCGGAAAAATAAGAATATTCATAGCCAATCGCTTAAATTAATTGAATTTGAAGTCAAAAGTGATAATAATGGAAATTTAATTGCTGAAAACATAAAAAAAGCATCGGCTGACGTTCACAAAACGGGCGAAGATACCACCTCAAATGGATGCCCGCGAGCTACTGAAGCGAGAGAAGCGAGCAAACTGAGATTCTATTTCTTGCGTTCCCATATACCTAAGTAGAGTGAGAGTGAGACGTGAATAGCGTCGCTTCCTCACCCATAGCGGGTTTTTAGAATGAATATACCTACGTCATACACTGGCACACCCTTAATTGTATTGGTGAATTTATTCCCAATTTTCACAAAATATCTCTGATGTGACCGATAAGTGCTAATTATTATTAATATTATTTTTTTTATTCAATGCGTAAATGCATTTCGGAGGAACACCTAAAATCTGAAGCCAGTATTTATTATATTTATAGAGATATTAATGTTTTTAATATAGAAGCAATGTGTACTAGTTACACATCACAGGGAAGGAAGGGTTAAATATGGAATATTTTTCGTTATTCCCAAGTCAGAAGGGCCCTTGAGGAGTCTGCTCTTTAAATAACACTATATGAATTGGTATTTTATTATAAAATTGTCGCATCGTCAGCAGAGCACATGAAACATTAAATTGTTTCCCATTGTGTAATCCAGTCCAAGTGATGCAACTCCCTCAATTATTTTATCCATTGTCGTAATAAAGAAAACGACTTTACCCTAACAATATATAATCTTAGTCTACAAGTGACTCGTTCGTTTAGTGAACTTTTAATATAATTAATCTGTTGAGCAGCCTAGAAATTGAACAGTGCTTATAAGTTTTCAGTACTGGTGAGATAACCTTTTAATATATTATACATATTATAAACAATGTTCTTCTTCCTCGTTTGTTGAATGCTGAGTGTCATAGTCTTCTGATTAACCTGAAACGTTGTGCACAATTTGCTTTATATTCTCGGTCCTGGACTATAGTGACTGCAGAACACCAGGTTGTACAGTGTACAATGAAAGTATAATTTAATTAATCTTCTCCCTGGCTCCATCCCAACTCATTGTCTGCGAAGACTGTTGGGGTGAGCTCTCCTCGTCCTCAGGTTGTATGCTCTTCTGTCCCGGACTACGTCCCCCAGGCCGTGCCTCTGCATCAGGTTATCTTTTTGCACCACCCATGAATTCTTTGGTCTTCCTCTGGTGGTTATTCGAGGAAGATCCATGGAGATTGCCTGGGTCACAATGTGATCGGGTGATCTGCGTCCAACGTGCCCATACCATCTCAATCGCCTCTCCTCCATCTTGCTGTTGATGTATGTAATACCTAGGCTTCCACGAATGCGTGAGCTTTTTATTTTGTCTCTTAGGGACACACCAGCTGACCATCTGAGCATGCGCATTTCAGCAGTTTCTAGTTGCCTAGAGTAAGAGTTATACTATGTATAACTCTTACTCTAGGCAACTATGTAATTTAATTAATATGATTATGTATTGCAATTTGCTTGCCGAATTCTTAGATTTACTCGTAAGTGCATTGGGATGGACATCTGGTCAATACATACATTCACAAAATCTCACCGCAACTTGTTGAAGTGGTCTCCTGCTTCCCTCCACTTACAATCCCCAACCCGATTTTTTACCGTTAACATAGATGAGTATGTATCTCGAAGACGAGTACGAACATAATTCAGTTTTTTGTGCTCTCTTGATAATGAGGTTGAAAACTTGAAACCGGTAGAGTTATACCGTTATATTAACTAGAATATACAGTACAGTGTTTGACTGAACCAATTACAATGTATTTAATCCTTCACAGTGTTAATGCCTTTAATGTAAATAATAAAACATGTTTATTGCCATAAATTTTGGCTGTGGCATTTTATTGAATATTTTTTTCACGTAATTAATTTTAATTATAAATGTTTTTCTATGTATTAACGCTAAGGTTTGTTTAAGAATAATTTTAGGAAGATTTTTTCACAGTATTTATCATAATAGAGATTAATCGATAATTCTTTCCTTCTTCTTGATTTTCAGATCTATGGATGTTTCAATTGATCCCGAGATGTTCAATAAAAGTAATTCAGTTTCTCGTTTCTTTCTGCTACTCTGCTTATATAATTCTATTATCTTCTATTTAAAAAAATATTTTTTTTTTGCTATGGTTTCTGTATATCGGGATTTGAAGTGTTAATTTATATAATAGTTTATGTACGTCATCTGTTTTTTGCTATCGTTTCTGTATATCGGGATTAGAAGTGTCAATTTATATAATAGTTTATGTACGTCATCAGTTTTTTTGCTATGGTTTCCTGTATATCGGGATTAGAAGTGTCAATTTATATAATAGTTTATGTACTTCATCAGTTATATTGCTATGGTTTCTGTACATCGGGATTAGAAGTGTCAATTTATATAATAGTTTATGAACGTCATCAGTTTTTTGCTATGGTTTTTTGTATATCGGGATTAGAAGTGTCAATTTATATAATAGTTTATGAACGTCATCAGTTTTTTTGCTATGGTTTCCTGTATATCGGGATTTGAAGTGTCAATTTATATAATAGTTTATGTACGTCATCAGTTTTTTTGCTATGGTTTCCTGTATATCGGGATTAGAAGTGTCAATTTATATAATAGTTTATGTACTTCATCAGTTATATTGCTATGGTTTCTGTACATCGGGATTAGAAGTGTCAATTTATATAATAGTTTATGAACGTCATCAGTTTTTTGCTATGGTTTTTTGTATATTGGGATTAGAAGTGTCAATTTATATAATAGTTTATGAACGTCATCAGTTTTTTTGCTATGGTTTTTGTATATCGGGATTTGAAGTGTCAATTTATATAATAGTTTATGTACGTCATCAGTTTTTTTGCTATGGTCTCTGTATATCGGTAATAGAAGTGCCAATTTATATAATAGTTTATGAACGTCATCAGTTTTTTTGCTATGGTTTTTGTATATCGGGATTTGAAGTGTCAATTTATATAATAGTTTATGTACGTCATCTGTTTTTTTGCTATCGTTTCTGTATATCGGGATTTGAAGTGTCAATTTATTGGGTGTTAACATAAGTTGTGTCCGTTTTTTTAAACTTAAAAATGAGCAAAAGTACAACAAAATGGTAAAGGTTATACGTCATTCGAAAGAAAATTTTCTGCTCTACAAGATATTGTGTTTGCTTTTACGTTACACATATTATTTTATTTGATTACAAGCCTTCAAAATGGAATGTCAAGTAGACGAAAGTGAGTATTTTAGATACCTCCTTCTGTTCGCGTTCAATCAAGGGAATAAAGCTGTCTAAGCTGCTCGCGATATTTGTGAAGTGTACGGTGAAGATGCTATGAGTGAAAGGACAGCTCGTCGATGGTTTTTGCGTCTCAAAAACGGTAAAGTAAGATGAAGAAAACAGCTTTACGATGATTTGTATGTATTAAAATAATGAATTTTAAAAGAATGACTTAGCGAGTATACAAGTCAGAAGTGCAAGGTGCGTGCGGAAGAGGTAGATGAAGGAAAACGTAGCTGGACCTATTGGACCAGATGTGCAAGGGTGTGGGCTGAAAAACACCTTGGTGTCCCCGTGGCTGGGCTTGCCCTATATTGGTGGGGTGTATCTTGGCCGGTGGGATGTTATTAGATGAGCCCAAACCTTTTGATAGCTTCTGTCTTTAATGTATTCTCTGCAATTTATGTGTTCTTGAAGTATATTTAAATATATTATGTATATACTATGTTGCTATCAATAAACCTATATTTATTTATTATTTATTTATTTATATATTGTGAAAGAAGGTGAAGGTCAGAACTGCAAGGTGTGCGCGAGAGAGGTAGATTAAGGAAAACATGACTGGACATAATGGTTCAGAATTTTAAAGAAATTAAAGTGAGAAGGATGAATAGTAGAAGATTGTGCAAGGCGGGATGTTTAAATGTGGTGTAGATAAAAGTTCGAATAGGAAACAGTGTGATGACATGTATGTATCGATGACATTAAAAAAAATTATCTTGTATATTGAATTTCGTCCATTTTAACAAGCGATTAGTTTATTGTATCACGTTACCCGGCGGCAAAGATAAAATAAATTAATGCTATTATAAAGATAAAAACGATATTTAATAATTGAATTTGGTAACGGACTTTTTTCAACCCCTGAAGTTAATGGCTTCCTTTCGGCCGTAAATATTGGAAACGGCACAACTATCCGTGAGGCGTGATCAGGAAATCAAACGACATAACGACCGCATCATTCATTACAGGGGGTTGAAACCATTGGTGATATTTATTTTCGTTAATTGGTTTTCTAAAATACTGATTATTTCACATCAGATAATGGTATGACCTACCGGTTTCGAGATTTTCACCTCATCGTCAGGGGAGCATAAATAATACTAAATATGCCCGGGCTGGCACTGACGGACTAGAAAATTCGGAGTGAGAGATTGTGAATGGAGGGGACTCTGAGACTGTTTCCCTTTACCCACAACTCTCAGTCAGAATTTTTACCTTAGATGTGTCTGGTACAATATATTGGTGCTATTCCAGGCATAATTTAGTCTTGTTTGAGCTTCCTTGATTATGAGATGAAAACCTTGAAACCTGTAGGATATACAAATTACAACGTCTTAAAACCTGTTCAGTGTAAATGCCTCAATTTTAAATAATATATTTTTACTGTATTGTATGTGTTTTAATTTAAATTAATTGTTAGCTAAGGGATGTGATCTGAAAAAAACAAACCTGTGTCAAACTAATCATGAATTATAATTATGACATCTGAGCCGATACAGCTAAAACTAAAAGTCTTTCATTCAAGATGACAATATTACAAATCATATCAAAATATTTCAGAAACAGTGTCACAAACTCTAACACTCGACAGACCTACAAAATGAAGAATATCGTCTAATGGAGCAGGAAGAGAAGGTGGTTCTGGTATGGTTATGTAGATATGATGGACAGAGACAAAATTCTATACATACGAGATCGTCGCAGGGCATAGCATGCCAGAAAGACCATCTTACAGGCAGATGATCTGTTTGCCAAGAAGAACATTTATTACGAAAGCGCTAGTATAGAACAGAAGCACATACACCACCCTCCAATGGCGACTACCACGAGTTATTATAAAGTGTTTCTATCTCTGAGAGCTGATGTATAAATACCTTTTCATCTCTGATAAGAACAACGTTTACATGTTGTATTTTATTAAACTTTTCTTCATTAAATTATAACATGGTAGATATTGTCTTGTAGACACATGATCTAAATGGTCCTCGTCACTGAGGATCACAGTTTCCAAGAACTATGCCAAATTATTTCACGTCTCTAGTCTAGTTGCCATGAGACATGGCAGAGTGGAGTACAGACACTATTGCAGATCTTGCTGCATTATTGAATTGATCAAACCAATGTGATGCTTAATGAAGAGATTCAATAATTACTTCGAACCTCTTCCATCTAATCAAAGACATGTTAAAGTTACCTAAAGTGAAAACCAGACTGAAACCCTTTTCAAAATGTTGTTTATAGTTAAGGCATTTACACAAATTTTAGTCTCCAGAAACTATTATTTAATGGGTAAGGCAAAAATGTAATACTTAGCAACAGTGGTGTGTATAAACTTTTATGTGTTGACTGTGATAATTTCTATATATGAAAGACAGGAAGATCTTTTGAAAAGAGATTTCGTGAACACAAATCCGCCTTAACAAATCCTCTAATTTATTCTGAAACGGCTAATCATTGTCACCGTGAAAACCATACTTTTTCTATCGATGATGCCAAATTCTTACATATCAGTAGTAACGGAAATAAATTGGACAGATTAGAGGCCCTAGAAATTTCTAAGCCAGTACATCGATCCGAATATCTGGTGAACAGTTATATCCCAAAAATCTCTCCGCTGTTGGCCGAAATCGTCCCATGCCTTCCTCACCCCTCAGCCCCCAACCGTTGAAGCGTGTATATCTGTACCAGTTCGAACAGCATTTAGTCTTGTTTGTGCTCCCCTGAAGATGAGGTGAAAGCCTTGAAACCAGTAGGGTTATATCGTTACAAAAAAGTGGAATAAACAGTGTTTGATAAAAATAAATTACAATGCCTTTTCAAAATAATTGTATTGCAGTGAGAATAAATTGATTATTCCGAATCAATCCCCTAGAGCGAGTTATTCTATAGAGCTTTTGCCGTTGCTGGTCCTGTGGCGTGGAATGATTAACCTCTAATTGTTAGATATATGGGTGGCGTATGAAGCTTTGGGAATCAATTAAAGACACCGATGGAAGTTAGATTGGGATATAACTGGTGTAAATAAGGGCACTAGTTATAAATCAATTCAACGATCTATCCATTTGAAACCATGGTTTAATATAATTAGAATGAACAAGATGGAAGTATGTGTCGTTTTCGGACGGGCTGCTCGTCACCTTTACAGAATATGTATTGTAGATAATTCTGGCTGTGAGTGTGGATCTGGATGATGAAACTATAAACCAGATATTTTAAGTTGATTTACTTAAAGCCATATCTCTACCGCGTCCATTGAATGTCGCGTTTCTTCTTGAAACTTTTCCACTTACGAGTATGGATAGGTTATTAAATTTTTGAAGGTGAATTGAAACTTTAAATTGTCTAGAATTTTACTTTTTTTTAAATAATATTTATTATGTTGACTCATATTATTGCATAATAACATATATTTGGTGGCACAAATCATGTGTGACCTCCTAGTTTTGGTGGATTGCCTTTTTAAAAAAAAAACGAGACAACCCTTATTGAAAGGTGAGATACAGAGACACAATAAGAGAAAATAAACCAAAATTGGATTATGCATGAACAGTTCATAAATGTATTACTCTACACTACACCTAAAACCGAATGTGTTACTATCACATATCGTGAGATCGATAAATATTTCACTTAGTTCGTCTTCCCTTGATAAGTTTACTATAGTTCGTCTTTCCTTGATAAGTTTACTATAGTTCGTCTTTCCTTGATAAGTTTACTATAGTTCGCCTTCCCTTGATAAGTTTACTATAGTTCGTCTTCCCTTGATAATTTTACTATAGTTCGTCTTCCCTTGATAAGTTTACTATAGTTCGCCTTCCCTTGATAAGTTTACTATAGTTCGTCTTCACTTGATAAGTTTACTATAGTTCGTCTTCCCTTGATAAGTTTACTATAGTTTTTTTACCAAATATGTTTTTGAAACAAATCCAGACATGGCAAAGTACTTATTGAAATAGGTAGCCACAACCCCGATTTTCCGGTCCTTACACTAAAGTTATACATATTTATTATGTAGTATTTTGATCTGTCAATAATAGTAAATTCGAAACCCGAGTTAGAGCGCCATTGAAGAGAATCTGCTCTCTGAACGGCGTAACATAAAGTTACGACTTTTATCATTATGAAATTGTCCTTTTATCATTATGACATTGTTCTTTTATCATTATGACATTGTTCTTTTATCATTATGACATTGTTCTTTTATCATTATGACATTGTTCTTTTATCATTATGACATTGAACCTCTTTCATCCAAGTGAGAAGATGTTAAAAACGCCTTGAGTGAAAAGCAGACTGGAACCTTTTTCAAAATAATTTGATTCCGGCAAGAATGATTACTGATAACCTTTATTTTTATTTTTTTATATAACATTTATTGCAATACAATCTGGCAGGCTTATTGCCAGGCGGCAATCTCTTCCAAACAACCAGACAAAAGTAAATGAAGCAAGTTACGTGGTCGCATAAATCATTCAAATGACTATCCATCCCCACGAAATCCATAAATATATACGTGAGAACATGCCCACTAACCCCCCAAAGACGGATAATCACCCGAACATTATTTTTCATATAAAATGAGATATAACCAATCAAAAGGAAAGGAAGGGATGGTGGAGAGGAAAGGAAAAGAAAAATCAGGAATGAAACACGTTATTTTACTGACTAGAAATTAAGAGTTTTTTCAGTCGCTTCTTAAAGCATGCCAAGGACGGAGCGAGTCTTATATTGGTTTGTAACTGATTCCAGAGTCTAACTGCATGGACAGTAAAGGACGACGTAAAGAATGAGGAGCGGTGAACTGGAAAGGCCAATAAACAATCTCTGTTTGAGCGTAGCGCTAATCTATGATTGGAAAGACGCTGAAAATTTTCGGCGAGATAAAAGGGTGCGGCGGGACAGTTAAGAATATTAAACAATAGAGACAGTATGTGAATTTGGCGTCTATTTCTAATATTCAACCAGTTCAATGCCTGACCTCGATAAAGAAATAAGATGCTGAATTGAATTGGCACGTACAATTTCTTAAGATGAGACCGGTTATCTCCATGAAAGCTTGAATCTTAAATTATGAATGATTAAGTGATATGGATGACCTATTAAATTTTATGGTGTTGAGACTTGAAAACTAGGTTGGTAAATAAGCTGAAAGTACTTGAAATATGGATACATCAGAGAATGCTTTGAAATGTTTGCTATCGAATCTCATCTGTTGGGGTGCTACAGCAAACAGGAGTAGTATGGATGCTCTTAAATACCACAAAACGACCTCCGTGGCCTAGTTGATGGAATGTTCGTCTTTCGAGCTGGAGATTGCGGGTTCGAATCCTATAGGTATCATGAATATCTTGTATTACATTCATTATAAACAGTACAACCTGGTGGTCTTATTACCACGCATAAATCTCTTCCAGCCAACCAAAAACATGTTAAAGAGGTTTTAATTGAAAACCAGACTGGAATATTAAAAAAAAACTGGATTCCAGAGGGATTTGAATCCGCAACCTCCAGGCTGGAAGACATGCGTCTTACAAATTAGGTCAAGAAGGTTGCATATTTTTTTTAACCTGGCGAGTTTATTGCCATGTGGCAATCTCTTCCAACCAACCAGAAAGTTGTTTTTATAGGCCCTAAGTGTTAACCAGACTGGAATCCTATTTAAAAAAATCTGGGTTCCAGTTCCAGGGTTTGTGGTTGGTTGGAAGAGATTTCCACATGGTAATAATCCCGCCAGGCTGTACTATATACGGCGAAAGTTTAATGCAATGCAAAACTATTGTACAAAACATTTTGCCGGGTAGGCCTTCAAGGAACGTGTAAAAATGACATACTTAATTCCGGACTATTAAAATACGAGATGACAAACTTAAATGATATTGTGAGGATAAACATATTCCTTGTTTCTGACAAGATTGTAAACCTTCGTGATTTCCAAACAATAGACCATAGTCAAACTCTATTCTTGCGATCTGCAGCTGAAAGTTTACTAGCGTTAAAACTTCCGACTATATGGTTAAAGAATTGAAGCGCGGCATTAAACAAAGCCAGTCAGTCGTCAGCTGGAATTGAAGTTTGTAGCAAGATGTACGAGAAGAGCATGACGCAAAAGAGATGCTGTGTTTAATATTCTACAATGATTCTTTACAGTGGATGGAATACAAAGCGTGCCTTTTGCAGAATTTCGTTTCTTGCCTCGAGCAAGAATATTTTCCAACTTGTATCTTTGTTATTTATTTAAATCCCCACCGCACGTGCAAGAGGTGAAAGTTCGTGTGGTATTTATTACTGTATGTATACTATTATGCTATATACTCGTATGTAGAAGAATATCAACATTGAGGCTGTTGTGATGAATGAATATGTTTCCATAACCGAGTTTTCAACCAAATTTCAAATGACTCCATTCCAATATGAAAGTGTTAAATATTTATACTTAACATCATTTTTTTTCGTGATTTTGGAATACATATTATCGTCCATTACGAAGGGTATTCACTTGGAATGCTAGAAAGGGTGTTTATGGCGGTCTTGTATGGACATTAAACGTGGGAGGAAATGGCGAGAATGTTGCCAAGAAGATGGATATTACGCTCATGGGGTGTTGTTCATTTGAGAAGAGTTGCATAAGTAGGAGGAATTACACTGTGCGATTTACGCAGTTCCTTACTATACATAGGGTGCTCTATTTTGAACTTGGCGGTTTTTGAAAAAAGCCTCATCGTTTTTAGAAATCTGTCAGTTTATTAATTTCGGCGTTAAGTAGAGGTATAGGAATTATGTTCTTCTTCCTGGCACTGTCCCAACTCATTGCCTAGATAGGATGTTGGGGTCGGCTCTTCTCGTTCTCAGGATGTATATTCTTCTGTTCTGGGTGTCGCTTTCATCTAGGCCGTTTCTCTGAAGGATTTTGGAGCATTGAGTCATCCAGGAGTTCTTTGGTCTTTCTCTGGACGCCTTTCGAGGAAGATCCACATACATTGCCTGATTTACCGTATGGTCTGGTGGTCTCCGCCTTACGAGTATGTGCCCGTACCATCTCAGCTGTCGCTCTTCCAGCTTACTGTTTATGTCAGTGACCCCCAGACTACCACGAATGCGTGAGTTCTTAGTTCTATCTTTTAGTAATACTCCTGCCGACCACCTAAGCATTTGCATTTCTGCTGTTTCAAGTTGCCTAGAGTAGGAGCTGTACAAAGTCCAGCATTCTGAGCCAAACATAATCGCGTGAATAACGATAGTCTGGTATACCTTTCCTTTTAGTTTTATAGGCATTTTTGGGTCTCATAAGAAGGTTTAAGAATTATGTTCAAAATAAAAAATCTACTTAATTATATCCTCGGTCGTTCTTGCTCGTGACCACTCTTTTGGCAAAAATTTTAAATACATTTTTGCACAATTGCGGCCCTATTTTATCAATAGCTCGAAGAATATTGTCCTGAAGCTCGTTGATGGGTTGCGGATTATTTGCGTAGGTTCTGCTCTTTACAAACCTTTAAGGAAAAACGTCTCGAGAAGTTAACACGATCACAAATCACTAGCATTTCTGTATCAAGAATCGAACCGGACATCTCGAATTAACTGATTAGGGTCGCGAATTGCGGTGTCCCTTAGCACATCACGTACTTAGTGTTATTTTTTGGTACCACTAAAAATAACACGTACCACTAAAAATAACAAGTTTGCGAATTATATTTAACACAGAACTTTTATTTTTGTAAAAGGTTTGCAAGCTTTTTATACGTTCTTCCGTTTTCAAACGTCGTATAACTATTTTGTCTGGTATCTAGATGACAAATGTCAAATAAAACAATTTTAGATTATACGGTTTGAAAATGGCGCCAAATTCACGTCCCCTAGTTCAAAATGTGACATCCTTAATATATAATAGTACAAATATACTTCCCATGCGGTTCCATTGTGGTTTGGGAACACACTCACGATGTATACAGTGAAACTTTTGAAACCCACCAGAAATACGTTAAAGAGGCCCCGTTTAAAATTACAAGCGTACTAACGCTTCTATTTTGGATAAAATCGATATCCAAAATATATTATCCACTGTGACACTGGCATGTTATACAACACATTCGTTGTATTCATAACAACTTGGCGACTTAATAAGAATTAATTAATCTATGCCAATCAATCAGAAAGATCGTAAAGAGAAAATTTGGGAAAATTAGACTGAAAACATACCCTCAACTCCCGGACTGGAAGACAGGTGTCTTAACCCTTCCCTCCCTGTGATATGTAACTAGTACACATTGCTTCTAAACACTTTAATATCTCTATAAATATAATAAATACTGGGTGCAAATTTTAGGTATTCCTCCGTAATGCGTTTACGCATTGCATGAAAAAAATAATATTAATAATATAATAATTAGCACTTATCGTCCACATCAGAGATATTTTGTGAAAATCGGGAATAAATTCACCAATACAATCAAACGTGTGCCAGTGTGTGACGTAGGTATATTCATTCTAAAAAACCGCTACGGGTGAGGAAGCGACGCTATTCACGTTTCACTCTCACTCTACTTCGGTATATGGGAACGCAAGGATAGAATCTCAGTTCGCTCCCTTCTCTCGCTCAGTAGCCATCGGGGTTTCGTTCGAGGTGGTCGCTTCGCCCGTTTTGTAAACGTGAACGTCGTCCGATGTTTTCAGCAATTAAATTTCAATTATCCCTTTTGACTTTAAATTTAATTAATTTCAGTGATTGGCTATGAATATTCTTATTTTTCCGATTTTAAATCGCTCATTTTTACATGTGTATTGAATACACTTCGACGGAACGCGCGAATTTTTTTAACACAGGAAGGGAAAGGTTAACATCTAGGCTACATAAGTCGTGCTTAATTTTGCTGTTTTATTTAATATGAAACAAGCGAGAGTTAAGAATTTATTCCGCGGTTCATTAACTTGAGAACTTTATTTAACTGTACGACATTTCTGTTACTTATTTTTTAGTTCAATTATTTATTTGGTTTAAAAAATAAAGATAAACTCATTTCCACCTAATTAAATTACAATAATACTTTTAAACCTCATCAGTACTTAAAAATGTGCTGTGTTTTCTTTCCGATTTTCGTTTCCTCTCCATCATCCTTTCCTTTTTTCATTTGAGATTGATATCTCACTTTTATATCTATTTCGTATAATGGTTATGAATTTTGTACAGGTGAATTGTTATTTGAATAATTTTTGAAACCATCTATCTTCCTTTATTTGCTTTTCTATGATTGGTTGAAAAATATTGCCACCTTGCAATACGTTCACGAGATTGTTTTATAATGAAGTGTTAAATAACAAATTAATACTTAAACATCATCAGTCTGAATTCTCTCGGCTTCTGATAATATTTCGTATTTAGATAAATATTTAGAAAAGCTAAAAAAAAAACAATTAAATCACTGCACCTGATCATCCAAGGCAAAATAGAGTCTAAGATGTGTTGGCAGGAGACAAATCTCCTGGCTCTGCAAAATACGTGATTGGACTGGTGTAAGGAGCGTCGGGGATCTTTTTCGAGCTGCCGGGGACAAAGATGCCTACTCTCAGGTGATATTCAACGTTGGAGGGAACTGATATGACACTGGGAAGAAGAAGAAAAAAAACAATGTAGCGAGTTTATTAGTATTATGACTTAATTTAGGCATAATTCAGTTCATTTTCACCTGACAAAGAAAACGGAGGAGGGCTTTGAAACCGCTAGTGAATTCAAATAAAACTATGGGGAATAAAAAATGAAAAAAAAAAACTGTTTTATTTATTTTATTATAAAATTATGAAGTTTTCTCAATTAAGTTGTTTTCATGATGCCAATTGCCTCAGATTTATTCATGCCAAATATAATACAACTCTGGGTTAAAGCCAGATGGTGCCACATGGGTAATGTGCGAGCTGACTTGGAAAAACTAGAGGAATGATTAAATTGCCACAAAATATATAATATCCCGTAACCGCCGGGATATATGATTGATAGACCCCGGGATAGATAATATGTTAGAGTACATAAGTGTGTTCATTGTCATATGTGAATGAAGAATATTATGTTGTTTTTGTTTTCGCGCGTGACATGCAGCCCTGGATCTTTTTGATCCTGACTTGTTGTGTGCGGCAGAACGCATATACTCAATATTGACCTGCAAATTATACGAATCAGGTTCGTTTTTTTATGTTCATCTATTACTGTATTGACTCATACTTTGTTCTTTAAGTGTATTTTTAAAAAAATATTATTGTCAAAATTTATGGAACATATTGATTTAAGCAGACATGTACAGAGAATGAATTCCACAAGAATCCCATACATAGCTCTGCATGGGGTACCAGATGGACGGCGTCCACCAGGGAGACCCCCGAAACGATTGAGAGATAGCTGGAGCCCAGCATCACAGGAGGACAATCCTGCAGTAACAGACTCTTGAGTCTACAGAAAGTTGAAGAAGAGAATATATTGATTTAAGAGTGCCCTCTGACTCTCTTAGAAGACCTGTTATGTTCAGCGTAGCTACATTGAGGCTTCTATAACCCAGTAGTAAGAATGTGCCAAGAGTACAGTGGGGTAACTGATTCTGATGTGGACATATTTGATTTAATGCTGTCAGAGTTTAGAAGTATTGTGACTAAATTGACTGAAGAATGCGTTTTTTTTTCTTCATATATTGTACATAAAGTGTTACTTTTCACTGATCTGCTGACTGACGTAAGGAAACTTTGCATGAGTTGAACATTGGTAAATGGTATTTGAATCCTTGGTATTATTTATAAATATGTTTTGTGTAAAAATGTTGATTTATTCTCTTAAAGTGGTCTTTAGAAAAATCAAACGTTAATGAATAAGGCTTTCTGCAAACTTTCAGGAAATAGTTTTATAAAAGTGATGGCTATTGGGATTTAAAATATACTCCATGCTACCATCTGAAAAGAGATTCTCTCTTTCGCGTAATCCTTTTGGAGAACAGCTTGAATCGTTTTTCGTTTAAATTTTAAATCAGATTAAGTGTTTCGTTTTTCCAACTTCATTTGCAGCTTTTGTCCAACTTTCCGCTTTCCTGTCGTGAGAACTTTTCAACGAGATATTGTTCATCAACGTAACCAGTTTGGTCCATACCTTTTGGTTTCATATTTCCATTTTTTGTGACAAGTATTTATATGATACCTAAAGCCTCGGCCACAAAGGTAGGAGCCTCGCTTGTTGCTAAGAGTTACGCTGTGATTTAGGCGACATATCTTAGCAAACCAACGCACCGCACACTATCGCAGTGGCCATACTGCACGATTTGCGCCACACTACATGACGATTAGTCACCGAGTGAATCTCCTAGCGTACAAACGTGTTGGTTAATTTTATTATGTCACTAACTGATTTTACAAGATGGCGGAAGTTTTAATAACACCTGTATATAAAACGGAGCCTTTGTGGAACCCATCGAGCAAATTATACAAAAATGTATGTTACCTGTAATAAAAAACTTTGGAATGAAGTTGCACAGGAAGTATTAGGTGTTAACATAAGTTTTGTCCGTTTTTTCCAATTAAAAAATGAGCTCCAAAAGAAAAACAAAATGGTAAAGGTTATACGTCATTCAAAAGAAAATTTTCTGCTCTACAGGATATTGTGTCTGCTTTTACGTTACATATATTATTTTATTTGATTACAAGCCTTCAAAATGGAAGGTCAAGTAGACGAAAGTGAGCATTTTCGACACCTCCAGTGGACTTCGATGAGGACCGGTTAAACCATTTTATTCATGAAGATTCCCTTCAAACCACCGTAGAATTTGCTGAACAGATGAATTGTAGTCACATGATTGTATACCGTCATCTTAAATCAATGGGAAAAGTCCAAAAGTTCGGCGCTTGGGTTCCACATGTTTTGAGTGAAAACAACAAAAATCAACGTTCCACAATTTCTGCTGGTTTGCTCGCACGTCATCGAGCTATACATGGCCACAAGCAAAGATTCCTTTACCGCATCATTACTGGTGATGAAAAATGGTTTGAAAATGGTGATGAAAAATGTTTGAAGGGGATCTTCATGAATAGTACGGTTTAAGCGGTCCTCGTCGAAATGCACTGGTCGTCCGGAACGCTCCATGTATTTCAAGTCGAAATAACCGTCATCGAAACGCAAAAACCATCGACGAGCTGTCCTTTCATTCATCGTATCTTCACCGTACACTTCGCAAACATCGCGAGCAGCTTTGGCAGATTTATTTCCTCGATTGAACGCGAACAGAAGGAGGTGTCGAAAATGCTCACTTTCGTCTACTTGACATTCCATTTTGAAGGCTTGTAATCAAATAAAATAATATATAATATGTAACGTAAAAGCAAACACAATATCTTGTAGAACAGAAAATTTTCTTTCGAACGATGTATAACCTTTACCATTTTGTTTTACTTTTGGTGCTCATTTTTTAATATGAAAAAAAAAAACGGATACAACTTATGTTAACACCTATTAAATAAATATAGTAAGTTGTAATGAAATTGGTTAGTTTTGAGAGTGGCATCGTGTGTTGACTCAACCGCTCCCAACTGTCAAATGAATTTGTGCGAAGCACGTTGGTGTGACCAAGCATGAAGTCACCTAGTATATGAGTCACGTAAAACCTAGCTCAGCACCTAACGAAGCACTTTGGTGTGGCCTCGGCTTAAACGATTAATCCGTACCACGCAGGGTTCACAAATTTCTTACATACAGATATGTCCTACATACTAATATACCGAGCTGTAACATTCACATTCATTCATACCCTTACACATACACAAACTTAAATTTTTAACTATCACATGTGATTTCTACCAAGTAAAAATTTTGGTTAATAATTCTTCTTCTTTAGCATCAGTAATTCGCTCACATGCCTTATTTGGAGGCTTTCAAAAGCTCTTCATCCCTTGCCACCCCTATACCAATGAGCCACCTTGTTGTATTTATACTTTAATAATTACTAACTTTTGGCAATTAAGAATGAGGGATTACTCATCCAGTATCAATAAATATCTAATATTTCACGTCAGCCTTACGAATCATTCTTTTGGTCTATTCATATGAA
This sequence comes from Odontocerum albicorne, assembly GCA_949825065.1. NCBI lineage: Eukaryota > Metazoa > Arthropoda > Insecta > Trichoptera > Odontoceridae > Odontocerum > Odontocerum albicorne. Next base: position 32,249,273 of record OX463860.1, read on the forward strand.
ATGTCTGTTCGGCAGTAATGACACCACGCAGGGACGGGTTCAGGAAAGAAATTCAAGGTATCTTTCTCCACAATATGTTATATGTTGGATTATTGCTCTTCATTTGTTCATACAACTATCTTATTTATTCTAACAGCATTAGAAGTGTTCAGAATACATTTCAAAGACATTAATTTCCATCCCACCTGACATGCAGAACTTCGATCTCTTGTTGAATTATACCCGCTTTATTTTATGTTCTGAAAGAACAATTATACTCAATTTAATGTTTTTATTCTTATATTAAATTAAATTATTCACAATGTGGTTAATGACCCTGATGTATTGTCTCAAATTGGTTTCCATACTCCAACTAGAAACACACGGAACAGTTTACTAATCAAATCTGTCGATAACAATTTGCTTATAATATAATATCATAGTTATTTTAATTTGATTTATCAAACACTGTTTATTCCACTTTTTGTAACGGTATAATCCTACTGGTTTTAAGGCTTGCACCTCATCATCAGGTGAGCATAAACAAGAATCAATTCTGTTCGAATTGGTACCGAGATACACGTTTTTAACGGTAAGCGTTCGGGCTGGGGGCTGGGGGAGGCATGGGACGACCTCGGTGAGCAGCGGAGAGGTTCTTGGTATGTTATATGTGTGTTTGCCAGATGTTCACCTTGATACACTGATTTGGACATTTCTAGGGCCTCTAACCTGTCCAATTTATTTCCTTTACTACTGATATGCAAGAATTTGGCATCATCGATAGAAAATGTATGGTAAGTTACATTGTATTTTATCAATCGCTAAAATGTAACAGTTGTCGACAATGTGTCTTCGATGAATCCTCTGCTAATTTGGGCACATTGCTCGTGACCAAGGTGACAGTTAGGAGAGTTTTGTGGGTACTGGTGGGGCGGAGGGGTGACGCACTGCGTTGGACTGACGAAGTGAGAGACGCAACTGGACTACCCTTAACAACTGCAGGCTTGGATGAAGAGGAGTTGCTGGAGACAATCATGAAAATCACGATGCTTATTCATGAGCTACACGACAGGGTGATGATATTTTCCAAAATATGATACCTTTGCATAGTGCAACACGGAAAGAAAATGTTGAGATAGAAAAATCTGGCGCTCTACCTTCTTCAAGAAGGAAGTGGCGTAATGACATGTGTACGAGTATATATGTATAATATATAATGTACGAATTAATTAAAAATAATTGTAATTTGTTTAGTTTTTAGCGGAATACTTTACTGGAACGTCGTGATGATTATGATTATTTGGTATTTAAAATAATATACGTCGATTAGGAATGCGGAAAGTGAGAGTGAACAATCAATGAATAGTAAACAGCAGCGAATGGTCAAGTAAATAATAATCTTTATTTGTCGATAAGTAGGTATTTATAGATGTGCGTGAATGCGCCCGCAATATATACTTTATCTCACTCCTGCGCGTGCAGAGGTGTTTGCGGACGTTGCGAATAATATAGTGGGTAGGTAATTTGTTGACGAGAACGGTGAGACAACGCGATGCGTTCTCCTTCCACCGCGGAATGTAACGTAAATAGTATTTGCGGGTAAACAATATTAATGTTCTGGTATGCGACCTTTGGACATGTCCGAAGGTTGGTTCGTCGGTCGTTGACCGTGCGTGTTGACAATATTTAGGGACGACGGTATTCCCTAAAAGTTAAACACTGTTTATTCTACTTTATATAATTATGTAAACCTACCGGTTTTAAGGTTTTACCTTATCATCAGGGAAGCACAAACAAGTGCTCTCCTGATGAGATGAAAACCTTGAAACCGGTAGGGTTATACCGTTATATAAAGTGGAATAAACAAACAGTGTTTGACTAAACAAATTACTATGTATTTAAACCTCCACAGTGTTAATGTCTTAACTGTAAATAATATGTTAATAAAATATAATGAAGGATTATTTACCAATGTTCTTTAATATTAATTCGCGCCATTGATCCAATCCAGGCCCAGGCTTAAGTAAATATTCATTGGGGGTAGATAGATCAAGGCTGATCTATTTTGGTACAGATAATGCTTAGTTTTACGGCATTAGCAGTAATATGACATGACATGAAACTAGAGAGAATACGACCATTATTCCGTTTTATGGAGACCACTCATGTGTAGAATATCAAATCGGAACTCATTGGAATCGATAACACAAACAAACATGTTTTTCAGATTTGCTGCCATGTTGAGTTGGCTTAAATGATCTCCAACGTGTTAAAGGCGTTATGGCTTTCATTCAATTGACTGAAAATTCCAAATGAACAGTATTTTAATATGTCCTTAAAAATGAAAAACTGAAAAATTGTATAATTCCATCGACAATTAAAATTTAACAATCCCAATTCTTATTAAAATTTTTGCAAAAAAATCAGTTTCTTTCAGAACACGAACGTTCTATCAAGAAACGAAAGGCTTCTCGTGCATACCATCACATCACAATACATTTTGCATTTGCAGATCATACGGTAATTAAGTACGGACTTGAATTTATATTTCTCATAACCATTTCCTAATCCTAAAAAAAAAAACGTTAACAAATGGAAAAAAAGCAATGCATAAAATCAACTGTAGGTTATGTTTACTACCAATGTAGGTTATGTTTACCGTGCACAGCTGGGTCCGTCGGTAGGTAGATAACAAAACACAATTTAATCACCATTAAAGTTTTATTCGAGGATGCACGTTATTTACACAACAGTCACAAAGTCAATTTACAATAAGATAACGTACACTATAGATTAAAGTTAATTATCTGTTTAATTCGTAACGTAATAGCTTACGGCAGAGAAGCGCGGGGAATACATCGCAGACTGCACGTGCATTCGCCGTCGCATAATAAACTCTACTGCCGGGGGGAGCGAGTCGGCGGGGGATCCGCCGTCATGCGTCGAATGCGGCATACCACCACAGTACTCCCTCGCTGAGATCGTTACTACGATCGATAGTAATCTGGAAAATGTACTTTTCTTCCGCTACGTGTACGTTTTTCATTTGTGGTGGATGATGGAACTTGAATTGGTGTCGGTTCAACTTGTAAATCAGTCTCTTTTACCGTATATGCAGCTTTCAAACGATCTATGGAAACATTTATTGGTTTGCCTTTAATATTAAGCTTGAAAAATTTTGGACTGCGTTTTAAAATTCTGTATGGTCCGACATAGGGTGGTTCCAGCGATCTTCGAACGTGATCTTGTCGCACCAGCACGTGTGACGTCTCATTAAGGTCCCGTGGAATATAAAATGGTCCATTTCGGTGCCATGACGTTGGTTTAGGCGATAGTTTGGCCATGTAGCTGCTGAGTCTTGTGGAAAAGTTTAGTATATCGGCGGCTAGGTGGTCATCCGTAGGTGAAATAAATTGACCTGGTAAACGTAAAGGTTCGCCGTATACTAGCTCTGCTGGTGAAACTTGTAGATCCTCCTTCCAGGCGCTGCGTATGCCAAGTAGGACTAAGGGAAGAGACTCGGTCCACTGTGAATCAGCATGGCACATGATGGCTGCCTTCAGCTGTCGATGGAGGCGCTCTATCAAGCCATTAGCCGACGGATGGAACGATGTAGTGGCATAGTGGTGTGCGCCAACTAACTTCGTGATAGATTTGAAGAGGTGAGATTCAAATTGCCGCCCTCGATCCGTAGTGATTCTAGCTGGGCATCCAAACCTAGCTATCCACCCAGAAACCAATGCCTTCGCGCAGGTCTCGGCAGTGATGTCAGTGAGTGGGTATGCTTCAGGCCATCGTGTAAATCTGTCGATGACGGTGAGGCAGTACCTGTAATCAGCCGAAACGGTTAGCGGCCCTATGAGGTCGAGGTGGATGTGTTCGAACCTCGAGGAAGGACTAGGAAAAGTGGAAAGTGGAGCGGATGTGTGACGCGTTACTTTGCACCGTTGACAGTGCATGCATTCCTTTGCCCACTCTCTACAGTTTCGGCGAATCCCTGGCCAAATGAAACGCTCGGTGACCAGCCGCACTGTAGCTGTACGCCCTGGGTGGCTTAAATTGTGCAGCATGTCGAAAACTTGACGTCTGTAACTAGTTGTGACAAATGGTCTTGGAAAATTGGTAGAAACGTCGCAATAAACTGGTATTTTCGACATTGAAGTTGCGACTTTTTGCAATTTTAATGACGATGAGTCATTTGTCAAAAACTGTTGAAGTTCCAGGTCTGTATCTTGAGAACGAGCAAGTGCCTTGTAATCTATTCCTAAGGCTATTTCCTCGATTCTGGATAGTGTGTCTGCTACCATATTATCTTTTCCAGGGATGTAACGAATGTCAGTCGAAAATTGCGATATGTAGTCCAGATATCTGAATTGCCTTGGAGAGGATTTCTCACGTGGTGTGGAGAAAGCGAAAGTGAGTGGCTTGTGATCCGTGAAAATTATAAAATTTCTTGCTTCTACCATGTAACGAAAATGTTTGATGGTTTCGTAAACGGCTAGCAACTCCCGGTCATACGGACTGTATTTTTTTTGAGCGGAACTCAACTTTCGTGAGAAAAATCCAAGTGGTTCCCAACTGTTATTATTTTTTTTTTGTTGAAGAACACCGCCAATCGCAACATCTGATGCATCAGTGGTGATAGACAGCTCTGCTGTTACTTGCGGGTGTGCCAGTAGCGTTGCGGATGCCAGTGCCTTTTTACTCTCCTCAAAGGAAGCTAATAGTTCGGGTGACATGTGAACTGGCTGTGAACCCTTGACTTTTTGTCCAGCTAACAAAGAATTGAGTGGCGCTTGAATCTGCGCAGCATTGGGAATAAAGCGACGATAAAAATTCAGCATTCCCAAGAATCGACGGAGTTCTTTGACAGTTTTTGGAGTAGGAAAGTCTTCAATAACCTGAACTTTGCTGTCCAATGGCTTAGTACCAGCGGTTGAGACGTGATATCCGAGGAATGTTACCTCTGATTCACCAAAAACGCATTTGTTTGTGTTTATTAATACACCATACTCCTTGAGGCGATTAAATAGCTGGCGTAGATGGTGTTTATGGAGCTCTATTGATGGAGAAAACACGAGGATATCGTCGACGAAGGAATAGCAAAAATCCAAGCCTCTGAGCACTTCGTCGATGAAGCGTTGGAAAGTTTGACTAGCGTTTCTTAAACCATAGTTCATGAATGGGTATTCAAAGAGGCCGAAAGGCGTAGTAAGTGCGGTTTTCGGAATATCATCAGGATTAACCCTTATCTGATTATAGGCCTTGACCAGGTCTACGGTTGAGAATACCTTGGATCCATGAATCTGGAGAGAAAAATCCTGGATGTGACGGACAGGGTATCTGTCGGGGATGGTGCGAGCGTTGAGAGCTCTGTAGTCTCCGCAGGGTCGCCAGCCATCAGTTTTTTTCTTAACCATGTGTAGTGCTGATGACCAAGAACTCTCAGAAGGTCTAGCTATGCCACTGGCTACTAAGTCCTCGAACTCTTTTTTCGCTAGTCGTAAGCGTTCAGGATCCAAGCGACGTGGTCTGCATTTAACAGGTGGACCAGGCGTAGTCCTAATAAAATGCATGGTATTATGCTTAGAAGGAGCTGACGTACCTGCAGGTTTGGTGATCTCTGGAAATTCTCTCAGGATCTCGTGGAATTCAGTCTTGCCTGCAATAGCCTTGATGGAAGCCACATCCTCGTTCTTCTTCTGTTGAAGTGCAGTAACAAATAGCGTCGTAGTTCCATCAATAAGGCGCTGATGTCGCGTATCTACAAGCAAGTTGTAAAAACTTAAAAAGTCTACGCCGATTATGGGCTTAGCAACATCAGCTATAGTGAAGCTCCAAGTGAAATTTCGCCTAAGGCCTAGATCTAGGCTTAGTCGTACGGGGCCATATGTCTGGATGATAGAGTTGTTAGCTGCGATCAACTGAAAATCCGTTTTCGTGCAGGACGCCTTCATAGCAGTGCGAGGAAAAACACATAAATCTGACCCAGTGTCAACGAGAAATGCCATTTTTGATGCACGATCGGTGATGAAAAGGCGGCCTGTTTGTGATGGGCAGTCGCTGGCCGCTACTTCCGGCTGCCCTGAGAGTTTTCCGACTCGTACGAACAAGGCTTTGTGCATCTCTTTGCTTGTGTACCAAACTTGGTATGATACCAACAATGTGAAGAGTTTGGTCGTGTTTGCCTAGAATGTGAACGGCTACGTTGGCGATGGCGCGAGTGTGATCTATAACGAGAGGTATTTTTAACTTGAGAGGAAAGTGCTTGCACCTGTTTTGTCAACTCACTTATTTGTTTTGCCATGTCGCTGATAACATTATTAGATGAGCTTGCTTCTGCGACACATACTTGAGGAGTCGTTGGCGCGATCTCATTAATTTTGTCGGCTAAGTCTGCTAGCTTATCTAAATTTAAATCGGGCTGTGACGCGATTACAGTTTGTATATTTTGCGGTAATCTGCTAGACCATATGGTCTTAAGAAAGTCTTTAGGTACAGACGGGCCAGCCAAATCTTGCAAATGACGCAAGAATTGAGACGGTTTGCGATCTCCGAGCTGCTCATGCATTAGTAACTGCTTTACCTTTTTCTCCTGCGAAGCCGACAGCCGTTTGATGAGTTCACTTTTAAGCTTGTCATACTTGTCGGAATCCGGTGGTGCAGTGATAATATCTTTCACCTCGGCTGCATATTGGTGATCCAGTTGCGCGGTCACGTAGTAAAACTTTGTAGCGTCACTTGTGATATTTGACAGAACAAACTGACCTTCGACCTGAGCGAACCAAAGTGCCGGTTCTTCGGGCCAAAAGGGTGGAATACGTACGCCGACGCGAAAAACTTCCACGTTTTCCGATTGCATTTCGTATTTGTCGTATTCTTGGTCGGTGTCACCAATGTAGGTTATGTTTACTACCAATGTAGGTTATGTTTACCGTGCACAGCTGGGTCCGTCGGTAGGTAGATAACAAAACACAATTTAATCACCATTAAAGTTTTATTCGAGGATGCACGTTATTTACACAACAGTCACAAAGTCAATTTACAATAAGATAACGTACACTATAGATTAAAGTTAATTATCTGTTTAATTCGTAACGTAATAGCTTACGGCAGAGAAGCGCGGGGAATACATCGCAGACTGCACGTGCATTCGCCGTCGCATAATAAACTCTACTGCCGGGGGGAGCGAGTCGGCGGGGGATCCGCCGTCATGCGTCGAATGCGGCATACCACCACACAACTTTTCCTAGGAGCTAAGAAGTTTCACTTCTACCGCGCGAGAGTCTCACGAATCTGTTTTTTTTTTTAATCTGTTATTTTTATTTTATTTTTTATTTATTATTACACATGACAAGAAATATACACAATTTGCGAAAAAACAACAGGAAATTTGATTTGGACATACAATTTACTTGGATCTGGGTTTGTTGCCTTTCATTGGTCGTATCCCCAGTAAACTAGGCCTTTGCCTGTATCTCACTGAGAATATTAAGCATGAAAAAATAAATCGATACTTCTTTCCGATTTTTGATTACACAAAAAACAAAACCCCGTTGCACGCTCTCATCAACCTGACAAACAGTGACACTCAACTACAACTGGAAACATCTTGCGAAATACAAATCCTCACACATCATCACTCCAGAAAAACCAAAAATATTCATCCCACAATATACCGCACACAACCATAAGAATAAAAATTAAAACAAAAAAAATACACAGAAACACAAATACAAAAACAACCAAAATTAAAACAACAAGAAGAGACCCACACTCACGAGCTCACATAAATCCCTTCCACTCGTCATTCATCCTGAAAGCCCAAGTACTCAAAATCCTGTCGCAATAACAACCACGCTCCGATCGACTGTCTAAATGGTTTTCCTACCTTTACCTTTATTGAAGTCGGTACGCCATTGTATGAAATAGGAGCCAAATAAGCATATTATGGATTTAATAGTTTAATGTATCCAAGACGAGCTGGTTGGTTGAAAAAAATCGTTTATATGCAATAAGTACGCCAGATGTAGTGTTTAAACATGTATACAAAATTATAAATAAAATAATTTAAACAAACTAAACGCATCAACTGTGAAAAAGTTGTGGACAGCCGTGAAAATTTCCGAATATATTTCAGAGAGACATAAATGCGACATCTTTTATTATAAATCAGATTTATTTGAATTATTATCGAGGGTAAATGTGTCATTTGGATGACATCTGTTTTTTAGATTTTACACTACAGATTGAAATTTAAAAAAACTGGGAACATTTATTCAATCTAATTGACTCGATGATTTATAAAGCTTATATTAATAAATTGACTACACAAGTTGGCACAATTAAGTAAACCATTACTCTCCTGAAATATTCTTGTCTTTCGGACTTATTTTATAAATTAAGGATTCCTTTGTAATCCTCCTGCCGTATCCAGTTTCACATGATCTGGAAATCAAAAAAAAGGTTTGAAAAATCAATTTAAAATTAAAACACCCTCAGTTTGTTTTATGTCATTTGATTTATTGCAAATCACAATGCATTTTAACACTTGCTGTGTTATCATCAGGTGAGCTGTCAAGAGCTGTAGTTTATATTAATTACATCATTGTGTTTTGTTTATGGTAAAATAGAGTAAAAGTGAATATACTATTTTTTCTTTATGGTACCAAGGGGCAATTGGGTAAAAAACGGGGAAGGAAATAAATTTAATTGAATTTTTATGAAATGTTTGTTTGTCGTATGTGTTTTTTTTAACCTGGCAAGTTTATTGCCATGTGGCAATCTCTTTCAACCAACCAGACATATGTTTTTATAGCCCCTAAGTGTTAACCAGACTGGAATCCTATTTAAAAAAATCTGGGTTCCAGCGGGGATCGAAAACGTAACCTCCGGATCGATGTGTTTCAATGGTTTCGAGGCTTTAAGTGTATAATATATGTTTAATATGTGTAAAATTAGTTATGTTTTAGTGGGTGGGGAAATTAGTGATCTTGTATTATGGGGTGTTCAGTGAACTCAGAAAATTTGTGTTTTTTTATTGTTCTTTGAGTTCTTTAATTCGTGTACTGAAGTTTCTTTTTGTCATATTATACCTTCGTACACCGCATTACAATCATTACAGCTCATCTGGTAAACTCCACTCTTATTATAGACGATATGAATATTATACTTAGCATTGGTATTATACAGTGAACGATACATATTATTTTATCTATAGGACATTGATTTTGAAAAATCTTTTACCTTTTTTCTCAAAATATTCCAGCCTTCACAGACTGCAAAAGTAACAAAAAAAAAGAAAAGTTGCGCAGTTTAGGTGAGTACATACATACCACGACGCTGTTTCTGTCAGGGTAGGCAGATAGGAGAGCCACAAACTTTCCAATCGCAACACATATCTTTCACCTCCTCGATACCTACAAACTTCTCATAAAATTCTTATGATTTCTCTGACTTTTGACATTTCTTTCTTACAAAATGTCATTCACTTAATCTTTTCATTTTTTCTCGTTCTTATTTCATACACTTAGCACTCAAATAAGCGCTGTATTTCTTTCATTAATTCATTTTACATATACAAACAATTTTGGAGTGCTTTTTTTTCATCTTACTTAATACAACAGTTAACAGAATAATGTTAAATTGACACAATTGTTGATACATTTTTCTGGCTAGTTGAATTTATATTCATATCAACTCCAAATTCTTCTTTGAGTACTGATTTTGTAACCTTTTTTAATGGGTAATAACACACTGAACATTGTATTAAAATAAATATGTTATCACTTCATTTTGTATTCTCTCATATATTGTCAGCCCATACATTTTGTATTCCCTCATATATTGTCAGCCCATACATTTGTATTCTCTAATATATTCTCAGCCCATACATTTGTATTCTCTCATATATTGTCAACCCATATATTTTGTATTCTCTCATATATTGTCAGCCCATACATTTGTATTCTCTCATATATTGTCAGCCCATACATTTTGTATTCTCTCATATATTGTCAACCCGTACATTTGTATTCTCTCATATATTGTCAACCCATACATTTTGTATTCTCTCATATATTGTCAGCCCAAACATTTTGTATTCTCTCATATATTGTCAATCCATGCATTTTGTATTCTCTCATATATTGTCAGCCCATACATTTTGTATTCTCTCATATATTGTCAGCCCATACATTTTTTATTCTCTGATATATTATCAGCCCATACATTTCATATTCTCTCATATATTGTCAGCCTATACATTTTGTATTCTCTCATATATTGTCAGCCCATAAATTTTGTATTCTTTCATATATTGTCAGCCCATACATTTGTATTCTCTCATATATTGTCAGCCCAAACATTTTGTATTCTCTCATATATTGTCAGCATTTCGTTGACTCCTTTCAGTCTTCTTCACACGTACGTGTCCATGTTTCACTTTTATACATCAAAATTGTTATTAGAATACTGTTATGGACTATTTTAAGCAGTTTTTGAGATTGTCTGGTTTAATATGGTTGAGTACCGCACTGAATTCGTTTCTTATCGATATACGCCGTTTGATATTTCTCGTAACCTTTCCACCATCTGAGAAAATATTACCTAAAAATATATCTACATTTAATGTTGTTGTGGTTTTAAGGTTAATGGTGATTGATAACTCTTTTATCCACTTTCAAAGGATCAAAAGTCTGATATCAAAGTAAAAACGAAGAAACACGGAGTTTCAGGTATAAAATATCATGCAGATGTTTCTGATAAATAATTATAAGCAATTACTAGACTAAATAATTGAAAATATGTTGTAAATAATCTCCGTATATTTACTTGTGAAACGCCTGTGTTTCGACCCGGAGATTGGTGCTTTGATTTATATTGAGATTCAAATACTTAAAAAAAGGGTTTTAGTTTGGTTTATATTTCAGGTCCCTTTATTATCTTTATCGTTGGTTCTGAAAGATTTCCAAGTAGCAATACACCCTCCAGGCTGTTCTGTAAACAACATAAACATAATACAAAACAATACAATTCCAAAGAAGAAACAGGAGCTATTCAGATCTGAATATTATCCTGGGACGTATAACAACGATGCAAAAAAATTTTTTTTTTAATTTTCGTGATGCAAAATTTCAGGAATTTAGAGTTTTCAGGGATTCGGGATTTTCAGATTTTTACTGTTTCTAATATTTCAAAGTTTAAGGCTCGTTCAGAGTTTTAGATTTTATTCAAGCATTTAAGGGTTTAGGACCGTGTAGATTTTAAAACAGAAACTTCATGCTTTAGATTTTTGAGTCATTTAGAGATTAAGTCACGTTTTAAGATATATTAAACAGGTGTAGATATTTCAGGTTATGTTGGCTTCAGGCCTTACAGGTGTTCGAACGTTTCAGGTTTTAAGATATTAACCTTTCCTTCCCGGTGTTGGGTATCTTCTACACGTTGCTTCAAATAACCATCAATATCTCTATAAATATAATAAAAACAAGGTTAAGATTTTAGGTATTCCTCCATAATATATTTACGCATTGATTTAAAAAATAATATTAATAATAATCAGAATTTATCGACTACATCGTAAGTATTTCGTGAATATCGGAAACAAATTCGCATTTAAACGCTGTGAGTGCCTCGATCTTGGGTCTTGACGATAGGTGAAAAGTATGCGGGAAGCGCGACACATTCGCATCTCACATTTGCATACGTCACTGAATAGCGAGGAGCGCAATTGTCTCAACCTCGCAAGTGTAAGCCACGCCCGAGTTAGCCACCAACCCTGCCGCGCCGCAGTAGCTGTTGAGCTGGCAACGAGACTAGATCTACGCCCGTTCCGTGAGCGTTGCCAGATGGTTTTTTAATGTTTTCAGCAAATAAATCTCAATTATTATAATTTTTAACTTCAATTATAATTAATTAAGGGGATTATCTATGAATGTTCTTATTTTTCCGATTTAAAATCGCTAATTTTTGATCGCGTACTCACTACCCAACACCGGAACACGCGTTTTATTTTTATCACCGTAAGGGAAGGGTTAAAGAAAAGTTTAACCATTTTTTTTTGTTCTTGATGAAACTTTAAATGTTTCCAGCCAGTGAGCAATTAGTTGATAATGTTGTTTGATAAAACAGATTACGTTTTAGTAGCAAAACATATTAAGCTCTCCTCCTTGGCGACCTCCGTGGTCTGGTGGTTAGACATTTGTCTGCCGATCTGGAGGTAGCGGGTTCGATCCCCGTTGGAACCCAGATTTTTTTATATAGGATTCCAGTCTGATTTTCACTTAGGGCCTATAAAATATCTTTCTGGTTGGCTGGAAGAGATTGCCACCTGGCAATAAACTCGGCAGGTTAAAAAAAAAGCGCTTTTAAAATGGGAAAAAAATTCACTTTTATTAAAGAAAAATACAAATATTTATTCTTAGTGTTCATATAAGAAATTTATTTCATAAGGTGATCTCTGTAGCCTAGTTACAAAGGCGCTTGACTTCTAACTACGGGTTTTGAGTACAATTCCCGATGGTATTATTAAAATTAAGTTATATGAAGAACAAGGAAAGTATAGTCAAGTATGTTGGGTCAAGTGTATGAGTATGTTGGGTCAAGTGTATTGGGTCAAGTGTATGAGATGTTCAAAAAAAATAATTTAAAAAGTGTGAAAAATCGTAGTAGATGTATGAGACAGCATATAGATTAAAAAGATACAAAATATATGTGTCGCGATAGAAAAATTTAGCGCTCTCTCTCTTCTCTGTCTAAAAATAATGATACTAAGAAGGAAAAAATATATATAGAGAAATATTTTCTTTAAGACAGATTAAAAATATTGCAAAATTAATATATATTAGTTTAGTATAACGATATGAAGATAGTAACTGCGGTTATTCGATAAGGAACTATCTTGCATCTTTATATGTTCAAAAAAACATATTTAATACGAAAATTCAAAAACTTACCAAGGCAAAACGAACTAAAAATAAATTTTTGTGGTTCTTCCGATATGTGATTAAAACAAATTCTACTCTTCATTTTAGATCTAATATTTGTGTATAGTGTTCATATAACCGCATACATTTGAAGTATAATGTATGTGTGTAGTGTTCATATAACCGCATACATTTTAGGTATAATGCATGTGTATAGTATTCATATACCACATATATTCTAGGTATAATGTATGTGTATAGTGTTCATATAACCGCATACATTCTAGGTATAATGTATGTGTATAGTGTTCATATAACCGCATATATTTTAGGTATAATGTATGTGTGTAGTGTTCATATAACCGCATACATTTTAGGTATAATGCATGTGTATAGTATTCATATACCACATATATTCTAGGTATAATGTATGTGTATAGTGTTCATATAACCGCATACATTTTAGGTATAATGTATGTGTATAGTGTTCATATAACCGCATACATTTTAGGTATAATGTATGTGTATAGTGTTCATATAACCGCATACATTTTAGGTATAATGTATGTGTATAGTGTTCATATAACCGCATACATTTAAGTATAATGTATGTGTGTAGTGTTCATATAACCGCATACATTTTAGGTATAATGTATGTGTATAGTGTTCATATACCACATATATTCTAGGTATAATGTATGTGTATAGTGTTCATATAACCGCATACATTCTAGGTATAATGTATGTGTATAGTGTTCATATAACCGCATATATTTTAGGTATAACGTATGTGGATAGTGTTTTTATAACCGCATACATTTTAGGTATAATGTATGTGTATAGTGTTCATATAACCGCATACATTTTAGGTATAATGTATGTGTATAGTCTTGATATAATCGCATACATTTTAGGTATAATGTATGTGTATAGTGTTCATATAACCGCATACATTTTAGGTAAAATGTATGTGTATAGTGTTCATATAACCGCATATATTTTAGATATAATGTATGTGTATAGTGTTGATATAACCGCATACATTTTAGGTATAATGCATGTTATGTGTATAGTATTCATAAAACCGCATACATTTTAGACATAATGTATGTGTATAGTGTTCATATAACCTCATACATTTAAGGTATAATGTATGTGGTAGTGTTTATATAACCGTACACATTTAAGGTATAATGTATGTGTATAGTGTTCACATAACCGTATACATTTTAGGTATAATGTATGTGTATAGTGTTCATATAACCACATACCTTTTGAAAAAGACCTAGCAAAATGGGATGTCTTCAAGTATTTCCTAAAACTGCATACGCCACTCATATATCTAACACTAAGAGGTAGACCATTCCACAGAAATAGACAAGATTCATCATCACTCTCAACGCTGATATTTTTTGGTGCAAGGTGTTTTTTTAATTTGCATGTGCCTATTGATGTAATTTGCACTCGTCAAAGACTCGTTGGTGAATGCCCTATGGGTGTCAAGAACAGTGGAATTAACTGGCAGTCCTCACGGAAGGGGGTTTATTACTCAACACCTATTTGCGGAGCGCCACCTCCCTCGCGCCCTTCTCTTGCGCCATTTATTTATTGGGAATGCCACGCTATGCCGTGCCTACGCCCTTCTCCTTTGCTTCCAATTCATCTTCCGCGTTTATTGCCTTTTACGCCTTTATTAATGACTTAAACTAATCAAGATGTTAATATTTTATACCAATACAGTTGATTTAGATTTTTTTTTAAATTAAGGCACTATAAAAATAAACAGACGATATTGCAAAGAGTTGAGAGTGAGCAATAGTATTTTAGTATCCACTTTGATGTATGAAAGTGAAACGTGGACGAATGAATCATGTATAAATGTGCGCACAGAAAATAAAACGTGAACAATAACATATGGCAGAATACGGAGAGAAGTGATTAGGGATGAATGTGTACTTAATAAGGCTGATATGAATTGAACCTAAGGGTGACGCACCCTTATTCAGAGTCTATTCTTTAACCTTTCCCTTCCTGTGCTAAAAAAATCCGCCCGTTCCGGTGATGCGTATTCAATACACATGAAAAAAATAAGAATATTCATAGCCAATCGCTTAAATGAATCAAATTTGAAATCAAAAGTGATAATAATTGAAATTTTATTGCTGAACACATGAAAAAAAACATCGGTTGACGTTCACGAAACGGGCAAAAAGACCACCTCAGATGAATGCGCTATAGCGACTAAGACGGACTAACACTGCAAAGAAAGAAACATAACTGCAAACTGAGATTATATTCTTGCGTTCCCATATACCGAAGTAGAGTGAGAGTTAAACGTGAATAGCGTCGCTTTCTCACCCGTAGCGGTTTTTAGAATGAATATACCTACGTCAAACACTGGCACACGTTTGATTGTATTGGTGAATTTATTCCCGATTTTCCCAAAATATCTCTGATGTGACCGATAAGTGCTAATTATTATTAATATTATTTTTTATTCAATGCGTAAATGTATTACGGAGGAATACCTAAAATCTGAACCCAGTATTTATTATATTTATAGAGATATTAAAGTTTTTAAAAGCAATTTTTTTTCCGTTTTTGAAAAAAGGGAACAAATTTTTTTTCCGTTTTTCATTGTGTATTCGTTCACGTTTTGATGTTGATTTTTTGTTTATTATTTGATATATTTTTATTATTTGATATTTTATGAGGTTTGTTTAATTACCATTTATTATTTGATATATTGTGAGGTTTGTTTAGTTACCGTTTATTATTTGATATATTGTGAGGTTTGTTTAATTTCCGTTTATTATTTGATATATTGTGAGGTTTGTTTAGTTACCGTTTATTATTAGATATATTGTGAGGTTTGTTAAGTTACAGTTTATTATTAGATATATTGTGAGGTTTGTTTAGTTACCATTTAAATATCATTTTTGGTTAATTTTTATATTTTCTGTAATTGAAATTAGATTTTTCATTATGACTGCGTTCGTTAAAAAATAATGAACAAATATGTACGTAATAAATTACCAAAGGCTCAAAATAACCGCGTTTAAATTAAGGTTTATAGGTTTCCATCGCGTCCATCGGGTATTCGTATACAGTTTAATAGGAAAAGTTTCATAAAATATTAACTGAAGTCAGTTAAAACTTTCGCTATATCATTCATCCAAGGCTGTGTGGAGCTCGCTGCATGGCTCATTATAAACGAGGAAACAAAGTTAATGTTGCATGCTTCAAATATACCAATCAATCTTTTTCCTTCATTCATTTATTTTATTTGTGTCTTAATGGTGTTTTGTTTAGTTTCATGAACAAGTATTTGTGTCTAAATGGTGTTTTGTTTAATTTCTTGAACAAGTATACAATTTGTATATTTAAATTTAATTTGTTATGAACTTCATAACAAAAAACGACATCTATGCCACAGTTGGGAAGATGCATGTCACTTATTAAGGGTATTATTAGCTGTGCTGCAGGGAGCTCTCAAAATAAAGTCGGGTTCTTTTAAATTGCAAACAATTAAAAACATAAAAGTATGTATTAAGTAGTTCTGATATCGAAGATCGAAACCGCAAGCACGCGCACCGCTCCGCTGGCGCACGCATATCACATGCATATATGAGTGGGTCAGAACCAGATTTGACTATCCCACAAAAATATAAAATTAGAGTTAGGCACATTGGCTACATCTTTATACCCATTTCTATCAGAACCAAACATGATTATGAGTGTATAGTTCACCAAAGTGCAGACATACGAGTATACCGTTACATTTTGGAAACAACAGAAAACAAACCATTTTTTAATAGATCTGCAACTTTGAAATCAATTATCTCAAAACAAGATAAATGTGGGATAGTCGTGTCTGGTTCTGACACACTCATATCACATAGTATTTAAGAGTTTGTTTTGGGATCGATAGCAATCAAAAAAAAATTATTGAGAGAAAGGTCGGATTTATTTCGTCAAAGAAGTCCCGAAAATATAGTTATTGGGCCTGTTGACCTGTCACTCAATAATTTTGTTTCACTATATTTTCTTTCGATTTGGTGATTTTGTCCGACCTACCCTAATAACTTTTTAATGCCTGTATTCGAAATAAAATAGTCCAGGACACTTTTTAATTTTTTGTTCACGTTTGGCAATAAAATTTTATGCCCCAGGGTTGAAGAAAAAGATTTTCAAACACGGCTATATACATCGAATCGATACAAATAAATGTTAATAACATACATGCATAGCATCAAGCCGTCTCCTTATTGGAGTAGACAAAGAGGAGAGAGCGCCAGACCTTCTTATCGCAACGCACGTGTTTCGCCTCTTCCACATGCATACACATTTCTACAATTTCTCTGAATTTTTACATTTCATGGTTTGAAAATAACACATACTTGATCCAACTGTATTTTTTGGTATTATTTTGCCATACCTTTCATTAACATTTATACGTATGATATATTTGTTTTGTTATGGTTTCTTCATTCATTCATTCATTCCATCAGTACTTCATCTTGCTCAACAAGGCTTTCTTCATCTTCCCAACACAGCCTTAACTTAACACGCTTGTCTAATAATTTTGTTTGTATTCTGTCATACATAAAATCATCCCACGTTTTCACTTTATACACCAATACGAGTATTATATCTTCTCCCTGACTCCATCCCAACTCACTGTCTGCGAAGACTATTGGGGTCAGCTCCCCTCGTCCTCAGGTTGTATGATCTTCTGTCCCGGACTACGTCCCCCAGGCCGTGCCTCTGCATCAGGTTATCTTTTAGCACCACCCATGAATTCTTTGGTCTTCCTCTGGTTGTTATTCAAGAAAGATCCATGGAGATGGCCTGGTTCACAATGTGATCGGGTGCTCTACGTCCAAAGTGCCCATACCATCTTAATCGCCTCTCCTCCATCTTGCTGTTGAGTACGAGTACGAGCTGCAATACGAGTATTATAAACATACATTAAACGGTAGTTTTGGACTTTATTTGGAATTTTTTATGGCACCGAAAAAAATATACTTATGAATTTAGTAAATTATCCCGTGTTCATTTTTTTAGCCAAGTTTGAAAATTTTACTCAAAACCAAAGGGTGGATTTTTTCTTCAAACTAGGCTATATTTGTCATAGAATTCCATATAATGAATATAAAATGCAAAATTTTTTTTAAAATTGTATAAAATAAAAATCCTTGAAAAGGGGAAAATTCTCTTCGAATAGTAAAAACTTTCTACATTAACAAATAAAATACGATACACGCTAATGCTTCTGCACGTAGAATTTTCGGAAGGGGTCGCAGGTAGTATTCCACAAAGGGGCTGAAGAAAGGGGTCGCAGGTAGTATTCCACAAAGGGGATGAAGAAAATAGGAACCAGTCCTTTAAAATGCTCGACATAAAATTTATAACGTTTAAAACTTTTCCAGCAACTGAGAGCATTTGTAAATTAATTACATGGATAAAATGTGGAATATCTAGAACAGAGACACAATAACTTTTCCATATACTCGTACTACTATAGAAGCTTTGCTTTGAGAAACTTTTTATTTATCTTTTCCACGTAAAGTACTGAAGTCCTTTTAACAATTTCATTTTATGAAAAAATAATTACTTCAGAGACTCTTTATAAGAACTGTTTTTACACGATTGATATGTTCCTGCGGTGAGACTTAATCTTATAAATTAACTTTGAGATTAATAACAAAACTAAGAGTTTAACTTGAAGATAACCCTTTTTGGGAGGTCTTTGCATTTCTAAATTTATGGTATTATATGGATACTATTCACATAGTGTAATGTTCATCTTCAACCATAAATTTTTGATAAGACTCACAGAAAGAGATATCTGCAAACTATGTACCAAATATTTATCAAAAAATCACCCATTTATTGAATACTGTATTACAATGTTAGCAAAAAGCAAAATGAACACGTTGAAATGACTAAAAATACACTATTAGCGACTAAAATTAATCAGGAAATATCTAGAATATAATAGAAAATATTAGTTATAGTTAAAGCATTAACATTGTGGAGGTCTAAAGACATTGTAATTTGTTTTAACAAACACTGTTTATTCCACTTTATGTATAAATATTTATGTATTTAGGAATATGTCCATTTTGCCACATAAACTGTATAAACAGTGTTTGCCACATAAACTGTAATAAACAAAAGGAATAAACAGTATTTCATAAAACAAATTACAATATATTTTAATAGTTAAGGCATTAATTAGCATTGTGGAGGTTTAAAAACATTGTAATTTGTTTTATCAAACAGTTTATTCCACTTGATGTATAAATATTTATGTATTTAGGAATACATCCATTTTGCCACATAAACTGTATAAACAGTGTATGCCACATAAACTGTAATAAACAGTGGAATAAACGGTATTTGATAAAACAAATTACAATATATTATTTATAGTTAAGCCATTAACATTGTGGAGGTTTAAAAACATTGTAATTTATTTTTTCAAACACTGTTTATTCCACTTTATGTATAAATATTTATGTATTTAGGAATACGTCCATTTCGCCACATAACCTGTCATAAGCAGTGGAATAAACGGTATTTGATAAAACAAATTACGAGTACAATTTATTATTTATAGTTAAGGCATTAACGTTGTGGAAGTTTAAAAACATTGTAATTTATTTTTTCAAACACTGTTTATTCCACTTTATGTAACGGTATAACCCTACCGGTTTCAAGGTTTTCACCTCATCATCAGGGGAGCATAAACAAGACTTGTTTGTGCTCCTCTGATGATGAGGTGAACGCCTTGAAACCGATAGGGTTATACCGTTACAAAAAGTGGAATAATAAAAATATCCAAATAGTCAACAATCTCTTAAAGCAGAATTTACTTTTTCAAAAATATACATAAATACCACTACGCCGTTTCTTTCAAAATCCTTTGCTAGCTTCGTCTTCTTCTACCACACCTTACACTCACATTTGAACTTTTTTTTTTAGTATTTTCCAGGGTAAAATATTATGATTGAGCTTTTGCCGTTGCTGATCCTGTGGCGGGGAATAATCTGCCTCTTAGTATTACAGATATGGGTGGCGTGTACAGCTTTAGGACTTACTAAAAGATAACCATTTTTGAGAGATTTATCAAAATTCAAGATATGATATCAACAATACACTACGCTACATCTAAAGCCGAATGTGTTACTTTCCATATATTGAAAATTTTATAAAGGTTCGTCTTTCCTCGGTAAGTGGTTTACGGTTTTCTTCCAACTGTGGCGGTCGCCCACTCGGAACACTGTGGGCGTTCATACATACGGTCAATGACCGATGAAATGACCTTCGCATTCCTCGACAATCTAAATAAACAAGTCCGAAGTTCACACGCCGGCCATTCAACCCATAGCCGAGCGGACCGCATTCCATACTAGAGAGAGAACGCAACACGCTTGTCTCGCCAGTTCCGTATTTGAATGATACCTACATACAACAATTAATCGTTTTGCATTCGCTGAAACGAGACGTAGGCATATCGCGAGCGCATTCCCGCGCACATTCTAAAATGATATAAATACCTACGTTACTAATAAAATTGGACTCTCTCTTTCCGCATTGCGATCTAACGTGTTTTATTATTTATCAATAAATCATCCTCATCATCTCTTCCCTTAAGAACTAGCTCCTAAACAACTATGTTTTTTCGAAATTTCTAATCTAATAACCGTAGCTATTACTTTTCTTCCCACACACTCAACTTATAAATTCACATATATTTATTTTGTAATATTTGTAATCTATTAATAAAACAGGGCTCGAATCCCAAGTTAGAGCGCCCTTAAGGAGAGTTACCTCTTAATGGCGCTATGTAAATTGTAATTTTATTAAGAAATATTCTTATAATTTTTTTATATTTATTTTACACATGACAAGAAATATACACAATTTGCGATAAAAACAACAGGTAATTTAATTCGGACACACAATTTTAATGGATCTGGGTTTATTGCTTTTCATTTGTCGTGTCCCCAGTAAACTAGGTTTTTGCCTGTATCTCACTGAGGACATATAGCATGAAAAAATAAATCGATACTTCTTTCCGATTTTGGATTATGTAAAACCCCGTTGCACATTCTCATCAACTTGACAAACAGTGGTACTCAATTACATATGTATGTTATACATCACGCGAAATCAAACTCCTCACACTTCATCACTCCAGACAGAACAAAACCTCACAATATAAAGCAAAAAAATACATTTATACAAATTATAATCAAATAATAACTAAGGAAGTGCAAACTAGCCATCGGTAATAAAAGTGCTCAGCAAGTGATGCAATTTAAATTCAGCTAAAATGATCTCTTCAACAACGTAAGGTAACAAATAAATAAGGCAACCGTAATATCTAGTTTTCTAAGAGATGGGATCAAAAAAAACAAATCGATAGCCAAGTTTGAATATATGTATATAAAACCTGTTCAGATCAATGACTTATGACTTATAATGTTGAAACAAGACTCGACAAAACTAGAACAAAGCCTTTAAATTTGAAAAGTTAACACCCCTTATCTAAAATATTTGCAATGTAACGAAAGTTTCTATTTCTAAAGGAACTTTACCGATTCTATAATATTTGAAACTTATTGAAAGTATCCGGAATCAATAATAGCACTAGTTAACAAATTTAAACTTTTTGTCTGTAACAGATATTAAATTAGCTGATTCTTACTAGATCGACTCTGCTGATTACGAAAATCTCAGCGAAAAGTTTGTACCACGTAACATTTTCGTGTGACAGAAGGGGGTTATGCAGCGCACATGGGGAGCCCAGGATTTGTCCTGATCACACACATGACATCCAAAATAGCAGTAATATGCTAGTTTTAATTTATCTGATAAAGTCCGACGTTGTGATTTTGTCGAAAATTCTCCACAAGCATAAAAAAACTGTCCGTCGAATGGACACACGCGAGGCGAGATTTTTTATTTTGAGAATGCCAAGAACTCGAAATTAAACACTTAAAAACGAGTTCTACAACTTGTTACTTGCTTTACATAATTTTCAACTGGTCCTAAAATGCAATATATTCGTATTTTAAACTACAAACCCACCATCCAGCCTGGCGCCGGGAAGCAATAAAGTAATAAAAATGTTCCACTTACTACGCGCCTTATTAATGCAAACTCATGCATTGGAAAGAACATAATTCTTTAAATTACACTTCTAGTGTACTATGAACAACAATAAATGTATTAAATTTATGAATGTACTAGGGAATCATTTAAAGAAGTAAATAGTTTGATACCCGATTTCATTTGTTAATTGTTATTCGTATTTTAAGTAATTTCAAGTTTTTCTCTTAAAAGGTACGTGATGGAACATTTTTAAGTTCATATTCGTTATCAGCACTCAAAAATTGACCTAAAATAACCGTTTTCACTCTTGTGACAAAAACTTTGTTAAATAGTGTAATCGGAGTCCCTTAAGTTGTCTCTAGACTTTGAAAAATAACTTCTCCGAATATACTATATATTATTTGCAATATAACAAAAGTAACCACATATAATATTTGAAAGAAGTTGCCATTCTTAGCTTGCAGCATTTACAATGAAATAAAAAAAGCCAACTTGAACGTATTATACTAGAAATGTTACCATACTAACCTCTAAAATTTCCCTCGGTTTAATTGAAATGAAACCATCCGTAAGAACATAGATTAAGTATAAATTAAAATGTCAACTTTGAGAACAACAGCCTAGATGGTAATTAAATTTAAATACAAGGTTTTACTCGGTCTCCAAAGGACCATTAAATAGTCCCTTCAACTTTCAGGCAACCCTTCTCTCGCTGTTCCTGAAAGCGGCCGCACATCCGCTTTCAGGGTGCACCTTTCAACGTGCATCAAAAATTAATTTGTCCTGATCAAATAAATTGTGTCAATTCTTCCTTTTACCTTCTATTGGTTTACTGAAATGATGTTTAATTATGAGCTTTTTTTTCTTGAAATGCCGTCTTCTATCAGAGGTTGGCTAACAGCATTGCAATATTCCCTTCTATTGACTGTAGTCTAATTAAACAGTACACAAACCAAAGGTTTTTGAATAATATGAGAAAATTTATGAATGTTGAGTAGGTAACCAAAGTGTTGTATTGTTTTACACTTTTGTTATATACAGTACCGCCTGATGGGTTCATTATCACATGACAATCAGTTAAAACCAACCAGATAGATGTAACAGAGGTCTTAAGTAAAAAACAGTCTGGAATCATACCCACGTACTCATAACTCCACAATTTTACTGTCAAAGTAAGCAGAGGACAGAGCTCTACACTTTCCTATCTCGACACACATATTTTGCTTCTTCTACGTCCAAACATCTTATTAAATTCTTGGGATTTATTTGACTTTCTATGTGTCCTTTTTTTTAATATCATTCACTTGATCCAACCATACTTTCCTTGATCATTCTTAGCCACGCCTTCCACTCACATTTATACCGTAAATGTATTATACAAGTATTTCTTAATTCATGCATTCCATATGTCCTAATCATCTCAGAATGCTATTTTTCATGTTACACAATACATTGTGTAACATGAAAAGCCTTTCGTTCGCAATCATCCCTTATCCCCCTATTCCATATTCTGTCCAACATTTTCACCCCTTTGTATTTTTTTCAGTGCACGCATTTTTATAAAATTTATTCTTTCAGTTTTTGCTTATCCAAGTTTGTGCTTAAATACCCTCGCAGACTAGATTTTTTTTTAATTGGGTTCCACGAGAATTGAACACCTTTTAATTATTGTTCATGTTTATGCATAAAAAATATATTTTGTTAGTAAATCAATTAAATTATTTCATTAAAATACACTTGATTCTTTGGAAATACTGTTCGTGACCAAAGATACAGTTTGAAGAGGCTTATGGTCACTAGAAGTGTGGAAGGATGACCCACAAGAGGAAGAGAGTCCGAATGCGTTCGACTGACCAAGAGAGAGACGCAACAGAATTACCCTTAACAACTGATGTTATCAAAGGCTATCATGGAGTGGAGTTGTCAATGGCTATCACGGAAGTCACGATGTTCAGTTATGAGCTACACGACAAGATGATGAAAATTTCAAGTATTAAAAAAAGCAATTCATTTTTTTTATCTTATTTGGATAATCATAGTATAATGTGTTTTTTATAAAATCGGGCATTCCTCTTTGAGCTGTTCTGAATAACTCAATATTTAATGAGGCCACAGACCTGGGCGCTTCCGACCTTATTCTCACCCTTTTCATAATTAATCTTCGCGCCTCCACGCTTCTCGTTGGCGCCATCTTCCACTTCTCTTATGTTATGTTCTATTCTGCACATTGTCTCTCACCCCTTTGTGAATGTATAAACATGACAAGCAAATATTAAAGATCAACGAAACCGCGTGAAATTAACAGCCCTAGTGGTGTAATTGATAAAACACTTGTCTTCCAACAGAGATTTCGTGATCGATTCCCAATGTATTGTATTATACTCTGTTGTACGGAGTACAACCTGGTGGACTAGTTGTCATGTAGATTTTTTTCCAACGAACCAGCAAGCTTTAAAGAGTCCGGAAGTGAAAACCAGACTGGATTTATTTTTATAAAAGTCTGGAATCGAACTCGCTACGAGATAAAAGACAGACTGGGGAATGAGGTAGCTGGAAAAATATCAACTGAAGGAAAGATAAACAGTATATGAAACAGAAGACCATGTATGACGAGATTAATGAATATGAACTAGGTGACAGTTAACCTATGTGTACTGACACAAAGGTCATTTCACTCTATTTCGAAAAGGGCATACGTGATGGTGTGTATGTATATATTAAATAAATATTTGTTTCCCGATCACGCTCTTTAACTTGTCCGTATCACAGATTCAAAATGTTGAGGAGAAAAAAACATTAAATAAAATCGAAATCTTTATATTCCATGATTAAGTATTTTCCGAATTATATTAATTTGGCAATGCCATGGTTTTCGAGGTCTTTCCAAACTTCTCGTACCTCTATACTATTTGTTATATTAATTTTAAAAATTTGTGCACATTGTCTAGTGTCAATATACGAAATAAGATAGAATGAAGACATCAGAAATTAGTGCATAAATAAAATGAATGGTTTAAGTAAGGTAAAGAAATACAGTTTAACCTTTCTCTTCCTGTGCTTAAAAAATCCGCCTGTTCTGGTGCTGTGTATTCAATACACATCAATACATATGTAAAAATGAGCGATTTAAAATCTGAAAAATAAGAATATTCATAGCCAATCGCTCAAATTAATTAAATTTGAAGTCAAAAGTGATAATAATTGAAATTTAATTTCTAAAAACAAGAAAAAAACATCGGCCGACATTCACAAAACGGGCAGAGAGAGCACCTCAAATGGATGCCTTAGAGCTACTGAGAGTTGAAACGGACTAACACTGTGTATGTTATACCTCCAAGGAAGAAACACAACTGCGATTCTATTATACCGAAGTAGAGTGAGAGTGAGACATGAATAGCGTCGCTTCCTCACCCATAGGGTTTTTTTTAGAATGAATACACCTACGTCACACACTGGCACACGTTTGATTGTATTGGTGAATTTATTCCCGATTTTCACAAAATATCTCTGATCTGGCCAATAAGTGCTTATTATTATTAATATTTTTTTTTTCATTCAATGCGTAAATGTATTATGGAAGAACACCTAAAATCTGAACCCAGTATTTACTATAATAATAGAGATATTGAAGTGTTTAGAAGCAATGTGTACTAGTTACACATCACAGTGAAGGAAGGGTAAAGATAGTATGGATATGTGGAGAGAATGAATGAGAAAAGAATGACTAAGTGAGTATACAAGACCCTCAAGGTTTACGTGGAAGAAGAAAACATGCTAGGGTCAAATGCATAAGATTTTGAAAGAAGGCAAAGTGAAAAATATGAATAAGTAGTTTAATATTGTGACGAGATGTGTGAATATGGAGGAGATTAAAGTTGTGTCCCCGAAAGATATATTCTCTCTGCCTATCCCGCATGGAATAATGTGTATTTATGTAATTTTTTTGTAAATATTTCATCCTTTCTATGTGGCTGAACTACTCGTATTTCAATGTTCCTTTCTTCATCTTGACCACTGCATGTATTGAACCCATATTTTTTTAGTGGACGCATTTTTGCAGCATTTATTCGTTTTTTTAGTCCAAGTTTCATTTCCATATATAAAATTAATTACTTAAATATTTTTGCATACTGGAATCCTTTTTTTCTTTAAAACAATGGATTCCAACGGGATTCATACCCACGACCTTCGGGCTGGAAGACAATTTTCATATCCATATTACGGGTGTGATAATTGACAACAATCTCACCGAGTTTTTAGGAGTTATTCAATATCAACGCGTTTTTCATGTATGGCTATGTTAGGAGTTAATCTCAAATGTATGACATAGATTAAATCGCTTAAATTTACGATACGTTTCAACGAGACACTTTTCCCCCTTAATTGGCCCATAATATGCCTTCAAATCACACTGAGTGTGTATCACAAATGGTAGCGATTTGATCTATGATATCCTTGAGTTGAACTGCTAACGTAGCAATACGAAAAAAACGTAGAGATCTTAGGATTCCGTTTTTTGATAGTTGGCGTAATAGGGTTATTTCACGGAGTTTACTATCTTGTTGTTACAAAAAAAAACAAAACCATAAACTTGAAATGTGAAATATTTACAATATTTTTTTTTTTGTTTCAGTAATAATAATATTTCAAAAACTCATACAAACTCGTTTGCGGTGTTTTAATTTTAAACGTAACATCTCTTGACGATATTTGACAGCCGTATTCATAAAACCGTGTACAATTTTGTATATATGGTAAACTTTAAATACAAACTTTAGCTGGAGTAGGCAATGAAGACGGAGCGCCAGACTTTCCTATATTTAGCTCACATATTTTGCCTCTTCTACATCCATACAGCTTTTCAGATAGCTCCTTTGATTTTAATATTTCTTATATTTCCTTCTTTCAAAATATCGTTCACTTGATCCAACCATTCTTTCTTTAGTCTTCCTCTACCACGCCTTCCACACAAATTTAGTTCACATTCATTCTAAATAATAATATTTTGTATTCTGTCATACCCTGGACTCTCAAAGTTGGTAGTATGAACCGAATGTGCATTTGAAATGTGGATACACCGGAGAATGCTACGGATACTCTGGACGGATATGGTCAGCAGCACAAGGGTTCTTCAAAGAGCTAAAGCTGATAGAGATTTGCTGACTAATATTAATATTCGAAAGGTGTCCTATTTGGGTCATGTACTCAGAGGAGAAAAGTACAATTACTGCACCTGATCATCCAAGACAAAATAGAGGGTCGAAGAGGTGTTGGCAGGAGGCAAATCTCCCGGCTCCGCAATATACGTGATTGGACTGGTATAAGGAGCGTTGGGGATCTTTTAAGGGCTGCCGGGGACAAATATGCCTACTCTCAGGTGATATTCAACGTTGAGGGGACCTGACATGACACTAGGAAGAAGAAGAAGATCATCCAAGGCCAAATATAGGGTCGAAGAGGTGTTAGCAGGAGGCAAATCTCCTGGCTCCGCAATATATGTGATTGGACTGGTATAAGGAGCGATGGGGATCTTTTTCGGGCTGCCGGAGACAGAGATGCTTACTCTCAGGTGATAGTCAACGTTGGGAGGACCTGACACGACACTAACGAAGAATAAGATTCTGTCATAAATTATCCACATGAATTTCAAAACAGCTTTTAATTAAAGGCGCAATTGTAATTTTTTATTTACTTTCGACGTATAATTTTTTATTTCCTGTTTATTACACTGTATTTCAATTTCATTATGTATGTGATACGAGTATATTGAGATATGTTTGATTGCTGTTTTCATTTGAATCATGCATATATTTTTTTATTGAAATTTGTTTGTGTTGAAAAGCAACGGCCATTAAAAATTTCTAGAAATGAAATCAACAATACAACGTTGAACAACTTCTCAATGCACACATTTTAACATCCCCAACTAGTGAATTTTCATTCATTTTACACATCAACGATTCCCTCTTTCACATTGGTACAATGCAGTTTACAAAGGTAATAAACGATGCCCAGTTTGTTTTACAGTGTAACCAACGGTGAATAATGAAATATGACCCCAGAAAGACAGAAAAGGGTTGAAAGGGGGATGAGAAGAGGTGGGAACTTAGACTTGAGGTCTACAAAACAGAAGATGGATGGGGAAGTTTGATAAATTATTGTTTTCGTTTAGACACGATAAAATATAATACGAGGGTGTGTCAGAAATTATCCGCACTTAGGCTGTAAAATTTATTTAAATTAACTTTTAGAAAAGACAAATGCAT
The DNA here is from genome assembly GCA_949825065.1 of Odontocerum albicorne. NCBI lineage: Eukaryota > Metazoa > Arthropoda > Insecta > Trichoptera > Odontoceridae > Odontocerum > Odontocerum albicorne. Next base: position 32,277,570 of record OX463860.1, read on the forward strand.
AATTTTTCGAGATAATCTCCTTGCCTTTCAATACACTTTGTCTATCTGTCAACAAACTTTTTTATTCCCTCATTAAAAATTATTTTAGGCTGAACTGCGAGCCATGAATGCATCTCTGTCTCCACTTCATGAGACATGATTGTTTGTCCTAGTAGGGCTGCTTTCAGGGGACCAAACATATTAAAGGGCGATGGAACAAGATCAGGACTATACAGAGATTGCTTTAACACAAAGCGAAGTTTTTGCGGAGCGTCGACAGTGTGGGCATAGGTATGCGGACGTGCATTGTCATGCAAGATCACAAGACCTTTGGATAGCAGTCCTCTGCGTTTAGTCCGAAGTTAACCTTTCCTTCCCTGTGTTGGGTATCTTCTGCACGTTGCTTCTAATAACCATCAATATCTCTATAAATATAGTAAATACAAGGTTAAGATTTTAGGTATTCCTCCATAATATATTTACGCATTGATTTAAAAAATAATATGAATAATAATAAGAATTTATCGACTACATCGTGGATATTTTGTGAAGATATCGGAAACAAATTCGCATTTAAACGATGTGAGTGCCTCGACCTTGTGTCTTGACGATAGGTGAATAGTATGCGGGAAGCGCGACACTATATTTGCATCTCACTCTTACATACTCCACTGAATTGCGAGGAGCTGAATTGTCTCAACGTCGCAAGCATAAGCGTAAGCGCCGGGGTATGCGACTGACGTTCCGCGCCACAGTAGCTTCTAGGCTTGCAAATAGGTTAGACGTACGCCCGTTCCGTGAGCGTTGCCAGATGGTTTTTCAATGTTTTCAGCAAATAAATCTCAATTATTATAATTTTTAACTTCAATTATAATTAATTAGGGAGATTATCTATGAATGTTCTTATTTTTCCGATTTAAAATCGCTAATTTTTGGTTGCGTACTCACTACCCAACACCGGAGCACGCGTTTCAATTTTAACACCGTAAGGGAAGGGTTAAGGCTTCAGCTCTTCATTGAGCATCTCAAATTTACTCAAACTCAGCATCTCAAAGTTAAATAAACACAAGACTAAAACAATAGTACAAACATGTCACAAACAAAAATTAACCGCGTAATATCAACAGAAGCAGAAATGATAATACACAATAGTATGCTGGTGCCCACCTTGATGTATGGAAGTTAAACTTGGACTAGGCACAAGAAAGATAAAAGTCAGTATGATGCTGTGAAGATGCGTGCAATGTGTGGAGAATTAATTTATCAAAGATAGCAGAATGAAGATATCAAAAATTAATGCATGGATAAAATGGATATTTTAAGTAAGATGAATATGGAGCTTTTAAATGGTTTGAACATGTGGAGACAATGAATTATGAGAGGATGACAAAGTGAATATATAATTCAAAAGAGCCAATTGTGCGTGGAAGAGATAAACCAAGTAAAATGTGGCTCAATAAAAAATACCAGATTTTCAAAGAAGGTAAAGTAAGATATTTGAATATTAGAAGATGTGCATGACGAGATGTATGAATATGGAGTAGGTAAAGGTTGTGCTTAGATAGAAAAGTTTGAAGATCTGTTCTCTCTGTTTTTTTCTGCAAGGGAAACGGTGCGATGATATGTATGTTATATATGCAATATTGGTATAAAATGAATCTTTTTCTTCCTAGTGTCATGTCAGGTCCCCCCAACGTTGACTATCACCTGAGAGTAAGCATCTTTGTCCCTGGCAGTCCGAAAAAGATCCCCAACACTTCTTATGCCAGTCCAATCACGTATACCATATTGCGGAGCCAAAAGATTTGCCTTCTGCCAACACCTCTTCGACCCTCTATTTTGTCTCGGATGATCAGGTGCAGTAATTTGTAGTTTTCTCCTCTAAGTACATGCCCCAAATAGGACACCTTTCGGATTGTCATATTAATCATTGTAATTTATTTTTATCAAACACTGTTTATTCCACTTTTTTATGACGGTATAACCCTACCGGTTTCAAGGCTTTCACCTCATTTTCAGTCTTGTTTGCGCTCCCTTGAAGATGAGGTGTAAGCCTTGAAACCGGTAGGGTTATACCGTCATAAAAAAGTGGAATAAACAGTGTTTGATAAAAATAAATTACAATGTCTTTAAACCTCCACAATGTTAATGCCTTAACTATAAACAACATAATATTAATCAGCAAGTCTCTATCAACTTTGGCTCTTTGAAGAACTCTTCTGTTGCTGACCATATCCGTCCAGGGTATCCGTAGCATTCTCCGGTGCATCCACATTTCGAATGCTTCCAGTCGGTTCATACTGCCAACTTTGAGGGTCCATGATTCCACTCCATATAATAATACTGACCAAACGTAGCATTTGACTAACCGTTGTCGAAGTTTCAAGTTAAAATTATAAAATGCATAAACAACAACAAAATATTTATTTAAAATAATACAATGTTGATTTCTAATTCAAGTCTTTGAATCATCTTTCCGGTGGGTTGAAGAAGATTGCCACATAAAAATAAACCTACCAGGTTTTAATTAATACAAAAAAAGTGTAATATAATAATAGAACATACCCAAAATACTCTTATTTTGTCCTTTTGATGGTGGACTCCTGAAATATAAATCAAACTAAATCTATCTTGCAGCATCAAACTTAATTCCTTTCCACTTTCAGCCTGAAAGAGTAAGTTAGTGAAAGGCTTATAGTAGATCTTACTGTATGATATATTATCGATTTGTTCTAGAAAAAATTCCCTTCAGTAACAAGGAAATTTTGTAGGTCAGAAAATGTTATTCAAATACGAGTATATAAGAAAGAGCTCAGAGATAAGGCAGGAGAAATAGATGGATAAAGTTCACATACTGTGGGACGAGCTCCTTGGAGGCTGATATTTTTTTGTGTCTAATTTATCAAAGGGTACAACTTTAACTTTGTTATACTAATAAAAATAATGAACTATTTGTTCCGGTTGTCATGTCATACTAGTTACGAGGGTTATCCAGAAAGTAAGGTTACAACATTTATGTAGGATCGAAAAATGCTTGTATTTAATTGAAATTCACAGGATACGTCACAAATATATTAAACTATTTTTCAACTTAATCGCCATCGAGATCGATACATTTCTGTAGTCAAGGGCATCAGCTTTTGTATGCCAGTGTCATAGACCTCCGCCGCCAGCTCTTTCAGCCACTTCTTCACAGCTTCCTCGACCTCCTGATCGTTGAAAAATTGTTGGGGTGTAGTGACACACCCACGTCTCATCCCCCGTTACGATAGACTCCAGAAAAGCTTCTCCTTTCTGTGCAAAACGATCCAAACCTTCACGCGCGGCGGTCACGCCATTTTGACGGTGCTCCGGTGTGAGCATTCTGGGCACCCATCTGGCACACAACTTCTTGTAACCAAGTTTTTTCCGACACAAAATTACCAAGGAGACTTTGAGAAATTACGACACACGGCGGTCATTTCACACTTGTTCTTCAATTTTTTGCACAAATTCGTCAGAAATCACTGTCTTGCCTCGTCGTGAGTATCAGTACGGCCTTCTCTGAACAACCTAACCCACTTCGTGACATGTTGTCGACTCATCACATCACTACCATAAACTTCCACGAGCTTCCGATGGATATTCGCGGCGGTATTGTTCTGCAAAGTCAAAAATCTGATGACCGCGCGGGTCTCGCACGGACGAGAGTTGGCGGGAGCGCACGACGACCTCTCCATCGAAAGAATTTACTGTGACTGAAAAAAATGGCCGACAAACACACGGGACCAAACAAACTGACCGTTAGGATCCCCCCTACACGCCAGGTGCACCACTTTGAAACAAAAATTTCCTCCGGCCTCAGGAGCCCTTGTAACCTTAGTTTCTGGATGACCCTCGTATTTAATGTTTTCATATATTCATGTGTGAAGGAACTACAGTGGTCAATGGGTGGTATACAAATATCGAATAGGACTGAATACAGTTTTTTGTATGCTGGTGACATGTTACGGTTACCGAAGAATTAAGATGAATCAGAGAGTTTGACGGGTAAATTTTAAGAGAGAATCGAAGAGAAAGATCTGAGAATGAATGTTGCGAAATCTAAAATCATAGTGGAAAAGTGTTATTGGAAAATGAAATGGTTAATCAATGAAAGATTGTGTTAAGCAATCAGGGTAGTGTTTTCTCAGATGATGGAAAGCTATGAAAAATATTGAACAGAGGATAGTTATAAGAAAAAAAATCAATAAGGTGCAAAAAAATATAGACAGTATTAAAATCTGTAAAAAAATATAGTCCACAGTAAATTGTATGGAAGTGAAACGTGGACGTGGATCATGATGAAATGAGTCGAATGAATGTTGTATAAATCCGTGTACTGAGAAGAATCTTCTCCCTGGCTCCATCCCAACTCATTGTCTGCGAATACTGTTGGGGTCAGCTCTCCTCGTCCTCAGGTTGTATGCTCTTCTGTCCCGGACTACGTCCCCCAGGCCGTGCCTCTGCATTAGGTTATCTTTTTGCACCACCCATGAATTCTTTGGTCTTCCTCTGGTTGTTATTCGAGGAAGATCCATGGAGATTGCCTGGTTCACAATGTGATCGGGTGCTCTGCGTCCAACGTGCCCATACCATCTCAATCGCCTCTCCTCCATCTTGCTGTTGATGTCTCTAACACGTAGGCTTCCACGAATGCGTGAGCTTACTGAGAAGAATACACGGAATTAATATGTATAACAAAATATAGAATGGAGTGATCAAAGAGAAATGTAAATTTAAGATTTATGTATTGAGTAAAATGAAGATAATCACTCTTAGATGGTTTGGACGTATGAAAAGAATGATTGAAGAATGACTTACAAAACAAATATATAGCACAAGTGCGCCAAATAAATGTTAAAAGGCAGAGAATGTGAAAAGAAGTATGAGAAGTCAGAGAAGGCGAAGGATGTGTATCGGTATAAGAAAGTCTGGCGCTCTATCATCTCTGCCTAGCCTGACCGAGAAATTGTGTGATAGAATGCATGTATTTATATACAGAACGAAATAAAAAAAGATTCGAGTTAAACCAAAAAAATATCCAATACTTAAAAAATACTTGAAGTCTTCTAACGAATATAAATGCAAAATGGTTGCTCAGGCATGAAAGTTTCGAAATCTCAATCCGAGCATTTGTCTAGGTTTGTATATGAATGGCTGAAGGTAGTTACGTTTTGATGGATTGCCTTGTAGACGCCGTTTTTGCCTTTTTAGAAAAAAATAACAAATGGCTTCGATGTACGAAACAGGAAAACAGATGAAATAAATGGATTCGATATTTTATTTCGCTACGGAAATATTTTATTTTTATATTTCGGAATCATTTATACTATATAATCTGAACCCTGGTCTAAAGTGTACTTGGGTGTATTGTTCTATATTGTATTAAGCTTTTGTTGTGTACATCATAATTTGATGAGTTTTTAGGAGCTAGTCTTTAAGGGAAGAGATGATGATGATTGGTTGATAAATAAAACACGTTTTGGATCGCAATGTGGAAGAAGAGTTTTTATTAGTAAACGTAGGTATTTATACTATTTCCGCGTGTGTGCGGGAATGCGAGCACGATATCCTTCGTCTCGTTTCTGCATTAGCGAAACGATTAATGTTGTATGTAGGTATCATTCAAATACGGAACTGGCGAGACAGCCGTGGTGCGTTCTCGCTCCGGCGTGTAATGCGGTCCGCTCCGGGCCGCGGGCTGAATGGCCGGCGTGTGAACTCTGGACTTGAATGGCCGGCGTGTGAACTTTGGACTTGTTTATTTAAATTTGTCGAGGAATGCAAGGGTCACTTAATCGGTCAATGACCGTGTGTATGAATGCCCACAGTATTCCGAGTGGGCGACCGCCCCAAGTTTATTGACATATGGAAATATCTTCTTTTCAAAAATTCAAAACTCAACCTTCAATATGATATGGAGACCTGAACTGAGAAATATACTAATATAGAATTATCTTTAAAATATCAAGGTTTTAACGGGTATTGAGCCCATAACCCTCGGGTTTGAAAATAGGTGTATTACCAACTTGGCCACGTAGGTTGTCTGTATTCACTTCTTGCTGATTGTCATGAAAATGTTTCAATGTTTATATTTTTTGTGACATTGTTACATTTTTAATCATTAGAAAATGATATTAAATATCGTAATTCGTAATTTGTTCAGTAAAACACTTTTTCCACTAAACATAATGGTATAATCCTACCGGTTTCAAAGTTTCACCTTTTCATCAGGGAGCACAAAAGAGACTGAATTAAATTCGAACTCGTACCGATATACACACTCGTCTATGAGTAAAAAATCGTGTTGGGGATAATGGATGGATGTAGGGGGATAACTTAAGAAAGCAGCGGTGAGAACTCGGGAACGTATTGGGAAATTCACATACTGTATCTATTGTATACTATCCTTAACTGTCCCGCCACCCCCTCTTATCTCGCCGAAAATAAGGGGTCATTAAAACATATTTCTGGTTGGCTGGAAGAGATTGCCACATAGCAATAAACTCGCCAGGTGAAATAAAAAAATTAAAAATTAAAAAAAAATGAGCGCTCTGAAGTGGTTTGGGCATTTAACGAAAATATTTAAAAAAAACTAACAATGTCTGAGAAGGTACATGGATATATTGTAGAAGAGCAGAGAAATTTATATGGTGATATAAAAATCTATCGCTCTATCCTCTCTGCCTACCCCGACAATGAAGCAGCGTGCGGGTGTGTATGTTACTTTGTGGTTTTTGAAGCTCTTAAATTTACGATTTTCAAGGTCATATAAGGGTTTCTAGTTACTTGCCCATATACATATATACCACATTTAAGGGTTTCTAGTTACTTGCCCTTATACATACTCGTATATACCACATTTAAGGGTTTCTAATTACTTGCCCATATACATATATACCACATTTAAGGGTTTCTAGATACTTGCCCATATACATATATACCACATTTAAGGGTTTCTAGTTACTTGCCCATATACATATATACCACATTTACTTCTATTTTTACGTTTTTCTTTCCCGCCACTTTAGATATCTGAAAATTCATTCTAAGATCTTTCCTTTTGCATATCGCATGTAACAGACCTTATGCCAGTGTGCTCCGATCGTCTCACTTCAGGTGTGCCATCGGATCCAGTACAGCGGCGTGGCCGGTGAGTTTGCTGGTGTGCAGTGGCTCTTTCACTTCGCTTCGCCTTCCAACTGAATCGACGTTGGAATGGTGAGGGGATCCTCGACTACGAGACCCAGCAACGACGACGATGACCTATCATACTCTATGATTCATCTTCATTCTCTGTTAACATTGCGCGTCACTACAAATCAAGGAAATTTAAAAAATGAGCCAATAACTTCAGATATGTGAGTCAGATTTCACATAACTTAGTATGAAAAAAGACCAATGTAATAAAAATATATTAAGGCAAATGGAAAATATTTCAATATCCTTCAATATTTTTTTTTCAGGCATATAACACATCGATCAATAAGTCCCGGGACTAACCACTAAAACAACATTTGTTTGCCAAAATTATTCTTTATTCATGAAAATAGTCTTTAAGAAGCGACTGAAAAAACTCTTAATTTCTAGTCAGTAAAATAACGTGTTTCATTCCTGATTTTTCTTTTCCTCTTCTCTCCACCATCCCTTTCTTTCCTTTTGATTGATGATATCTCACTTTATATGAAAAATAATGTTCGGATGATTGTCCGTCTTTATGGGGTTCGTGGGCATGTTCTCACGTATATGTCTATGGATTTCGTGAGGATGGATAGTCATTTGAATGATTTATGCGACCACGTAACTTGCTTCATTTACTTTTGTCTGGTTGGTTGGAAGAGATTGCCGCCTCGCAATAAGCCCGTCAGATTGTATTGCAATAAAATTGTTAAATAAATAGTCTCCTTAAAGAGCGATACATTCATTCCAACGCTTTCCTAACTTTTCTATGCCAGCCGTGTGGAACGATTTGTCTTTGGTTTCAAAATAGGCGTTAGTTTCGGCAATCACTTCTTCATTGAAGCCAAATCTCTTCCCCATGAGCATCTGTTTGAGGTCTGCGAACAGCCATTAGTCGCTGGGGGGCAAATCTGGAGAATACGGTGGGTGCCGAAGCAATTCGAAGTTCAACTCATGCAATTTGGCCATCGTTACCATTGACTTGTGACACGGTGCATAACACTTTTCAAGCCATCGCTGAGTTTGAACGGTATTTTTTTCCATTAAAAAGCAATATTTTATCAACACACGAAATTTGTTTTTTTCCATTGTTTTGAAAATAGCAAAACTCAATGGCACAATTTCATGAAAGTTTGACACATAACTTCTAAAGGTTTGTACTAACTGAGAATGGTATGGATTTGTTATTAGAGCCGCCATCTGTTGGTTAGTCCCAGGACTTATTGATCGAGGTGTTATTCGTATTTCAGTATATTTCAGTCATTGTGTAAAACATTAAGTACACTTGAACCCACGATATCCGGCATTATGTTTTTAAAATAGTGGACTAATTTAATCGGTAGTGCCATTTGCAATTCCACGTTGTTACACTCCCCGGACGACAGTTTATTCAAATAAGCAAGCGGAAACGAGACGTGGTTTAACTGTGATTTTGTTAACTGTTGTTTTTAACTGTTCTTTAAGTATGAATGTGTTGTAACTGGTTTTATATTTTATAGTGCGTTTAAAGAGTAATGTTTGAATTATGTGTTTGAAAACTTTCAGTACTTTATACTCTAGTTAACACTTTATATTCCGTGTTTAAACATGATAAACTAGATTTGCTATTTTGAGTGCAACTCCCGTGTGATCGATACGTCTATCAAAAAAGAACATTTTACTAAAACCTGCTGAATATATTCATAAACAATTCAACCTGTGAAATATATCATAGACTCCAAATTTCGGATTTATATCATGGACAATCCCTCTTTCTTTCATGAATTAGCGCTACGCTCGTCTTCCCAATCATGGATTAGCGCTACGCTCGTCTTCCCAATCATGAATTAGCGCTACGCTCGTCTTTCCGATCATGGATTAGCGCTACGCTCGTCTTTCCGATCATGGATTAGCGCTACGCTCGTCTTCCCAATCATGAATTAGCGCTATGCTCGTCTTTCCGATCATGGATTAGCGCTATGCTCGTCTTTCCAATCATGAATTAGCGCTACGCTCGTCTTTCCGATCATGGATTAGCGCTATGCTCGTCTTTCCAATCATGAATTAGCGCTACGCTCGTCTTTCCGATCATGGATTAGCGCTACGCTCGTCTTTCCGATCATGGATTAGCGCTACGCTCGTCTTTCCAATCATGGATTAGCGCTACGCTCAAACAGAGATTGTTTATTGGCCTTTCCAGTTCACCGCTCCTCTTTCTTTACGTAGTTCTTTACTGTCCATGCAATGAGACTCTGGAATCAGTTACAAACCCTATATAAGACTCGCTCCGTCCTTGGCATGCTTTAAGAAGCGACTGAAAAAACTCTTAATTTCTAGTCAGTAAAATAACATGTTTCATTCCTGATTTTTCTTTTCCTTTCCTCTCCACCATCCTTTCCTTTCCTTTTGATTGATGATATCTCACTTTATATGAAAAACAATGTTCGGGTGTTTGTCCGTTTTTCTGGGGCTCGTGGGCATGTTCTCACGTATATGTTTATGGATTTCGTGGGGATGGATAGTCATTTGAATGATTTATGCGACCACGTACCTTGCTTCATTTACTTTTGTCTAGTTGGTTGGAAGAGATTGCCGCCTGGCAATAATCCCGCCAGATTGTATTGCAATAAAAGGGTTAAATAAATAAATAAATCCCTAGACAGAGAAAACGTGCATTAATTCTGACGTCGCGTCATTAATGTTCAGTGGAGTATCAGATCTTGAAACCAACTACAGTCTTTAGATTAAAAAATAATCAATAATTTTTAGGATTCTCCAAACAGGTTGTCAAATAGCTTATCTGAACATGTTTTGGTGTCTATTCTATCAAATGACAAACATGAGAAACCATGCAGAACTTGCAAGGTATGTGCTTAGCACAAGAAAATAAGTTAGACCCAGTACATGTATAAGGAGCGTGATGTAGCTCCCCATTTAGACCCAGTACGTGTGTAAGGAGTGTGATGTAGCTCCCCAGTTAGACCCAGTACATGTGTAAGGAGTGTGATGTATCTCCTCAGTTAGATCCAGTACATGTGTAAGGGGTGTGATGTATCTCTTCAGTTAGATCCAGTACATGTGTAAGGAGTGTGATGTAGCTCCCCATAAAGTAAAAGTAGTTCTCCTTTATATAAAGCTCATCATGCTTGGCAGAATTATCATACTTAACTTAATTATTTAAGTATTTTCAAGAAATATACAAAATTTTATCATAATATTAACTTAGATATAGCAATTTTAGTAAACCCTTTACAAAAATCAGAATTCTTTAAAAACAAGCCAAAAAGCTAAAAAAATAAAAGGTTGTATTGCTTTTGATCGAATTTCCAGTGATAAACACATTTTTTGGCGTTATTGACGTGTTGTATTAGCTTAAATGACAACCGCATTTTGAAGGCGTTAAAGCCTTCATACTTAGAGTGACGTCAAAAAATATTATATTCGGTAATGTTTTTGACATCGCCATGATGATAAAAGCTAGAATGCCATCGAAACGTTGATCATCATTGAAGTCAAATCAACACTACAAATACTCCAAAAAACACTTTGAACTTTTGTTAGTTCTAGTTAACATTTTCATTAAAATAGTCAAAATCCATTGGACTAAGGATGCTGTAAAAAAAATATTTATAATTTTTAACAACAGCTGTAGTCCAATAGTTGGTGTTCACGCTTAGCAAGTGTGAAACTAGGTTCCATTAATACAGTGTTTCCCAGCCTTCTTTATGCCATACCCCACCGTAGTCTTTTCAAAAGTCATATGCCCCACCGGCCTCTTTTTTAATTGAACAGTAGGTAAATTTTCAAAATATATATTATAACTGAAATTATTACAAAACACAAATGAAAATTGAAATGTAATTAAGTAAAATAAAGGGTATGTGTTTTGCGATAGAGAGCAGGTCTTGGTCACACGTGTAGCCAAATAAATTAGCTGTCAAACTTCGATAATCAGTATTGCCAGTATGCAAAAATAACGGTCGATGAAATTGCTGAATGCACGTGGGTATATTTAGTCGTGAATGGATATATTATATTAAAAATTTATATGTAGAATAGTTGATAATTGCCGATGTGTCCCATCTCTGAAGCGTGGTGCCCCACCTCTGAGGCGTAATGCCCCACCGGTGGGGCGTACGCCCCACCGTGGGAAACACTGCATTAATAGTTAATTATCTTCCAAAGTAATGTCACTTTTAGACCTTAGGATATTTGAATACAAATCTTTCAATTAGTGATGAATGTGAACTTAAGGCTGATGTGTTGAGTTAGAAGAAAAATGTCACTCAGAGATGGTTTGGACATGTGGAACGAATGTACGAAAAAAGACTAACAAAACAGATATATAGTGTAGATGTGATAGATGGTATGTGAGAAAAATACCAAGGATAGTGTGGTTGAATCAAAGGAATGATACTCGGACAGGAATAGTAGAAGTTATATGGATGTAGAAGAGGCTAAGGATAGGAAAGTCTGGTGCATTGTCCTCTCTGCCAATCCCGATGGGGAAATAGGGTGATGGTGTGTATGTGATTTAAATACAAACTTTGTAATGATTACTACTGTTTTATTGAATGTTCGTTTAAGGTAAAAAAAAATCATAATTTATTTTTTTAGTATTTGAGTTGACATATGTTGTGAACTACTGTTTTAATATTATGTAAAAGTTACTGTCGTGCATTTAATAAATTATACTGACTAGTTGCAACCCGTGAAATATTCAAGGAAGTAAAACAAATTATACATTTTTGAAATACCGAATGGAGCAAGATCAGCTTAAAGTTTTTTAGGTTCATTAATGTTTAAAGTTTATAATAAAAAAGGTACATCTTGATTGGTGAATTATTTAATTCTCAAAAATCTCTTTATACACGATGTGATGTTTTGTGTATAAACTTTACTGTTGTTCAATTTAAATCGTTGATAAAGTTTTCCTTGAAGACTTGTTTCAGATATATTGACTTGAATGTTTTCGCGTTTCCGACATCTTGAAAAAGCCACATATAATTGTCTGCATTAAAAAAAAAAGCATAAGATAAATAAACACAAGTAATTATAAGGTTCAATATAATAGGAAATAAATGAATTATTTAATGAATTACAATTCAAAATAAATTAACATCGTCCCCTTTTACACCGGTTCGTTCAATATAATTTCAATCTGTTTCGAAGTAGTAAACACAAATAATTATAAGGTTCAATATAATAGGAAATAAATGAATTATTTAATGAATTACAATTCAAATAAATTGGCATCGTCCCCTTTGACACCGGTTCGTTCAATATAATTTCAATCTGTTTCGAAGTAGTAAACACAAATAATTATAAGGTTCAATATAATAGGAAATAAATGAATTATTTAATGAATTACAATTCAAAATAAATTGGCATCGTCCCCTTTTACACCGGTTCGTTCAGTATAATTTCAATCTGTTTCGAAGTATTCCTCTCTCGCTCTCTTGTATTCAAAATTAAATTTTCGTACTCTTTCTTTGGCGACAACCGTACGGGTTTTGGCCTATTTATATAATGATTGACAACCTCCATGGTCTAGTTGGAGGAAGACGCTTATTTTCTAGCCCGAAGGTTGCGGACTCGATTCCCGTTGGAATCCAGATTAAAAAAAAAGATTCTAATATGGTTTTCACTTAAGGCCTCTTTAATATCTTTCTGGTTAGTTGGAAAATTTTGCCACATGGCAATAAGCCTTTTAGGTTTTACTTTATATAACGAAACTGTAATACAATATAATACAATGCACTGTACATGTTCAAACTGGGATGTTTATTTTACTTTTTTTTTTGGTACAGTCAGAACTCAAACTCGAAATTCTGGGTTGAAAAGCAAGCGTTTACCAACAAGGTTTAATAAATATACGCCATGGAAACAATTTCTTTAATAATAATATCTTTTGAGGAGATGAGAACAAAGTCGGAAAATATTCACTTATTCTGAAACAATGTTTTTTTGTGTTAAAATAAATGCAGTTAAAAGCTTCTGCCGTTTTGCTCACTTGTGTAATGAAAACCGCAAAAAAATTCAAAGCAAATTTGTTTGCACATATTCATTAATGCACGAACGCTCGTTGCTTTCACTACGATTCTTTTGAAAATCCTTTTTATTTGCAAAGCGGTTGGGATTTTTTCGTATTCGTAAATGAAAAAGACTCACAGTGCATTTTTAAATGAAATAGGGTCTCGTTTGCACATTGTTGGATGTACATACAAGCATAAAACATCGGTCAATAAGTCCCGGGACTAACAAACAGATGGTGCCTTTAATAACAAATCCACACCATTCTCAGTTATTACCAACCTTTAGAAGTTACGTGTCAAACTTTCATGACATTCCGACAAATCGGCAGTCAGCTGAGTGGAGAGCAGCCGGTGAAAGTCGTGCGAAGCGACCAAAAACTCAAAAGTCGGCCGGGAAGGTTATGGCCTCCGTATTTTGGGATGCGCATGGTACAATATTCATCGATCACCTTGAAAAGGGAAAAACCATCAATAGCGAATATTACATAGCGTTATTGGAACGTTTGAAGGCAGAAATTGCTAAAAAAATGGCCCCATATGAAGAAGAAAAAAGTTCAGGACAGTGCACCGTGTCACAAGTCGATGGTAACGATAGTCAAATTGCACGAGTTGAATTTCGAATTGTTTCCGCACCCACCGTATTCTCAAGATTTGCCTCCCAGCGACTATTGACTATTCGCAGACCTCGAAAAGATGTTTCAGGGAAAGAGATTTGGCTCCAATGAAGAAGTGATTTCCGAAACTAATGCCTATTTTGAAACCAAAGATAAATCGTTCTACACGGCTGGCATAGAAAAGTTAGGAAAGCGTTGGAATGAATGTATCGCTCTTGGAAGGAGACTATGTTGATGAATAAAGAAGAATTTTGGCAAACAAATGTTGTTTTAGTAGTTAGTCCCGGGACTTATTGATCGACGTGTTATTATCAGGCCGTGTCTAGTGCGGGGGAAACAGACATATTAGATATCTAAACTATTACTTTTGCGTCGTCCATATTTATTTATTGATACTTCACTGTATCAATAAATAAATTTTGATGAAGAGGAATATCAACAGTAGCAAAATAACATATTATTTGATGAAGAGGAATATCAACAGTAGCAAAATAACATATTATTTGATGAAGAGGAATATCAACAGTAGCAAAATAACATTATTTATTTATTTAATTAACGACACAACAGTGTCGTTATATACAAATGAACATGTGACAGGTTATACAAGTACTTCAAATTATTGACAAATAATACAAAACTTTATCTTAAACTAACATGAAGATACAAAAAGCAGTAGTAATAATAAATTACAGTCATTGTTTTAAAATTATTTAATAATTATATGTATATTTAAGTTCAATATATGTTATGTATGTATACCACAAAATATTACCAAACTTCACCAAGCAAACTTACGTAATTGTCGGAGACTTATTTTATAGAGGTAAAGAACTCCGATTTGTTTTTAGTGGAATAACGCATACATAGAACAAATATTGGATTTTTTGAGAATTTATGAAAGTGTCTTTCAAGTCGAAATTATCGTCTTTGAAACGTAAGAACCATCGACGAGCTGTCCTTTCATTCATAGCATCTTCACCGTACAATTCGCAAATATCGCGAGCAGCTTTAGCAGCTTTATTCCCTCGATTGAACGCGAACAGAAGGTGTAGAAAATGCTCACTTTCGTCTACTTGGCATTCCATTTTGAAGGCTTGTAATCAAATAAAATAATATATGTAACGTAAAAGCAAATACAATATCTTTTAGAGCAGAAAATTATCTTTCGAGTGACGTATAACATTTACCATTTTGCTTTACTTTTGATGCTCATTTTTAAATTTGAAAAAACGGACACAACTTATGTTAACATCTATTGTAATACTTGCGTGCGATAGGCAATACCATACATAAAAAAAGAAAAATAATCAAAATATATTCTGATCTGAAACTTTTAGTGGATTTTTTTCTGCAAAGTTCTACGTCAACGAGAAATCCTTTTACCTAGATGTCACCGAGACTCATTCAAGTCACGCTGTAATCTCTCGTGATTTAGCAGCAATCATCCACGTATTCTACAGTATTTGTATCGGTGCTGTACTCGCATTTATTTTTCAAAGTAGTGGAATAAATAAAAAAAATTAAGAGAGAAGTTATCAAAATATCTGAGCTCGTTTCATAACATCCTTTCAGTCTAAATGCATCCCCATCAAAAGGTGAACTCGACCGCGAGGTTATTAGATGTTTTTCAGCCAACAACCTTGTGCATCCCCCCATTGATTGAGCTTAGAACCGCTGAAGTAGCCATGAAACTCACAGTTTCATCAACATACGTTTTGATAATACTACCGCACATGAAGAGACATCAATACTCGCAAGCTTCTAACTAGCATGATAATTGTTACCAATGAACTTTTTTTACTAGAATATTAAATTTTTTTTCGAGTACTACTCGTATCGAGATTCGAACTCGAAATCCACAAAGAGAAATTAAAAGTCTTAAGATTAATATTAAAAGGCAAACATTATAAACAATTCATCTTGTAAAACACAGCGAGTGTTAATTCGTATCCATATTCCTTCTCTCACACATATCAACAGTGTCAACATCCTATTAGTTGCCAAGTCCGTGGGTACTTACTCAGCGCTCTGTAAACACAGCCTCCCGACTCTGAGACCATAATCTCCGTTACTTATCCCACCTGTAATGTTTGCGCTTAATTATTCACTTTGTTAAATCATTCACCTGTTTGATAACTTAAACATCAAGGCTTCATTTACATTTCAGAGATTTTCGGCCGTCAAGTGTAGCAACCTTGCTTGCCAGATACGGCTTCTGTGGCATTTTTTTTAGTATGCTAGATATAGTTTGTAAAATATTTAATTAAAAACCTTTGATACAACCTTTGATATATTGGCAAGTCATGAAAGATTAGATCAATATAAATAATTGTGCTAATTAGTAAGTATTTGAGTACCAACTTTGGATGTGTATGGAAGTGAAACTTGGATGTGGAAAAGTATGAAAAGAGCTGAATAAATGCAAATAAATTCATGCGCTTAGAAAAATACAATGGGATGACAAATAAAGATAGATTTAGGAATAAAATGATTAGACATTAATGTAAACTTACTGGTGTATAGCGTTAGATGAAGAAGAGCATTCTAAAGTGCCCGACAGTAAGTAATACACACCGGGCTTAAGAAAGAGACTATCGGCCATAATCGGTTAACTTCGGCTTTGTAGAGCGTCGTATATGTTGCACGATGCGCTAACAGTCCGGTATCTAGATAGAGCAAATCAGAGACAAATCGCGACGAAACATGTGTATGAATGACAGAGACGACACTCTACGAAGCCGAAGTTAGCCGATTATAGCCGACAGTCTCTTTCTTAAGCCCGATGTGTATTACTCGTACTTATCGCCGGGTACTGGAAAACAAATGATTTAAGAAAGTTTAACAAAACAAATATGAAGTACAAATTTGAGTGGAAAGCGTGATATAGATAGACAAGAGAAATTAAGGTTGGGTCAACTGAACGATATTTTGAAAGAAGGAAACGAAGAAAGTCAGATAAACTGTAGGAGTTATATGAAAAGGTGTATGGACGTGAACGATACATACTATCCCAGCGTTTCCTTGCAGGGGTAGGCAGAGAGAACGGAGTGCTAGAGTTTCGTATATAGACAAATATATTCCTTCCACATCCATGCGTGCATAAAATGAGTTGTTAACCTTTCCCTTCCTGAGCTAAAAATATCCGCGCGTTCCGGTGCTGTGTATTCAATACACGTCAATACACATGTAAAAATGATTGATTTAAAATTGGAAAAATAAGAATATTCATAGCCAATCGCTTAAATTAATTAAATTTGAAGTCAAAAGTGATAATAATTGAAATTTTATTGCTGAAAACATGAAAAAAACATCGGCCGACGTTCATAAAACGGGCAAAGCGACCACCTCAAATAGATGCCCGAAAACTACTGAAACGAGCAAACTGAGATTCTATTTCTTGCGTTCCCGTATATCGAAGTAGAGCGAGAGTGAGACGTGAATAGCGTCGCTTCCTCACCCATAGCGGTTTTTAGAATGAATATACCTACGTCACACACTGGCACACGTTTGATTGTATTGGTGAATTTATTTCCGATTTTCACAAAATATCTCTGATGTGGCCGATAAGTGCTAATTATTATTAATATTATTTTTTCATTCAATGCGTAAATGTATTACGGAGGAACACCTAAAATCTGAACCCAGTATTTATTATATTTAAAGAGATATTAAAGTTTTTAGAAGCAATGTGTACTAGTTACACATCACAGGGGAGGAAGGGTTAAGGGTATCACCACTTGTACACGGAATGACCTTATTGAAAGATTTTTTGGTATCGACATCTTCTACTCGGTGGATAAATTATGGATTAAATTCTTAAATGTATTATATTATATAGATATGACTTAGTCACTTCATAGGGAAGCATTAGTAACAATGTTCCTGTTGTCGTTATGCATACCAAATATCAGTCTTTTAAATTCACATTCATTTTTTATCACTTAATTTTGTATTCTGTTATTGATTGTCAGCTCATTTACTGCTATAAGTGCACGCATTTCTTCACTACTACAATATTTATTCGCCTTTTTCCACCTTTTTCTACATACACGTTTTAATCCCATACATCAAAGTTGGTACTTTTTTACTGTTGTTGACTGTCCTATACAGGTAACCCCCGTTCATCGCGACCCCGGTGAGTGCGGATTCGTTATAACGCGGTATTTTAATCAACACTTGTCCGACTTCGACACATTCCAGGAATCGTCATAATGTG
Source organism: Odontocerum albicorne (assembly GCA_949825065.1). NCBI lineage: Eukaryota > Metazoa > Arthropoda > Insecta > Trichoptera > Odontoceridae > Odontocerum > Odontocerum albicorne. The sequence goes on from OX463860.1 coordinate 32,295,596, forward strand.
TAGTTGCACGAGCGAGCTATCTTTCTTTTTCGTTCACTCATATAATACACATGTACATATATACGTAAATTCACGAGCGCGAGTGAGACAAAATATGTAGCTATCAGAAACATCGACGAAGCGGGGAATAAAGTCATCCAATATTGTATGAAGAGCGTTTGGAAAAGTTGTTCAGAGAAATTGATGATCAAATGAATTACAAAAATGATATTCAAAATATCGTTGAAGATATTAAGTGTTAAAATAATCGAAAAGGCCCTTTCTCTTCACAATCAGTGCATGCAGTTGTTAGAAGAAAATGACGAAGATTATGAGCGATTGAGTGCTGTAAAGCGTGGTTGTAATGGATTATTTGACGGTTATAGACAAATTTTACACAATAAACGTAGAGAGGCCAAACAAGGAAATCTAGATTCTTTTTTAGAGAGCGGAAAAAAAAATAATGAATTATATTTTATATGACATTGTTATTTAATGTTTATTTTTAAATAAAACGTTTTTTAGAATCTTAAAATGATTTTTTTTAAATCCCCCGTTGATCGCGGAATTTCGCTTATCGCGGCCATGTCCGGAACGTATCTCCCGCGATCAACGGGGGTTACCTGTATAACCGTAGGCAGAGACGAACACCACATGAACATATTAATGGCAGGAGCTGCACTTACGAACGCAAAAGTGTTTGTCCATCTTGGAAGCAAGATCACATGGGATGGCCGTACAAAAAGAGAAGTTGACAGTCGCATCCACCAAGCAAAATTCGCCTTTAATAAGAAATCAAAGATTTTCGATTCAATCAACATGGACCTAAAACTCCGCAAGCAATTGGTCAAAACAAATGTGTGGAGTATTTTGATGTATGGTTGCGAGACATGGTGCATGGGCGAAAGGGATCGAAAAAGATCGGAAGCCTTCGAGATGTGGACCTATAGACGAATCCTTAGGATTCCCTGGAGAGACCACATTACAAATGACGAGATTCTCAGCAGGATCGAAGAAACCAGGCGCCTTTCAAACACCATATCGAAAAGGCGTGCAAAATGGATGCTGCGACATGAAAATCTCCTGAACAATATACTGGAGGGAATGATTGAGGGATCGATTGGCAGAGGGCCCCCTCGCCGAGAGTATCTGGAGCAAATATGCCACGATATGGAGTGCACATCCTATACAGAGCTCAAGAGGATCGCTGAAGACCGAGCGGAGTGGAAGAGGAGATGCCGAGCTTTGCTGCTAACCAATCCCCAGGATTGAAACTGAAGGAAAAGAAGTTGACTACCATTTTACCAGATTTTGATACTTTATTGTTCGAGTTTACATGTTTTTGTACTCAATTTGACTTTATTTTCTATCGCTTCACGCCGTTCGATATCCGTCGCAACTCTTCCATCTTTTGAGAAAATATTTCGATTGTAACAAATTTTCGGCATGTATTGTTTCGGCATGTGCATGCATACACACATATCATAACACCGTTTAACTGTCACGATAGGTAGGAATAATAGAACGCCAGGCTTCCAATTGCATTAAATATTTCCAAATCCTTTATATTTATATGCCTTATCATACAATTTACGTGATATCTCTGACTATTTACATTTTGTTAGCCTTGAAATAACCAAAAATATTCCAAGTCACATAAAGCCAGCTTTTTACACTAATTTTAATCTCCGGAAACTCTTATTTAATGGGAAAGGCAAAAATGGAATACTTAGCAACAGTGGTGTGTATAAACTTTTATGTGCTGACTGTGATAATTTCTATAAAGAAAAGACAGGAAGATCTTTTGAAAAGAGATTTTGTGAACACAAATCCGCCTTAACAAATCCTCGTATTTATTCTGAAATGGCTAATCATTGTCACCGTAAAAACCATACTTTTTCTATCGATGATGCCAAATTCTTACTTATCAATAGTAACGGAAATAAATTGGACAGATTAGAGGCCCTAGAAATTTCTAAGTCAGTACACCGATCCGAACATCTGTTGAACAGTTATTTCCCAAAAATCTCTCCGCTCTTGGACGAAATTGTCCCATGACTCCCTCATCCCTCAGCTCCCAACCGTTGAAGCGTGTATATCGGTACCAGTTCGAACAGCATTTAGTCTTGTTTGCGCTCCCCTGAAGATGAGGTGAAATCGTTGAAACCGGTAGGGTTATACCGTCACAAAAAAAGTGGAATATACAGTGTTTGATAAAAATAAATTACAATATATTTACATTTCTTTCATTAAAAATATAATTCCTTGGTCTAACCATCATCTGAAAAAATACAATGTCAATAACACGATTACTTAATTTGCTTTAATCTTTCATTTCTCACCCTTATAATGAATTGTTTATAAAGCAAAAGGAAGTGGAACGCGACCCTGAGGTAAACCCAGACAGAGCTTTAATCGTCAATATTCTGCTGACCTATAAAAACTGGGTTTAAGAGAAGGGTGAGTGAAAAGGAACTGGAGAGGTTAATCTCTAGATGGAGGGGCGTAGTTTTGTAGGTTAAGCTTCACAGGAGTTGTATTCCATTAGAATTAATTGTCTTTCTAAAATCTTGAATAGCCTCATTGAATAGACTACGTCACTGGAAAAGATTAATTTCGATTGTTTCCTTTAGTTATCTTAGGGAGACCTGTGTTGTTAACCCTTCCCTTACGGTGATAAAACTGAAACGCGCGCTCCGGTGTTTGGTAGTGAGTACGCGATAAAAAATTAGCGATTTTAAATCGGAAAAATAAGAACATTCATAGATAATCCCCTTAATTAATTATAATTGAAGTTAAAAATTATAATAATTAAGATTTATTTGCTGAAAACATTAAAAAACCATCTGGCAACGCTCACGGAACGGGCGTAGATCTAGTCTCGTTGCCAGCCCAACAGCTCATGCGGCGCGGCAGGGTTGGTGGCTAACCCGGGCGTGGCTTACACTTGCGAGGTTGAGACAATTGAGCTCCTCGCTATTCAGTGAAGTATGCAAAAGTGAGATGCGAATATAGTGTCGCGCTTCCCGCATACTCTTCGCCTATCGTCAAGACCCAAGATCGAGGCACTCACAGCGTTTAAATGCGAATTTGTTTCCGATATTCACGAAATACTTACGATGTAGTCGATAAATTCTGATTATTATTAATATTATTTTTTAAATCAATGCGTAAATAATATATTATGGAGGAATACCTAAAATCTTAACCTTGTATTTTTTATATTTATAGAGATGTTGATGGTTATTAGAAGCAACGTGTAGAAGATACCCAACACAGGGAAGGAAAGGTTAAAATGAAATATTGAAAAATCCAGTGGCGTGGTGTTTTATACGACCTGGGGAAAAATAAAATCACAATCTTTTTATAAATGTCGTTTGTAAATTTTACAAATTCTACACAAGACAATACATAATGTCTACAAGACCGTTCAATATGAACAGTAAAAAAAGGCAATACATAATAGTGTGTTGATTCCCACCTTGATGTATGAAAGTGGAACCTGGGCTTGGTAAACGAAAGATAAAAGTTATATGTGTTATATGGTGTCCAGGCGAAAGAGATCGAAAAAGATTGGAGGCCTTCCAGATGTGAACCTATAGACGAATCCTAAGGATTTCCTGGAGAAATCAAATTACAAATGAGGAGGTTCTCAGCAGGATCGAAGAAACCAGGCACCTGTCAAACAGCATATCGGAAAGGCGTGCAGAATGGATGGGTCATATGCTGCGACATATAAATCTCCTGCACAATATACTGGAGGGAATGATTGAGAGATCGATTGTGCAGAGGGCCCCCTCGCCGGGAGTATCTGGAGCAAATATGCCACGATATGGACTGCACCTCCTATACAGAGCTCAAGAGGATCGCTGAAGACCGAGCGGAGTGGAGGAGGAGATGCAGGGCTTTGCTGCTAACCAATCCTCAGGCTTGAAACTGAAGAAGAAGTGTATTAATGACGCGTGCACTTAGGACAATTTGAGTATTAACATTTGCACCATATGGTAAATAAAAATAAGGTTTTTATATTATACGAGTATATCCTACAAATATTATTTTCTTGCAATTTCGGTTCAATTTTATAAAGCCATGTTTTTCAAAAGAGATTGTTTTATCGAGAATGAAATAAAACAAAAAACGATCGGCTAAATTTCACACGGAATAACTTTTTCAAAAAAAAAAAAAAAAAAACAGTTTTTGGATATTTCGCTTTATACGTGAAAAAAACTTTCACAGTACCAATTTATTTTCTCAGCATATTGAAATATTCCATCACTTTCAGTTAACTCCAACGCTTGGGTAAGGCTAACTCCGCCGTTACACTGATACCTATTTTTACGGAACTTTTTTTTTGTAACACTGTAAACGGAATGAAAAAAAACGTGATATTCGCTTAGCGATGAAAAATTATTTTTACAGAATATTTGAAAATAAGTTAGTCCATAACAGTATTATAGTAACAACTTTGATGTATTTAAGGGTGTATTCTACTCCAGAGGCGTGAATTTCGCTCGTTTAACTAAATAAAAAAAACAAAAAAAAATTTTCCTTTATATTTTTTTAAAGGTTGTTTATTGATGATTTGAGGATGTACAATTTTTTTTTTTTTAATTGAAAATTCAAGATATCAGCTGTTATATCTAGTCGTAAAAAGGGGGGGAGGGTGAGCTGGTCGACATGATTGAAACCCTTTCGTAAATTTGAAAATCATACACAGTTTCTTAATAAAAAATAATATCGTTATAGTTGGTACCAAAGAGAAAAAATTAGAAAATTGGCGGCCCTGCACCTCACGCACTGTATCCATACAGTGCGTGAGGTGCATGGCCGTGGGGTAACGCACTGGACTTCCGTGCGGAAGGTCGTCGATTCAAACTCTGCGCTGTGTTACTCTCCTCGAATGACACAGGAATATTTTCCGTCTAGTATTCGGGGGTATAAAAATACCTATAACTTCGGTCATATCTATTCTTTAAAATAAAGGGAAACAAAACATGCCGATGTGCTCTGATCGTCTCACATCAGGTGTACCATCAGATCCAGTACAGCGGCGTGTTCGGTGAGTTTGCTGGTGAGCAACGGCTCACTAACTCAATAAACAAACTCCACGGCACAGCTTCGCTCTCCAACTGAATTGACATTGGCATGGCGAGGGGGTCCTCGACTACGAGGCCCAGCAACGAAGACGACCGTACATACTCTAACTTGTGCATGTCGGAAACTTTTTTGGGCCTAAGTGGTAAGTAGACAGGAAGAGAAAAAAAAAATGGGATAAATACTACACAGATTTCAATAAGACCAATTCTTCGAGAACGTACATATTTCGTAAAGACAGGTTTTGGTGTTTTGTGGTGTATTGCACAGCGCAGGCTTCGCTTGGTAAAATGTGTGCCATGGGAACCCTTGCGATCAGAAAAAGGTTTTATTTGTATTCAATTCGATAAATATTTGTGTAAACTCTCGTTCGTGTGAAATAAATAAATGAATTTTTAACAGTAGTAATACATACTAGAATTTGCGATGAGAACGAACCATCTGAAAGTGTAATTAACTTGAAAAAAATTATCCCATCCCTGAAAACAGCCTGAAAAATCAATTGCTTTTCTGAATATGAACTGTCCCTCCAATCTGCTGACGGTTAAACCCTTTGTATTACAATTCCATGTGTAAAAAAATTAACGTAGTAGCGTAATTAACGTTCTTATTAAATTATCAAATACTTCCCTACATCTGGCATTGTTAAGAAATATATATTTGGTAAGAAAAACGCAGAAGACTTATTAAGGGAAGACGAAATACAAAGGAACCTCCGTAAATCTTTCAACCCATCAATTAAAACGTATTTAAATCTATCAAACCATTTCTATGTTGGAGTACGCGGAGAAGACAAGATACCAGACATTCCTATCTCGACACACGTTCTTTGCCTCTTCTACATACATCCATACACCTTCTAAAACAACTATTATAATTTCTACGTTTTATTATTTTAACCCTTCCTGTCCTGTGATGTGTAACTAGTACACATTGCTTCTAAAAACTATAATATCTCTAAACATCTAATAAATACTGGCTTGAGATTTTAGGTATTCCTCCGTAATACGTTTACGCATTGAATGAAAAAAAAAATATTAATAATAATTAGCACTTATCGGCCACATCAGAGATATTTTGTGAAAATCGGGAATAAATTCACCAATACAATCAAACGTGTGCCAGTGTGTGACGTAGGTATATTCATACTAAAAAAACTGTTATGGGGGAGGAAGAGACGCTATTCATGTCTTACTCACTCTACTTCGGTATATGGGAACGCAAGAAATAGAATCTCTGTTCGCTCGCTTCTCTCGCTCAGTAGGTGGGCGGCTTTCGGTAGATGTGGTCACTTTGCCCGTTTTGTGAACGTTGGCCGATGTTTTCATTTATTCATGTTTTCAGCAATTAAATTTCAATTATTATCACTTTTGACTTCAAATTTTATTAATTTAAGCGATTGGGTATGAATATTCTGATTTTTTCGATTTCAAATCGTTCATATTTACATGCGTATTGATGTGTATTGAATGCACAACACCGGAACGGGCGGATTTTTTTAGCATAGGAAGGGAAAGGTTAAAAAAACATTTTACTTGATCCAATCATACATTCTTTCGTCTTCGTTTTGTTAGACTTTTTTCATTTATTCTTTCTAAATGCCCAAATCATTTTTTGTTTTCTTCACTTTTCATTCATACCTAGTCACTTGAATCCATATTCTGTTGTTCATTGTCACCTCGTGTATTTTCAGAGCTCGCATTTCTACAGTATTTATTCGGCTGCGTTCAGAAAAATAAAAAACTTTAAAATATTTTGAAATTCAATCAAAAAAATCTTTGATGTTAATATTTTATTTTTCAAAACTCAAATCATATCTTTTAAACAAATACATTATTTTACATTATTCCATAATCGTATCAAGGAGTGACAGCTGTCAAAAAATATTGAAAAAGATGTTCCAAAATATGATATGAATAAAAAAAATCTTGCATTACTTATAATTAATACAATTATCGTACCAATGATGATATTCAGAAACACAAAAATACATAAATCAAAAATGAAAATAATTCTGTATTCAAAACATGTTTCAAAGTGTAATGAAAGATACCTGTCTGATTTCGTCTTTTATATTTTATTTTCAATATAAATTATGTTTTCAATTTAAATTGGGTTTTCAATTTGTTTTTCAATTATTTGACTTTGTTTTTTTTTAGGCAGTACGGGCTGTGCGCCTATGGACGGCTCCGTACTGTGTTGGTAACATTTGAGCTTCAACGATTTGATAACTGTTTATTTCTGATTGTTTTTATTGTAATTATTTAAAAAAAAAAATTATATATTCTGTGCTTAATGTGTTAAACATTTACTATTGCTTCTTTTATTTTAATAATTTTTGTTATAAGGTATACCTAATAAAACATATGTGTGGAGTATTTTGATGTATGGTTGTGATACATGGTGCATAGGCGAAAGAGATCGAAAAAGATTGGAGGCCTTCGAGATGTGGACCTATAGACGAAATCTAAGGATTTCCTGGAGAGACCACATTACAAATGACGAGGTTCTCAGCAGGATCGAAGAAACCAGGCACCTGTCAAACACCATATCGCAAAGGCGTGCAGAATGGACGGGTCATACATATGTTGCGACATGAAAATCTCCTGCACAATATACTGGAGAGACTGACTGAGGGATCGATTGGCAGAGGGCCCCCTCGCCGAGAGTATCTGGAGCAAATATGCCACTACATGGACTACACCTCCTATACAGAGCTCAAGAGGATCGCATAAGACCGAGCGGAGTGTAGGAGGAGATGCAGGGTTTTGCTGCTAAACAATTCCCTAGGATTGAAACTGGAGAAGAAGAAGAAGTTATACCGTACCGTTTAATTATATAAATAAATAAATATGACCGTTGTCAAAGATATCCTAATACTGGGTAGAAAAAATACCTGTGTCATTTAAGAGAAGTAGCACACGCGGGGTTCAAACCGGAGATCTTCCACACGGGAGTCCACTACATCACTAATAAAGCAAACACTCTTACTACAGATCACCCCTTCTATTGACTTTCCAGAGTTAAGTATTTGTTTGTCTACTCCAACGGGGTAATGGCATGATGAAATTTGAAATCTAGCATTATATCTACGGTCTTTAACACTTGCCTCCCTGTGATGGATAGCGAGTGACCAGGACTTATATTTTATTTGATTATGCGATATTTTAATACACAATAAAAGGATTTTTATAGCTAATTACAAAGAATAACCGAGCAGATTTTGCATAATTTTAATTTAAAATATACATTTTTTACTGGACGCTTAGCGTCTAGCACCGTGGTTGGCGGATTCTTTTAGCACAGTAAGGCAAGTGTTAATAGATACGAGTTTACACATTCTTCGACGTATTTAAATTAATGAGTTAAAATTACCGGCAGTAGTTTTAAAACATGACATTTATTAAAATTTTGATAGCAATAGCTAATAGAGAGATTGCAGTTCAGTTCGTTTACCACCACTATCCACGCTGTTATGCGGGACAATAAGTTCACATCCAGCACCATCTACAGTAGAAGATCAAAATCTTTATGAGCGCGATGTCACGTAGTTATGAAGAAGGAACTGCCCAAAAGAACTTCTTCTCCGGTGGCGACACACCTGAGTGTGCAAAGAATAGCAGTAATGACGGTCTTAAGGTCCGACATGAGATGAGAAGGCAAATAACTCGCAGCATAGTAAATATACTTAGAAGTTGGCTTAAAACATGGAGTTCAAACAGCCCAAGAAGTTGGCAGCACAGAAAATTTCGAATGCTGCAAAACTATAATTTGATGTCATTAGATTGTAGTAGCCAATTGGCTGGATGATGAACCGATATGAGGCTGACTGGAGTTCACTTTGGAAATATTGACTCGATTATCTTCGCAGTATCACAGAATGTGATCCACGGATTGATCCAGAGGATTGTAAAAATTACTGAAGGGATAAGATTGAATCTAAAAAGTTTGCTATTAAAGTTTCCATGGTCAGAGTAAAAAATGATAGTCCAATAGTTTGGGTGCGTATATCCAAGGGTAGCGGAGGCGCGCCCTGATGTAAGAAAACAATTTCTAAGGAGTCAACGAGGGACCACGTATGTGGGATCAGAACCTTACTTGAATAAAATATTTCAACATTGCTCGTTGGCTTGGAAGTCTCAAATTTAGGTGAATAGTTATTAAAAAAAAGCAACATCAAAATGCGTTTGCTCTAATGATTCATTTAACTGATCCTTCGTCTTTAAATTATATTTTTAAAATTAATGAGTTTGTGTTGGATGTCCTACAAAATGATTTTCGACCAAACAGAGGATACTGCTGAATCCCGTTTCTGAAGTTTGAATCGGTCCATTGATATAACATTGCTGTAGAATTCAATCTATAGGGGGTCGTACAGAATAAGTAGGCTGAAAAATTCGTTACTCCGATAAAAAAGCTCACAAGAGCAGCCCAGGCCTAATCACGACTCGCCTTGTATTTTCACAAGTTATAACATTTTTTTCTTTTAAAACACAACAAATATTGTTCTTTCAGCTCATTGTTCGCTATGTTCCTTATGAGGGAGGCAGAGATCGGCAGACGAACTCCGTGGCCTGGTGGTAAGACACTTATCTGCCGATCCGGAGGTTGCGGGTTCGATCCCCGCTGGAACCCAAATTTTTTTAAATAGGATTCCAGTCTGGTTAACACTTAGGGCCTATAAAAACATATTTCCGGTTGGATGGAAGAGATTGCCACATGGCAATAAACTCGCCAGGTCAAAAAAAAAAGATAATAAATATCTAAGCTTTTCTATCCATGCACACAACTTTTACCCTATTCACAGTCACACATCTCGTTATGCACCATTTTCTTTTATTCATACTGCTCAGTTTCTAAAATCTGGTCCATTTGGTCCAAATACGTTTTCCTCTGTCTATCTCTTCTATGCACACCTAACACTTCTTAACTGTATACTCGCTTCAGTTTTTCTTCATTCATTCTCTTCGCATGTCCAAATTATCTTACTTAAAATATCCATTCTATCCATACATTAATTCCTGATGTCTTCATTCTACCTTCTTTCAAACATTGACATTACAAATTTCCCTTAGTGCACGCATCTCTACTGCACAAATCTTCCTCTTATCCTTCTGCCAAGTTCAAGTTTCACTTCCATACTTTAAGGTACGCACCAATACACTATTATGTTTTGTTATCTTTGCTACTGTTGATAATGCGCAGTTGTTGTATACAATATACCGTATTGTCTCGACTATAGGGCGACCCTGATTATAAGGCGACCCCTATTTTTTCATCTGCTTTTTGGAGAGAAAAAAACATTTCCGTCACCATTATAATCTTATGAAAAATAAAACTCGAATATAAGACGACCTCCCTATTTACGTGTCGCCTTTTTAAATATAAACTTCGCCTTATAGTCGAAAAAATATGGTAAGTGATCTGTTTACCTTTTTCCCTGTCACTACCCTCCTTTAACAGTCCCTTTCAATTCACCCATCGTACATAAACATACTACTCAGATAACATAACTCATCAACCTGCTCCAGTTTATCATAGTTATCACACACACTTCTTTTTTATATCACACACACTTCTTTTTTATATCACACACACTTCTTTTTTATAACCAAAACCACTAAATTTACAACCATAACCACTTTTTATAACCATTCACTAAATATATTTCATATAGCTCAATTATATTCCTGAAATTGCCTTCATTTACAACAAACATTACCACATCATCTGTCTACTGAAGATCACATATAATTTACTTAACTCATTCATACACCTCTACCATCATCATTTAAATCGAGCACACGTGTATCTATGTTTATACCAAATAACCAAGGTTACATAACACATCCTTGCTTTACGCTTTTCGTAATTTTAAACCAGATAATAATATATTTTTTTGCAGAAAACGTATGATGTATTTTTAATATACTCGTATATAGTGTTATATCTATCGTTTATATATTGATAAAATAAATAACAAGTGTTATATCTGTTGTATCATGTACAATGAAATGTTAACCTTTCCCTTCCTGTGCTAATACACATTCAATACACATGTAAAAATGAGCGATTTAAAATCGGAAAAATAAGAATATCCATAGCCAACGGCTTAAATTAATTAAATTTGAAGTCAAAAGTGATAATAATTGAAATTTAATTGCTAAAAACATGAATAAAACATCGGCCGACGTGCACAAAACTGGCGATGCGACCACCTCAAATGGATGCCCGAGAGTTACTGAAGCGAGAGAAGCGAGCGAACTGAAATTCTATTTCTTTACATTCCCATATACCGAAGTAGTGTGAGAGTGAGACGTGAATAGCGTCGCTTCCTCACCCATAGCGTTTTTTTAGAATGAATATACCTACGTCACACACTGGCACACGTTTGATTGTATTGGTGAATTTATTCCCGATTTTCACAAAATATCTCTGATGTGGCCGATAAGTGCTAATTAATTATTATTTATATTATTTTTCATTCAATGCGTAAATGTATAACGGAGGAATACCTTAAATCTGAAGCCAGTATTTATTATATTTATAGAGATATTAAAGTTTTTAGAAGCAATGTGTACTAGTTACACATCACAGGGAAGGAAGGGTTAATAAGAAAGGCTGAAGTAAATTAAACCTATCAATCATCTTGCAACTTGGATATTTTTGTCATCGAAACTTTGGGTTTTATTTATGAAGAATGTGTGTTTGTTGAATTGCGACAGCTTGCATATAATAAACAAATACAAAGATGCGTATTTTATCCACAGTTTGACAATAGCATAAATCGATTGATTACATGTCTTCATTATGTACAATAAAATAATAAAAAAATATATAATTTCTTTTGAAACTCATTCAAACCATCACAATATTCACGCACAATAAAACGATCATAAATGGAGTGCGTAAAAATGTCGAAAAAAACGAAAGGAAAAGTTTCTCGTTTCGGTCCCGAGTTTGATTTGTCAAATCTTGTGCTTTCTGATATGAGCTTGGACACAATAAACCAATTTGCGCAATAAACCGTTTTCCGTACGCAGGATGGCGGACCATCATACTCGATTACGAGGGTTGCCAATCAGTCATTCATATAATGAAGTGTTTATAAGTAAACACTTATCATTGAATGAGAAAAACACTTTGAATTGATTGATTGAAAAAGTAAGCAGAACATACCCAATGTTTCACAGAGGTCAAGGTTAGATGAGCAAAACATTCCCAATGTTTTATGCCCCTATTTTCTACTCCCCAAATATACCCAAGCGATTTCAGTTTTTTCTCTTCTCCCTTTTTCTATATCTCCGCGCTGTTTTCCTCTGTCAGATTACATTTTCCTCTTCGCAGAAGGAAAGGCATATTCCTATACATTATCAATATCTTGGTACGAAAATAAAATGCTGATGTACATCTGGAAAAATGAACATTGACGTAACGATGTATTTTATTGATATTGTTTTTTTAAAGAAGCTTCGTGCAAATGAGAGGGAAATTATTTTAAGAAAATGGAACGGAGTGCAAGGTAAAGCTGGATTTCAATGATATTTGAACACCATGCCGTGCTACTCACTTCAGACATTTTTTTCCTTTTAGTGCTCTTATATTTTATATCAGAAAGACCTTGATTAGTTGAATGTAAAAAATATATTCAAAATTCACATAATGGCACTATCAAATTACATCTGAAGGTAGAGCATGTAGAAGGATGAACGGTGATTTAACTTGTATTTCAAAAGGGTAAAGTAACATTTTCTCTGATGGTGGAAGAGTTACAAGAAATATTGAACGGCGTGTAGCGATAGGAAGAAAGGTCGATGGGACAATAAAACATATGAGTCGTTTAGTATCAAAAACAGCAATCTGTCGATTTTGCGTGAATTGAGTTAAAACCGAGGAAATGTTCCTATTGTAAAACTACACATTTTTAAAAGTTTACATGGTAACACAAACAACAATATAAGGGTTATTGTTGTTTGTGTTACCATGTTAACTTTAAAAAATGTGTAGTTTTACAATAGGAATATTTCCTCGGTTTTAACTCAATTCACCCAAAATCGTCAGATTGCTGTTTTTGATACTAAACGACTCATTTATACTCGAACCGGGTAGTATTAAAACCTAATAAGATGATAGTCCTCAACAGTATTCAAGTATAGAGGTAACACACTGGACTTACAGCACCGAAGGTCGCTGGTTTGAACCCCACGCTATGCTAATCTCCTCAAATGGCACAGGACTTTTTTCGCCTAGTAAGAAAAGTACGACTTCGGTCATGCACATATGTTATTCCTTCAAAAAAGAGAAAATTAAAACGTGATTCTCTCATTTCAGTGTGCCATCGTATCCAGTAATGTGTGGTCGGTGAGTTTGCTGGTGTGCAACGGCTCATCTTCTTAAAGAAAAAAGGAACACAAAAAAACTCCACGGCACAGCTTTGCTTTCCAACTGAATTGACGTTGAAATGATGATGGAGGTCTCCAACAGAATGGATCGACCAAATAAAGGTGTTAACATGACCAAGAAGATTGAAGACAAATGTAGTTTAAAGCTCCAGACATAGGTGAATTCTACAACTCTGAGCATTTAACACTCGATTAGGAAGAAGACTGATTAATTTAAAATAAAATAATAACATGTACTCCGCTAATATTGACGATACGCCAATGTTATCAAAAATGACAAGTACAAGTTATCCAATACACAGTCCTGGGTAAACATCGAGATTTTAAAGAGGCAAGCAAGTTCCTTGCGATGCAATCTCTTGTAAAAGCTTTTTTGTGTTGTGCTTCCATCGAGAGAGTCTTACAAATAGTGATACGTGTTTTCATCGATTTTAGATATGATAAAAAGTTAAAATTAATATTTCTATATTTTATTATATTTTTATCGCGATCCATATCGGTTACTTTTCCTTAAGGGAGTATTCTACAAAATATTTTGAAAAAAAAAAATTGAAAATTCAAGATGCTATCAGCTGTTATATAACATATAGTATTGTCGTAAAAAAAGGAGGGGGGGGAGCTGGTCGACATGATTGGAACCCTGTTGTAAATCCGAAACAAAAATCATACACAGTTTCTTTATAAATAATAATGTCGTTATAGTTGGTACTAAAGAGAAAAAAAATTCGTGAAATGTCGGGTGCCTGAAAAAAAATTTTTTTTTAAACAGTAAAAAAAATATTTTTAAATTTTTCAAGGTAGGAACGATATAAAAATATTTATTTAAGTTTAATATTAAATTTGAAGGTAATCGGTTAAATAAAACTTGAGATTTTATGTCGACCAGGTGGAAAAAAGTAGTTTCGAGAAAAACGCTTTTGAAGTTTTGAGAGTCATTCCGGTGCGGCGTAATTGCTGCATCATTTATAGCTATAACTTCGTAAGTATTAAGAATTTGAAAATTTCCTTTTGAGAACATATTTTTAAAGGTCTAAACTTTAAGAATATGCAAAAAAATACATTTTTTTCAAATTTCTAGAGTAGAATACTCCCTTAAGTAACTTATGGAACCGAAGCGTGGATCATGACACTCAAAGACCAACAAAAGTTACTAAGTTTTGGAAATTGACTATTTCGAAAGACACTTGGTCCAAGACATGCCGAAGGAGAAAAGAAACTGAGATCTAATGGAGAAACTTGAAAAAAATTACAAGATAACCAGATTATTACCAGCGAAATAAGATCACGAAACTTGGTTTATCGTTAACATGGTCAACAACGATTATTATGCAAGCCCAAGAACATGAAATAAGGTATCTTGAACGTTGTGTCTTAGTTGGAGAAGACATACTGCGTGTGCAGGTCAAACGTAGAAGAAGGTGATAATTTATGACAGAATATAGAATGAAGTCATCAGAGATGGATGTGAACTTATAGCTTATATATTAAATAAGATCAAAAAAAGCGCTCAAGCAAGCAAGAAACAATTAATGTTCAAAGTAATAATGACGTGTGATCAGCGGTGGCTGGTCTGGAGATGCGGTGGTGCGCTGAACTGGAGAAATAATTCGCAATAATTAAATTACATATTCGCAAACATGACTTCCAAAAATGTTAAATATTTGTATAGATTAAATATGTATGTTATAAGAATAGGTACTGAAAAATAGTACGAGTATTTTTATTTAAGTGAGAATTCAAAAAAAAATTTAAAAATATTCCTTTCAAATTGACCGGCCAAGTTTGCCAATACTACCGGAGCGATCTCCAATACGCACCGGACGCTATTGGAGATCGCTCCGGAAACGCTAATTCATATAGGGCAGACAGGGATATGCAGTAAACCGTGAGACAGCGATATTTCATATTCGCTCAGCGTCTCGAGGTGCGTTGGTGCTCAGCGCACCAGCGCACCTCGGGACCAGCCACCACTGCGTGTCATCAAGGATTACCTTTTCCACTGTTGTGTCATCTGTGTGTGTGGAATGTTTATCTATGTACCAGGTCTGTAAATATGAAACCGGAATTTGCTCATAGATGGCTCTAGTTGTCAATGTAGTGACTGTCAAGCCGCGCTTTTTCATGTGTTTACATTTGTCAAAGACTTTTGACTCACAACAATCCAAGTTTAATACAACTACATATGTTTTCATAGCGTTGAACATGTCTGTTTTTTATGCTTGAAAACTACGATTCGCCGATGAGCTGCTAAAACCTGGTGAAATCGTTAATAATGAACGCAACCGACAACGAATCATGAATTTAAATCAAGCGTTGCGTGAAAAACGACCAGAATATCAAAAGAGGCCACACAAAGTGATTTTGCTTTATGATAATGCACCATCGCACACAGTAAAACCGGTCAAAGAAACGATTGAGGCGTTTAGTTGGCAAATACTTTCGCGTGCGGCTTACTCACCAGACTTGGCTCCATCCGATTACTACTTATTTGCATCGATGGGACACGCACTTGCTGAGCAGCGCTTCACTTTTTACGAAAATGTACGAAAATGGCTCGTTGATTGGTTTGCCTCAAAAGAGCAAGAGGTTTTTTGGCGTGGCATCCACAAATTGCCAGAGAGATGGGAAAAATGTGTAGCTAGCGATGGGCAATACTTTGAATAAAATATTTTTTACCATTTTCATACAATAAATGTGTATTTTCTATATAAAAAAATCCGGTTTCATATTTACAGACCTGATATACTTTAAGTATTTGAGTAGTGTTCTTCCGTTTAAGAAAAGCACTTTGAGGTGTTTTGAAAATGTTGAACGAATGAATGAAAAAATATTAGTTAATCAAATATGCAGTGCATATGGGAGTGGAAAGCGTGGTAGAGGAAGACCAAGAAAAGTGTAGTTGAATCAAGTGTATGATATTTAGAAAGAAGAAACAGTAAAAAGACATAGAAAACGTACACTTTGTATGAAAATGTATAAATATAGAAGAGACGAAAGATGTGTGTGATAAGAAAGTCTGGGGAATTCCTTGAAGGAAACGGCTTGATGGTATGTATATATTTTAAAGAAAACAAGTTTAAAATATTTGAGAATATCTGATAATGTTTGTCTTTAAATAAAACCGCTAGCATTGCTTCAGTCGACGGATAAAGTTCAGCTAAATGTCAATGGGCTGCTGTATTGTACTTGAGCAAAATTTCAAGTGTACGGGATTTCAACTTACTCCTACGGTGGCTCTCAAATGGTTCTCAAGTATTTCTCAACAAGAAATGGAAATTTCTAAGAAACTAGACTATTTTGGTTACAGCAAATAGAGACGTCAGAAAATTTATATAATAATTTAAATGTATTTTAAAGATAAACCAGGGTAGAACTAAGCTCCTGGAGGCTTTGCGATGAACAACCTTCTGCGTTAATTAACTGGATCAACCAAACGTCCTGCAAGCCTCAGGGATGGTTTTTTGTTACTTAGATGACCAATATGCCAGCTCAATAAGGAGTATGTCTTGCCATGTAAAGTTGATTAATATTACATTAAACGGAACGTGTCGCCTAATTACTAGATGTCTCTGAGCAACCCCAATGGAAAAGGTTTACTACTTGCTGTGATACCTGCTCCAAACATCCACCTGCAGTGATATGGTGCAAATGATGCGTAAGGCTTTTGGCGAGTCTGCTATGTCCGAAGCCAAGGGTTTATGAATTGTATAGACATTTTCAAGAGGGATATGAAGACATTGAAGATGACAAAAGGGATGGAGGTCCTAGCACATCAACTATCAATGAAAATGTTGAAAAACTTCAGGATAGATGAGTGGCATAGAGCCATACCAGCCTATCAAAAAACCCAAAAAAATGAGTTAGTGTTAAAGTTTGAGTCACATAACGTGTCTTTATAAGCCAGAAGTGCCTTTTCTTCAAAATTCTAAGTGAAAAACACGAACCAGATGTTGATAAAGTAGGTGGTGAGATTGAAGGATTAAACTTATTTATATTAGCTGAATCCATAGAACTATGCTCTTTTAGCCGTTTTCTCAATACTGAGGATGACCAATTCTGAGGATAACATGTTCTGAGGATAACCATGTTCTGAGGATAACCATGTTCTAAGGATAACCATGTTCTGAGGATAGCCATGTTCTGAGGATAACCATGTTCTGAGGATAACCATGTTCCGAGAGTAACCATGTTAATCAATAATAATGATAACATAGCAATTTGTAAAACGCTATTTATAGGACAGACTCTTCTCTAGAGCACTCCAATTCAGGATTCAAACCCATTATTATTGACAGATTAAAAATAAAATTATGACAAAACGTAATGTTGAGTTTAAACATAGAGATGTGGTGATTGCAGCCATTATATTAGGAACTTACATATCTTTAGTAAAAACATATTTCAAAAAAAAAACTGCAGAAAACTCACGAAATGAAGACGAACTGCAAAAAAACCTTTGTAGATCTTCTCATATGTGAAAAATAACACATTTAGCTTGAGGTGTAGTGTGGTATAATTGTTTAGTACTCGCATACAATCACAAATTCTACCGAGACCTCCCAAAAAGGACTTCCCTCAAATGGCTCTCAATGCCACACCTCCAATATCTTGAAGCAGACAAAGATTAATCCATCTGACATGATACTCAAGAAAACGAACGTGAATAAAAAATTAAGATAATCAATTAATCGAAAATCACAAACAGTAGCACGACTGCTGTAATAACAAATCAAACCCGTTAAAATGATTCAAAATACACTGTTTTCGATCTTATTAAAAAAACAGACCACAAACACAATGGAACACTGTGCATGTACAAATCACAATCCCCTCTAAACTTTGAATTTTAACAATGAAGAATAAATTAATTCCGGTAGCTATAGCAGCGCCCGAGCGTCAACAACCATCCTTCTCCAATTCAAGCGATCTCTTACTCGGTGTAATGCGTAGCGATCTTAAAATAAGTACCCGGCAGCTTTTTTCACCTGGTCACTCAATTGAATGGTGTTCAATTTTTTACTTCTTTATTCCAGAATTTCCCTTACAAGGCTGTCGTCTTTCCCCCGCGCTACGTGTCTTAATATCATAAGACTTTTCTTACAGAAAACACAGAGATCCCTTGTGTTTATGCCGAGCTCTTCAATAGTCGATCGATTGGTTCTTCTGCCAGTCGATAATTGCCTAATTCCTAATAACGTCTAATACCGCACCTCAAAGACCTAAATTCTTTGTCTATTCCGTGTCTTGAGTGTCCAGGCCTGTCTATAACCCTGATTAGTTATAAGACAAGCGTCTTATACAGTGCAATTAAAACTGTGGCGTTCGGACCAGTGTGTACCCGCGAACAGTATGTGTTATCATAAATACTAAGAGTTTAGTATTGTTAATATTGCTGTCTTCAAATAAGTCAATTATTTATCTATGGTTTGATTAAATAAATAAGATTAGATTCAAACGAAAGAAAAGCAAAGTGCGCTGAATATATGCACAACTATCAAAGGCAATAGAGTCAGAGACACACAGCAGAGGAAGCCAATAAACACCGTGCTGCACATTCTCGGCTAATGCGATTTTTTTGACAAACACAACAACAGAAAGAAACTAAAGAGAAAAACAATGAGCATCGCGCTGCGAAAACTCAACAAAAGCTTGATTTTTGACAAGTGCAACAACAGCAAGAGACTGAAGAAGAAATCAAAGCATGAGACTGAAGAAGAAACCATACATTTTTCTTTCCTTGCTTTTTACAATTATACTATCCATAATCTGTAACCCGTGAAAAATCATGGAATATAAATTGACTTTTTAAGTTGAAAAGTTAAAAAATAAAAACCGCGGATAAAGTTTTAAGAACGAATGTTTGTTTTAAAGTTTTGTTAGCTAGGAAATCTGAATCGCTTAACAACTCCAACAAAAGTTGAAAAAACTGACATCGTGATTCATTTTCGTCTTCAAGAAGAACAATTTCTTTGAGGCAGCAATATGTTAATATTTTGTAAGGAGATCTCTCAGCTGCAAACTATAGAGAATGACAGACTAGACGTTCAGTATACGTAGGGCCATAGTTATGAATTTCAACTCTGTTCTCGTTAAAATTGTCATTATGGCAAACAACAAATCTTCTCTCAGAACGTTAACGAGTTACGTACTCATATTTACTGTACTATTTCTGTGCAAGACTCGTTGGTTTCTTCTTCAATCTCTTGCTGTTGTTGCATTTGTCAAAAATCAAGCTTTTTTTGAGTTTCCGCAGCGCGATGCTCATTGTTTTTCTCTTTAAATTCTTTCTGTTGTTGCGTTTGTCAAAAAAACCGCATTAGCTGAGAATGTGCAGCACGGTGTTCATTGGCTTCCTCTGCTGTTTGTCTCTGACTCTATTGTCTTTGATAGTTGTGCATATATTCAGCGCACTTTACCTTTCTTTCGTTTGAATCCAATCTTATTTATTTAATCAAACCATAGAGCAATAATTGACTTATTTGAAGACAGCAATATTAACAATACTAAACTTTTAGTATTTGTGATAACACAAACTGTTCGCGGGTACACACTGGTCCGAATACCATAGTTTGAATAACACTGTATAAGACGCATGTCTAACCCGGGAATTACGTGTTCCATTCTCGTTGGTACCCAGATTTTTTTAAAAGTTAACAGTCTTGTTTTCGCTTGAAGATTGTGTTACATCTTTTTGGTTGGTTGAAATAGATTGGCATATACAGATAAACTCGCGAGGTCGAACTGTATAAAACAAGAGTGTACTTAAAGGTCTTTCTAATTTAGCGTTTTTTTTTATTCTTGGATAAAACACAGATGGCGTCGCGAACTTGCCTGGGTCTTGTGACATTTGAGAAGTGTAATGCACGACATTTATAAAAATGGAGTCGTATACAATACAACAACGCATTCAAATTGTTGAATTATTTTATGTATAGTAATCTCCGAAAACGGTGATGTTAATTGCCCACCAAGATCATGTGATCTGACACCGTTGGACTATTTATTGGGATTAAGTGAATAGCCAGGTCTATAAGAATGACACCCGATCAATTCCTGAGCTAAAAGACGAAATTATTCGCGTTATTGGTGAGTTAGAACCGCAATTATACCAAAATGTTATCGAAATTTTTGACAAAAGAGTGAACATCTGTGGAGCTGCAAGAGGTGGACATTTGGCGGATATTGTTTTTTGTGTTTAAATGTCATACATTATACTCGTACTTCAATGACCAATAAAAAGTTTTTTCGAAATTAAAGAAAATTGTGTGCTTTACTCAAGAATAAAAAAAAATATAGTTAAAAAAACCGCTCAGTTTGAAAGATTCTTTACAATATCCCTCTCTCTTGTAGTTATCCTAATAACTGAAGGTCGTGATCTTCATGGTGAGACCTACACGATATTTTTCCAGACATTTATGTGTCCATCAAGATGTGAAGCCTCGCACAGAGTGAAGTTGATAACACCCTTGAGCTGGTCTGTCCAACGCAAGGAAGCGTACCCTCATTGTCTCCTACCAGAAATATTGACCAGCACGACAGTATTTTCGAGCTTTGTATCATCATGTTTCATAGATTGTAGAGAAACGTTTGTTTATATGAAGTTTCACTAAAATAGGTTTATTTATTATTCTTTCTGTCCAAGACACTGACAGTATTTATCTCCAACACCACATCTCAAATACATCGATTCTCTTTCCGTCGATATACTTGACGTGTAATACAATACAAAACAAGATATGCTAGCTCGAAATATTTTATATTGTGATATTTTTCAATGACGCGTTGTATATACTATCTTGATCAAAAAGTTTTAGGATTTTATTCATAAAATCGAAAATACAAGTGTATTCATTAAAATCGATATGATACCCTTCAAAGTACTCCCCATCGACTGCAACGCACTTACGCCAGCGCTTGATCCAATCCTCGAAACACCGCTGGTACTCAATTTTCGGTATGTCCATCAGAGCCGTCTTCGATTTTTTCATGACATCCTCTCGGGTGTTTTAACGTGTTCCGCGAAGTGGTTTTTTAAGTCGGTTGAACAGGAAAAAGTCGCAGGGAGCCAGGTCAGGTGAATTCGAAGGCTGCTGGATAGTAATCGTGTTGTTTTTGGTCAAAAATTCATGGAAATCATGTCTTTCGCGATTTCAACGCGGTCCTTTTTTTGCATGAAATTGAGGTCTTTCGGTACCAGTTTTGCAGCGACACGTCTGAGGCCCAAATTACTAACCAAAACGTCTTGAGCGGATCTATAAGCGATGTTCAAGTCCTATACCAGCTCTCTAATAGTCAATTTGCGGTTTTCGGCCAACATTTCTTTGATTTTATCGATGTTTTCATTGGTTTTCAACTGCCACTGCGTTTGTCATCCTCGACCGACTCACGATCACTTCTGAAGCGTTTGTGCCACCGAAAAACACTTCTCCAACATTTCCAAGGTCTGCGGACCGTTAAATCCGTTTTTCACACAAAATTTAATGCAAACTCGTTGATGCACAGTTGATACCATTTTCAAACTTGTAAAAAATCGAAAACACGCACAAAGGTAGATGTACTCAGTACAGCGTAACTTTTATAAATGTCAAGCTATGACGCTGAAATTTAGAGGGAAGTGTCAATGATAGATGTGGTAACCTAACAAAAAAAAAGAACTCCTATCGGGTGACTGACAGTGCCACACGGTGACCGGCCCTAAAACTTTTTGAAAGGTAGTATATGGGTATGGCATAGTCAGGCGCTTTATAAAATCAGATTTGAATCCCTCAGCCATCTTTTGGCTTCGGTCGTCAGTTGGTTTATATCCTCCATCACTCCGTCGTGGAACCTGTGTTCAGGGCATTCTCTTATAATGTGGTGTAGGGTCTGAGCCGCAGCACCGCAGTCACAACTGGGGCCATCGATGTAGCCCCATCTGTGGCGCTCGGCTGCACTTCTGCTGCAGTCTATTCTAACACGGTTCAGTGTTGCCCACTCTTTGCGGTCCAGGTCAAAGCCGGCGACCCTCTTAGATGGTTCCGCAATAAGGTATTTATTTTTTGTGTCCCCATTTCTCCATTCCTCTGTTACGAGTTGTAAAAGTGACATATCTCAATGCAACACTTCGACTTTATTCAAAATTGTCACAAACACTACACGTCCTTCAAATTCAACGAAAAATTGTTATTATTTTTTTTTCCTCAGAAAACTGAAAAGCAACAATGTGAAACTAACTTAATTAAAAACTTTAGTGGAAATGGCCTCGACGAAGAAATTATTTCGAGTCGACTATTCAAAAAGTCAAAGTTTTGAGACATCCAGATTAACTATTTATAATTTGTGAACTTTTGTTCAGTGAAGCTTATTTTAGAATAGTAATTATAAATTACTTTGTGGTTTTACTAGAAATATTAATCCCCACTTGTTTCTACCTCCCATTTTCCTATCCAAAATCATAATTTGCAAACCATATTAGAGACAAATCATAACTGCAAAGATAGTGTACCTGCCTGTATACCTACCTAAATGAATTGTCAAAAATAACGAGTGAATTGTTAAAACACAAATAAATTAAATTAATTATTGTTGATCATAAACATACAGGGTCATTGACCGATCAAGAATTCAATGATTGTTACACACTACGAACAACGACAATATTTACTATTTACAGCGCGCAAATTGGCTAGCCATCTCCAAATATAAATAATTAACCTACCGCCCGTTCATGTGATAGAGCAAGGCAGATATATATACCCCATGTATTCATTCACTGGTATAAATTGTCCGCACTCTGCGAAATAAACATACTTTTATTGTCGTCCATTCAACTGTCAAGACTTATTATTTATCGCTTGTTGTCACTTTCGTTTTTATCCATCCGCATTCCTGAGTCTATAAATAAACAAATATCAATAAAAATCATCACAACAGTTAGACATAAGCAATCCCCTATAATAGTAATGTGAATAGTTTACAAATATGACAAAAAATGCAGTGAGACTCTGGAATCAGTTACAAACCAATATAAGACTCGCTCCGTCCTTGGCATGCATGCTAAGAAGCGACTGAAAAAACTCTTAATTTCCAGTCAGTAAAATAACGTGTTTCATTCCTGATTTTTCTTTTCCTTTCCTCTCCACCATCCTTTCATTTCCTTTTGATTGATGATATCTCACTTTATATGAAAAATAATGTTCGGGTGATTGTCCCTCTTTGTGGGGTCCGTGGACATGTTCTCGCTTATATGTTTATGGATTTCGTGGGGATGGATAGTCATTTGAATGATTTATGCGACCACATAACTTGCTTCATTTACTTTTGTCTGGTTGGTTGGAAGAGATTACCACCTGGCAATAAGCCCGCCAGATTGTATTGCAATAAAAGTGTTAAATAAATAAATAAATAAAAAATATATATAATGGTAATTTTTTTCGAGGCGTGGTTGTAAAATCTTTGTACATTTATAAACAAAAGACTTCATTGTGATTCATTGTGGTTATCTCAAATATATATTCGCAGAATTAAATATAAAACAGCGTTACGTATTTTTTTAAATAAGAACATCGTACTGTGTTTGAGAAACAAGACTTAAGCTATTTATTCTTAAATTTCTCAGAACTGAGAGAATTGACAATTCTCATAAAACCTCGTGAGTCATGCCTCAAATCATACGACGAAATTCGTAACAAATTCTTCTTAGAATCCCTTTGTCTCCTCTCAATTGAGATTTATACTCGTTATATCATCAAGTTTCAAATTATTTCAATTGAACTTGTCTTTTATTGTAGCCTAATGGTAGAACGCTTGTATTTCATTTGAATATTTCGGGTTCGATTCTTAATGGTGAACGAAAACGTGTCCCTCTAATTATAATAATAAAAATACAATTAAAAAATACAGACATACCCTTAAGGGCACACTCGGGACTCAAACTCACGGTTTTTATTCAAAATTAAGACAACAAAAATGGAAGAGGTATCTGCATATAATGATTTAATACGAGCATACTATTGCACTTCAGCAAGTGTATTGTATCATATCACACTTTTGTGGTTAACAGCCAGATCAAACAGAAATATGTTTAAGAAGCCTTAAGGGAAAACTAGACTGATTTTTTTTCTGGGCTCCAACTGAAATCGAACCCGCAACCCCTGGGCTGGGAGACAAATGTTTACCAGCTTGACTGCGGACCAATAATAATAATAAAAGGACGCAGCCGTTAGAAGTGTAGACCAGCATTTCGAGAAGTGTAGACCAGCGGAACTCTTCTGGTTTGGCTTACGCCAAAACTAATACACGATGGGAAAGGAAATGGTACTTACAGGTTTAGTGGTGATGGCGCGGAAGTCGTTTCGAGCTAAAAGGTTGACGTATGTACACCACACTTATTTTGTCACAATGTTTGGGTTGATCCTATAAGCACTGGGTACTGGCCCACATATAGTAAATTTCAACTGCACGTAACACACGCGTTTGTAATATGAGTGCATAAATACACCAATTAGAGTCACGTGAGAAATCGTCACCTTTTTAATTGTACTGTACACTCGTCCGGGTCGATGACACTCCCGACACGCGTGGATGGCGACTGACTCTCTCGGGGATGACACTCGCCGCGCGCGTGGATGGCCATCTGGTCTACCCCCACATCACTTGACGGTCACGCTCCGTCCGCGTGGATCTGAGCTGATTTTACGTCACGCCGGTTTTGGCGTGAACATCCTGGGGGGCCGGAAGGACCTCCAACGGGAACCGGGCTAGCTTTGAAACCGGCCTTCTCAAGTGTCCACTGGTTGTATCCAGATCCACAACACGTGGCACTCCATCTTTGCCGGGTATGGTGTGGGTGATGCGTCCAAGTCGCCATTTCAGTGCCGGCAAGCTGTCCTCCTTTATTAGGACGAGCTCTCCGATTTGAGGAGGGGAGGATGGTGAAAGCCATTTAGAGCGGGTTTGAAGGGTGTGGAGATAGGATTGAGCGCTGAGAAATAAATGAGTTTTGTTTGAGATATAAATGAACTGCGTCTGAGAGACAAATGAATTGCATTTGAGAGACAAATGAATTGTGTTTGAGAGATAAATGAGTTGTGTTCGAGATACACATGAGCTGCGTTTGAGAGACAAATGAATTGTGTTTTGAGAGACAAGTGAACCGCGTTTGAGAGACAAATTAATTGTGTTTTGAAAGACAAGTGAACCGCGTTTGAGAGACAAATGAATTGTGTTTTGAGAGATAAACGAGTTTTGTTTGAGATATAAATGAGCTGCGTTTGAGAGACAAATGAACCGCGCTTGAGAGACAAATGAATTGTGTTTTGAGAGACAAGTGAACCGCGTTTGAGAGACAAATGAATTGCATTTGAGAGACAAATGAGTTGTGTTTGAGATATACATGAGCTGCGTTTGAGAGACAAATAACCGCGCTTGAGAGACAAATGAATTGTGTTTTGAGAGACAAGTGAACCGCGTTTGAGAGACAAATGAATTGCACTTGGCTGAGCTGAGTTTGAGTTGAAGCATATGCTGAGAGGGCCGAAGATATGAACCGAGTTTGCGCTGGGCCGGGTTTGAGTGGGTTGAGTTTGGGCTGAGTTTGAGTTTGAGTGGCGTATGAGCCGAGTTTGGGCTGAGTTGAGCCCCAGTGTCGCCGATACCCTCTGATAGGGCTGAGTTGAGTTTGAGTGGCGTATGAGCCGAGTTTGGGCTGAGTTTGGCCCCAGTGGCGCCGATACCCTCTGATAGGGCTGAAGATATGAACCGAGTTTGCGCTGGGCCGGGTTTGAGTGGGTTGAGTTTGGGCTGAGTTTGAGTTTGAGTGGCGTATGAGCCGAGTTTGGGCTGAGCTGAGCCCCAGTGGCGCCGATACTTTCTGATAGGGCTGAGGGTATGCGCCGAGCTTGGGCTGAGTTGAGTTTGAGTGGCGTATGAGCCGAGTTTGGGCTGAGTTTGGCCCCAGTGGCGCCGATACCTTCTGATAGGGCTGAAGGTATGCGCCGAGCTTGGGCTGAGTTGAGTTTGAGTGGCGTCTATCATTCTTGGGCTCTATCATTCCTGAGCTCTATCATTCCTGAGCTCTATCATTCCTGGGCTCTATCATTCTTGGGCTCTATCATTCTTGGGCTCTATCATTCCTGAGCTCTATCATTCTTGGGCTCTATCGTTCCTGAGCTCTATCATTCCTGAGCTCTATCATTCCTGGGCTCTATCATTCTTGGGCTCTATCATTCTTGGGCTCTATCATTCTTGGGCTCTATCATTCCTGAGCTCTATCATTCCTGGGCTCTATCATTCTTGGGCATTATCATTTGAGCTGAGTTGAGTTTGACTGATACCCTTTGATAGGGCTGAGGGTATTAGCCGAGTTTGGGCTGAGTTGAGTTTGAGCTGAAGCATGAGTTTGAGCTGAAACGCATGAGCTGAGAGGGCTGAGAGTATGAGCTGAGTTTGAGATGAGCTGCATTTGAGCTGAGCTTATGGGCTGATCCCAGCCGAGGGGGCTGAGGGTATGAGCTGATCCCAGCCGAGAGGGCTGAGGGTATGGGTTGAGTGTATGAGCTGATTTGAGCTGAGCTACATTTGAGCTGAGCTTATGGGCTGATCCCAGCCGAGGGGGCTGAGGGTATGAGCTGATCACAGCCGAGAGGGCTGAGGGTATGAGTTGAGTGTATGAACTGGTCCCAGTAATGCAAAGTCAAAGATCGTGCCGAAGGCTATAGGCCTGCCGGGCCCCAAAGCGACCTTAGTACCATCCAAAACTCGGCCAAGAACATCAGAGCCGAGTAGAAGGTCGACTTGAGCTGGTATATTAAAATTCTCAACTGCTAGGGGGATCTGAGGTTTGTCCATCATGTGACTTCTTTGTAATGTGCCTGTTTGCTGTAGCCATTTTTAATAGGTGTACTGTTATAGATCGGTGTTGGAGATTTACTTCTTCCATTGATGCCATTAGTTTCTTCTTCGCCATGGAGTGCATGATAGAGTTCAGGGGATCTCTCGAGAAGACCTTTCATGAATATTTTCTTCTTATCATTAACGTTTCCATTTTCAACTGGTTTGGAGTAGCCATTTGTGTAAGATGATTTTTTGGTAAATCTTGAGTTGTACAAACTTTCTTTACGTTCTTCTTCTTCTTCCTGTAATGCATTGGAAAGATCCCTTTGACTCCTACTAATAATGGACACTATACCTGGACTTTTTAGCTGTTCCGGAGTTTCGTCCAAACGACTGAGGTGTGGGTTCTTCTTTGATTGTTTCTATATGAAATTTTTCCTGTAGTATTTTTGGTTCATTTATCTCGCTAGTTATATAATTTTCCGAAGTGATGCTGTCTTTTTTCCTGAAGACATCTGACAGGAGTGGGAGAGTTTCAGAGCGTAGTACTTCATCAGCTTTCATCATGAACAGGACATCGAGCATCTCCGATTCGGACTGACAGTGGTATGTGTTGGGATTTATTGATGTTAATGGTTCTAAAACTGCAATAATTTTCTGTGAAACATTCATGAATACTACTTTTTGGTTACGCTTTTCAAATTCCTTCGTCAAATTTTCCAAACCCCGACAAGCAGTATAATCAATCCCTTGGAATTTGCAGCAGTCTACCACAATAGGCAAAACATTTTCTCCTTCTACAGTGGCTGCTTTCATGATGACTCTCCGCAAGAAGGAGATGGAAAGATAGTACAATCCTATCTGTGGGGTCACCAGCACATAGTCACATCCTGTAGATGTAGGTTTAGTGGTGATGGCGCGGAAGTCGTTTCGAGCTAAAAGGTTGACGTATGTACACCACACTTATTTTATCACAATGTTTGGGTTGATCCTATAAGCACTGGGTACTGGCCCACATATAGTAAATTTCAACTGCACGTAACACACGCGTTTGTAATATGAGTGCATAAATACACCAATTAGAGTCACGTGAGAAATCGTCACCTTTTTAATTGTACTGTACACTCGTCCGGGTCGATGACACTCCCGACACGCGTGGATGGCGACTGACTCTCTCGGGGATGACACTCGCCGCGCGCGT
Source organism: Odontocerum albicorne (assembly GCA_949825065.1). Lineage (NCBI taxonomy): Eukaryota > Metazoa > Arthropoda > Insecta > Trichoptera > Odontoceridae > Odontocerum > Odontocerum albicorne. The sequence continues at coordinate 32,324,084 of OX463860.1, forward strand.
GGATGGCCATCTGGTCTACCCCCACATCACTTGACGGTCACGCTCCGTCCGCGTGGATCTGAGCTGATTTTACGTCACGCCGGTTTTGGCGTGAACATCTTCAAATAATACTTATATCTCAAGGAAAACCCATACATAATTATAATTTATTATAGTTCGGAAATTCTAGGATGAGTCCTGTGACAGCTCATAAATTTGCCCAAATACAACCTTGTAACGATGTTCAGTATTTTTAATTATTTTATCAACTTTAATATAAGCCTCGATTCTAATAAATAGCAAGTTATTTAGGTAAATACTTTAGATAAGGTTGTATTGGGGCTAATTTGTGAGCTGTCACAGGACTCATCCTAGATTTTCCAAACTATAATAAATAAAATATTTAATAATAAGAAATAATAATTTAATAATAATAAAACAATAATATAATACATCGTTTTACTTTTCGTGACGTTCAGGCCAATTTTCCTACCGCGCCTATAGAAGTTTCACTTCAATAAACATTGTTTTACTTAATAAATTACGATAAATATACACCTCGAGAAATTGCGATTTATAAAGATTGACGCACAAAGGAACAGCAGATCTGGAATAACGGGAGAATGGGAAGTAGAAGTTTAGGGAACAGATCGCAAAAAAACAGGAGAAATATAAAACGAACTTTAGATAAAAGGCGAACATTATAGGGTAACGCCTTAAGCGAGTAATTCCTATGACCTTTTGGGTCTAAGTATGTGTACGTGGGTAATACTATATTTAAACGTTTATATGCAAAAAGGTCCTACCCACCCACATTTCACCTGTTTAAAGATCTTTTGATAAACATAACTTCCCTTTGAATGGGCTCGTATGGGATATCGAACTGAACCACATTATACAAAATTTTACCTCAAAAAATACTGTCTCGATATTTTTTAACTGAAAATAAATTGACGGAAGTTAATTCGAGATTTGTAATAAACAAAAAAAAGGATTATTATTTTAATTGTTATATTTTTGTATTTGCCGTCGTCGTTACTGGGGGCTCTAGTCAAGGCTTCCGTCAACATTTCAACGTCAGTTCATTTGGGAAGCATAAGTGTGCCGTGGAATTCGTTTTTTTTCTTTTCTTTTTAAGTGAGTTTGTCGCTGCGCACCAGTAAACTCACTGTATTGGATCCGATGGCATATTGAAGTGAAACGATTGGAGCACACCGTCAAGTTTTGTTGTACTTTTTTTTAAATAATACACATAGATATGATTGAAGTCATAGGTATCCTTTATATCACCTAAACACTAGGCGGAAAAAATGTCTGTGTCATTCGAGGAGTGTAGTACAGCGGGAGGTTCGAATCGGTGATCTTCTGCACGGAATTCCTGTGCGTTATCATATGACCATGTACGTATATTATTGTATAACAATTTTATTGCATAAAGTTAAACTTTGCGGCTTTATTTTCATGTGGTTATCTCTTCCAACCAACCAGAAAGATGTCTTGAATAAAAACGAACCTAAATTTTGATTAAAAAAAACTGGGTTCCAGCCCCTCTGGTTATAAAACACGTTTTTAACAAACTGTTACGGTTATCGAGCCTGAAACCATTGAGTAGGAGGCATGCGTTTCATCAACTATGCCATGATGTTGATAGTGTATCTGAGTTAAGTTGTATTGTATTGTATACGGTATAACTTCAATGTTATTACAACTAACCAGAAAGATTTTATAGAAGCCTGAAAGCAAAACCAATTTGAAATCCTTTTTAAAAATTTCGAGATCCAACGGGATTTGAACTCGCAACCCCCGAGATGGTAGACATGTGACTTATCAACTTGGCCAACTAGGCAAATTCTGATAGTACGAGTATATACATATTTGTTTACCGTTCTGCATATGAATAAAAAAATAAGTATTCACGTTTTCACCATTTATCTTTATTTGAATTACTTTTAATCAAAGTAAGAAATGTGAGAAACAGAATCCATTTAAGACGAGATGTATGGATGTAGACGAGACAAAGGTTGTATGATGTGAATACATGTACACATTTATGTGGTTATTATTTACCTCATCTTGAATGAATATTATTTTCGGTGCTGTACACATATTCATGAACTAACCTATTTCAAGAGTCGTCCCGCGCACACGGACTATATATTCTTCTATCGGCTTTATGACATACTGATGTGAGTAAAGGTATCAAATTTTGACTGTAACATTGCCTAACCATGAGGTGGGCGTGGCTGGTATGGTATTTATCCATATAAGCTTTAAATTGTTCAAGTCGGGATCTTTCGGACCTGATGGGATATAAATTGTAGTGTATGATATTTTTATATCCCAAAAGTTAATGAATCTTCGTTATAATGTCCCAGATGGTCGCAGAGTTACGAGGTTGTCTGCTCATACAACATTAAACTTGTTTAAGTCAGATTTTTTAGGACCTTAGTAAGTTTGTAATTATTAAATTGATGTTTTAATTAATCAATGCAATTTACGAAAGTAAATATTAAAAGCTATCAAAATTTTATATTTTGACATAATATTTCCAATTAAATTCTTTGAAGTATCCACATTTTTTTTACTTTTATCTCGAGGAGATAGATATATGAGCTCGTCTATCTGTGGCTATATCGGAAATGTCAGTCTTCAAATGAGACTGTCAAATGGGAGAATGTCAGTCTCGTCAACGTCAAAATCGGTGAGTAACGTCAGGATGAAATGGAAAAATGCGAATCAAATAATATTTTCCGCAAAAAAAATATTCAGCCAATTTAAAAAAAACCTTAAGAAAAATTATACGCCATTTACTCAACGGGAAAGGCCAAAGGAACGTAATACTTTACTTCTTTATACATTCATACATCTCCTCATACAACTCGTCTGTTTTATCAATTTCTCCTCTGTTTCAGTAATTATTTCAATCAAACACCGTTTAGTTCACTTTATATAATGGTAAAACCTTACTGACTTCAAGATTTTACCCTCGTTATCAGGGGAGTACAAACAAGACTGAATTATGTTCGAACTGGTACATGCTTCGTGTACGAACCGACGTATGTTACATGCTTCTAATAGTAATAATTCAGGTTGGAGATTGTGGGTGGAGAGAGGCAGGAGAGAACTTCAGGAAACGGTGTTGAGATCTTAGGAATATATATATATATATATATATATATATATATATATATATATATATATATATATATATATATATATATATATATATATATATATATATATATATATATATATATATATATATAATATATATATATATATATATATATATATATATATTATATATATATATATATATATAAT
>OX463860.1:32327586-32456786 GCA_949825065.1 Odontocerum albicorne
TATATATATATATATATATATATATATATATATATATATATATATATATATATATATATATATATATATATATATATATATATATATATATATATATATAATATATATATATATATATATATATATATATATATATATATATATATATATATATATATATATATATATATATATATATATATATATCAAATGTGAGGTGCATAGTCGTGCAGTAACGCACTGGACTTCAGGGCGAAAGGTGACCGGTTTGAATCCCGCGCTGTACTACTCTCCTCAAATGACAGTCATTTTTCCGCCTAGTTTTCGGATATATAAGGTAACCTATGTCTTCGGCCATATCTATTCCTTAAAAAATAGTAATAATGTGCCGGTGTATTCCGATCGTCTCACTTCAAGTGTTCCATCGGATCCAGTTCAGCGGTGTGGCTGATGAGTTTGCTGGTGTGCAACGGTTAACTAATTTTTTTAAATAAGAGAAAAAGAAAAAAATTGTAAATTCTACGATACAGCTTCGTTATCCTACTGAATTAACGCTGGGATGGCGAGGGGATCCTCGACTACGAGGGCCAGCAACAAACGACCGATTTGTCAATATTATGGCAGACAAGTGTCTTACCACCAGGCCACGGAGCTCGTCAACAACAGCAAATATGATGCTTATGTTACTCTGTGAAGTTGCTGTGTTATGCCTTGAAAGTTTATTAACAAACTCAACTCGACAAGACAACCTCAGTGGTCGAGATGGTATGCTGCCTGTTTCCTAGCCCGGAGGTTGCGGGTTCAAATCCCACTCGATACAGATATTTTTAACAAGGATTCCAGTCTAGTTTTCACATGAGGTCTGTTTAGCATTTTCCTGGATATTTTGAAGATATTGCCACATGGCAATAAGCCTACTTGGTCGTACTATATACAGCAAACGTGTAATACAATACAACTCTAAAGTGATATCGATATCGTGGTGACGTTCTTAGTAGCCCAGTTCGTGAATAAGGCAATTTTTCTTAATGAGAAATTAAATTTATTCAATATTAAAAAAATATTTATACATTTTACATCAAAAAAATAATAAACTATTGAAAATGAAATTGGCAAAACCAATGTTGAACGAATTATATGGTAAAATCAGAGATTGAAGCAGGTAAAAATGATTTGATTGAAAATGGTTAATAGATTTTATCCTCATGAAAAAAAATTTATATATTTGACATCAAGAAAATGATAAACTCTTTAAAATTAAATTGACAAAACCAATGTTTAACGAATGATATGGTAAAATCAGAGATTGAAGCAGGTAAAAATGATTTGATTCAAAATGGTTAATAGATTTTATCCTCATGAAAAAATATTTATATATTTGACAAAAAAAAAATAATAAAATCTTTAAAATGAAATTGGCAAAACCAATGTTTAACGAATTATATGGTAAAATCAGAGATTGAAGCCGGTAAAAATGATTTGATTGAAAATGGTTAATAGATTTTATCCTCATGAAAAAAAATTTATATATTTGACATCAAGAAAATGATAAACTCTTTAAAATTAAATTGACAAAACCAATGTTTAACGAATGATATGGTAAAATCAGAGATTGAAGCAGGTAAAAATGATTTGATTCAAAATGGTTAATAGATTTTATCCTCATGAAAAAATATTTATATATTTGACATCAAAAAAATAATAAAATCTTTAAAATGAAATTGGCAAAACCAATGTTTAACGAATTATATGGTAAAATCAGAGATTGAAGCAGGTAAAAATTATTTGATTGAAAATGGTTAATAGATTTTATCCTCATGAAAAAATATTTATATATTTGACATCAAGAAAATGATAAACTCTTTAAAATTAAATTGGCAAAACCAATGTTTAACTAATGATATGGTAAAATCAGAGATTGAAGCAGGTAAAAATGATTTGATTCAAAATGGTTAATAGATTTTATCCTCATGAAAAAATATTTATATATTTGACATCAAAAAAATTATAAACTCTTTAAAATGAAATTGGCAAAACCAATGTTTAACGAATTATATGGTAAAATCAGAGATTGAAGCAGGTAAAAATGATTTGATTCAAATGGTTAATAGATTTTATCCTCATGAAAAAATATTTATATATTTGACATCAAGAAAATGATAAACTCTTTAAAATTAAATTGGCAAAACCAATGTTTGACGAATGATATGGTAAAATCAGAGATTGAAGCAGGTAAAAATGATTTGATTGAAAATGGTTAATAGATTTTATCCTCATGAAAAAATATTTATATATTTTACATAAAAAAAATGATAAACTCTTAAAAATTAAATTGGCAAAACCAATGTTTAACGAATGATATGGTAAAATAAGAGATTGAAACAGGTAAAAATGATTTGATCCAAAATGGTTAATAGATTTTATCCTCATAAAAAAAAGAATGAAGAGAGACTGTAAAGTTGTTACTGGACCAAATCTCGATTAGGAATGTAGCAAATTGACAATTATCCCAATTCGGTTAATCGGGTGAATTTTTCGAAGCTACTTATTTACCCACCCCTTCCCGACCTTCAGACAATCCAATAAGGTTGTGAGAGAGGGGCAAACGTGGGACAGGACTTCTAAATACTAGCTGTTCCCAATCTTTTTAAATTTCACGAAAGCATTTTTTTTTGTTATCTGGTTTATATTTTGTGAAAGGGAGTTCAGTTAGAACCTTACCTTTCAAACAACACCACATCAGTACAAAAGATAAAGTCAGTGCTAGAAATGGAGTTCAGTTAGAACCTTACCTTTCAAACAACACCACATCAGTACAAAAGATAAAGTCAGTGCTAGAAATGGAGTTCAGTTAGAACCTTACCTTTCAAACAACACCACATCAGTACAAAAGATAAAGTCAGTGCTAGAAATGGAGTTCAGTTAGAACCTTACCTTTCAAACAACACCACATCAGTACAAAAGATAAAGTCAGTGCTAGAAATGAAATTCATTGTAAACTTATTGGGACGTCGTGGAGAGCTCAACCACATCCATTGACAGTGTCAGTTCTTGCACTTTGCTGGTCAGCAGTGGAATATACAGCTCCAGTTTGTAGTAGCGGCCCACATCATAGATAGGTTAACATCATTGTAATTTGTTTTATCAAACACTATTTATTTCACTTCTTTGTAACGGTATAACCCTACCGACTTCAAGGCTTTTATCTCATAATCAGGGGAACACAAACAAGACTGAATTCCGTTCGAACTGGTACCGAGATACACGCTTCTAACGGTAAACATTCGGGTTGGAGACTGGGGATGGAGGGAGGGATGAGACAATCTCAGCGAGCAGCGGAGAGATTCTTGGGATATATGTGTTGCCAGATGTTCGCCCCGATACACTGACTTTGAAATTTCTAGGGCCTCTAATCTGTCTAATTTATTTCCGTTACTACTGATATGTAAGAATTTGGCATCATCGATAGAAAATGTGTGGTTTTCACGGTGACAATCATTAGCCATTTCAGAATAAATTAGAGGATTTGTTAAGGCGGATTTTTGTTCACGAAATCTCTTTTCAAAGGATTTTCTTGTATTTCCTATATAGAAATTATCACAGTGAGCACATAAAAATTTATACACACCACTGTTGCTAAGTATTCCATTTTTGCCTTTCCCATTAAATAAGAGTTTCCGGTGATTAAAATTAGTGTAAAAAGCTGACTTTATGTGACTTGGATTTTTTTTGGTTATTTCGTATGATATGTTTTCTTTATAAATAGGAATGTGTTCCATTTATGTAGAGAAGATAGTTTACGATAAAATGTAGAGAAGAAAGTTTACGATAAAATGTAGAGAATAAAATGTACAGGAGATATTTTACGATAAAATGTAGAGAAGATAGTTTACGATAAAATGTAGAAAATAAAATGTAGGGAAGATAGTTGACGGTTTCGTTTTTCATCCTCTCGGGGCAATTTTTTTTCGATTTCGATGATAAATTTATTTTTAATATCTTTTTCCTTTTATGATGTTTCTATATATCTATCACTGGATTTATAATGTTTCTATATATCTATCACTGGATTTATGATGTTTCTATATATCTATCACTGGATTTATGATGTTTCTATATATCTATTACTGGATTTATGATGTTTCTCTATATCTATCACTGGATTTATGATGTTTCTATATATCTATCACTGGATTTATGATGTTTCTATATATCTATCACTGGATTTATGATGTTTCTCTATATCTATCACTGGATTTATGATGTTTCTATATATCTATCACTGGATTTATGATGTTTCTATATATCTATCACTGGATTTATGATGTTTCTCTATATCTATCACTGGATTTATGATGTTTCTATATATCTATCACTGGATTTATGATGTTTCTATATATCTATCACTGGATTTATGATGTTTCTATATATTTATCACTGGATTTATGATGTTTCTATATATCTGTAGGATACCTACCTAAATAAATAAATAATTGTCAAAATAAATAAGTGAATTGTTAAACATAATTAAATTAAATTAATTATTGTTAAAATAGTAAACATACAGGGTCAATGACCGATGAAGTATTTACAGATTGTCACACGCCAGGAACAACAACAATGTTTACTATTTTATAGTATTTGCGACCTGTCTAGCCATCTCCGAATACAAATAAATATCTACCCGCCAATGCACGCGCTAGAGTAAGACAGAATATGTATCGCGAACTGGTTCACTCATTTGTATAAATTACCCGCGCGCCGAGAAATAATTATTATTATTATCAATCATTCAACTGTCAAGACTTATTATTGATTGCCCGCTGTCCACTTTCGCTTTCATCCGCATTCTTGAGTATTTATATTTAAATAAATACAAATCAAAATCATCACGACTTATCAAGATAAGCACTTCGCTACATATCTATCACTGGATTTATGTGTCTATTTATCTATCACTGGATTTACTTGAAAAAATAAAATCAATAAAATGATAAGAAGCATTCTGTATTACAATTCGGTAACGTGCTGAACTTCCGTGCGGAAGATCGCCGGTTTGAACCCCGTGCAATTTGTTCACCTAATATTTTGGGGTATAAGAACACCTATACCTTCTTCGTATCTATTCTTTAAAAAAAGAAAAACATGACGGTGTGTTTCGGTCGTCTCACTTCGAAGTGCCATCGAATCCAATACAGTAGTTTGGTCAGTGAGTTTGCTGATGTGCAACGGTTCACTAAAATAAAAAAAAAAACAGCTTCACTTTTCACCTGAATTGATGTTGGAATGGCGATGTTATTCTCGACTTCGAGGCCCAGTAACGACGATGATTCGGCAATACGTGTATGACCAATTCATTTTGAATAAATTGAACACATACAGCGTAACTTTTTCTGTTTTATAAACTTCAAACGATAAATTCAAAAAGCTGAATTAGACTATGGTTAGTAATTTAAAGTGATAAATTTTACAATTTTGTTAAGAAAAAGAAAAATGTTTGACCTCGCCAAATTATTTGAGCTTATAAGTTTATTGTTATGTTTCATAATTCCAGAACTACCCAGCTTGACATGTTACACGTTCCTTTGTAGGCCTACCCGACATAAAAAATATTCCACAATAAATTAGTTACAACAAATTCTTTACATAACTTCTGAACAACAAAATAACACAGTATGGACATTGTATGGACTTTCATCTGACCTTAACTACTAACAAGAGTAAATTGAAAAAAAGGTGTTCTTACGTGGATGAATTATGTCAATCATATGGATTTGTTATGTTATTATGTTAGTTTAGTCCTATACTGTTCGGATAACTATCGATAGGCCTTGTGATCGAATATGATTGTCAGCCATCTGTGGTTGGAAAAAGCTTGGCATGTATTGGTTCATTGTGGGCAAACTTTTGCATTTCGGCAAGCACACATTGTCGAAAAATTCTTCCCAGAGTACTGATGGCAAGCAGATTAAACTTCTAAGGAGAGTTGACTCGCTTAACAGTGTTATATAAATGGTTCGCTTATTATTATTATTTCAAAGAAGACCCTTGAGAAGAGTGTTATCTATACGTGGTTCTCTTATTATTATTATTATTACAAAGACGACCGTTGAGAAGAGTGCGCTATATAAATGGTTGTCTTATTATTACATTATTCTTACCAAGACGACCGTTGGGAAAAGTGTGCTATATAAACGGTTCTCTTATTATTACATTATTCTTACAAAGACGACCGTTGAGAAGAGTGTGCTATATAAATGGTTCTCTTATTATTACATTATTCTTACAAAGACGACCGTTGAGAAGAATGTGCTATATAAATGGTTCTCTTATTATTGCATTATTCTTACAAAGACGACCGTTGAGAAGAGTGTGCTATATAAATGGTTCTCTTATTATTACATTATTCTTACAAAGATGACCGTTGAGAAGAGTGTGCTATATAAATGGTTCTCTTATTATTACATTATTCTTACAAAGATGACCGTTGAGAAGAGTGTGCTATATAAATGGTTCTCTTATTATTACATTATTCTTACAAAGATGACCGTTGAGAAGAGTGTGCTATATAAATGGTTCTCTTATTATTACATTATTCTTACAAAGATGACCGTTGAGAAGAGTGTGCTATATAAACGGTTCTCTTATTATTACATTATTCTTACAAAGATGACCGTTGAGAAGAGTGTGCTATATAAACGGTTCTCTTATTATTACATTATTCTTACAAAGACGACCGTTGAGAAGAGTGTGCTATATAAATGGTTCTCTTATTATTACATTATTCTTACAAAGATGACCGTTGAGAAGAGTGTGCTATATAAATGGTTCTCTTATTATTACATTATTCTTACAAAGATGACCGTTGAGAAGAGTGTGCTATATAAATGGTTCTCTTATTATTACATCATTCTTACAAAGATGACCGTTGAGAAGAGTGTGCTATATAAACGGTTCTCTTATTATTACATTATTCTTACAAGGATGACCGTTGAGAAGAGTGTGCTATATAAACGGTTTTCTTATTATTACATTATTCTTACAAAGATGACCGTTGAGAAGAGTGTGCTATATAAATGGTTCTCTTATTATTACATTATTCTTACAAAGATGACCGTTGAGAAGAGTGTGCTATATAAATGGTTCTCTTATTATTACATTATTCTTACAAAGATGACCGTTGAGAAGAGTGTGCTATATAAACGGTTCTCTTATTATTACATTATTCTTACAAGGATGACCGTTGAGAAGAGTGTGCTATATAAACGGTTTTCTTATTATTACATTATTCTTACAAAGATGACCGTTGTGAAGAGTGTGCTCTTTAAATGGTGCTATATAAATGGTTATTTTATTATTATTATTATTACAAAGAAGACATTTGAGTAGAGTGTGCTCTCTATACGGTGCTATATAAATGGTTCTCTTAGTAACATTGTAAAGACAATCTTTGAGAAGAGTGTGCTCTTTAAATGGTGGTATATAAATGGTTCTATTATTATTATCATTACAAAGACGACCCTTGAGGAGATTCTACTCTTTGAACGATGCCATATAAATTGTATTTTTATTATTATTTCTAAGAGGTTCTGTAGGTTCAATCTACTGCAGATATTTGTTAAGCAGTTTTACGTAAAAAGTGGAATAAACAGTGTTTGATAAAACAAATTACAAAGTAAATAAGCTACAGAAAACGCAAATTCAGATGTAAAATGGTCTTAGAGTAAAATCGGTCTGGAATTGAATCCGTCAGTAATATAATCTGGGGCGTTTACTTGCTGAGCAGTTAATGCAAAAAGTTAGACCACGACCGTCAACTATTTGCATCACACTCACTGCTTTAACATGTATAGTATATCAATATTCAATTTCATTTCTAATGCGTTTTTTCTTATATTTTGTTTCAAAGAGATCGACCGTTGAAGTCAAATTGAAAAAAAAAAACATATATACGCATAACACAAAAATCAGAAAACTAGGATACATATTCCGTATGATTCGAAATGTGCTCCGTGAAAATATTCTTAAAAGTATATACTTCGCCTTATGTCAGTCAGCACTTTCCTACTGTATATCAGTTTGAGGGGGATGCACCTTAACCCAAAAACACATATTGCATGTTTCCCAAAAATTGATTGTGAAACTCATTAATAAACTTTCTACCCGGTATCCCACGGCGGAGCTTTTCAGAGAGTATCGGGTCCTGAACATAGCCAATTTACATCTCAAATCCTTTCTCTGGCACTACCATCGAGAGGAAGGGAAGATGCAGACTCAGCAGAGACACATGACACGCATGGCAACTAATGAAATGTTCATCATCCCTAGAGTTAAAACCTCTTTTGCCCAAAGGCAATATGCTTATTTGGCTCACATGACATACAATGGCGTGCCGAATTCAATAAAGGTAAAGGCTGGAAAACCATTTAGACAGTCGATCGGAACGTGGTTGTTATTGCGACAGGATTTTGAGTACTTGGGCTTTCAGGATGAATGACGTGTGGAAAAGGTTTGTGTGGGCTCTTGAGTGTGGGTTTCTTTTTGTTGTTTTAAATTTGTATTTCTGTATATTTTTCATTTTACTTTTATGATTGTGTGCGGTATATTATGGGATGAACATTTTTGGTCTTTCTGGAGTGACGATGTGTGAGGAGTTTGTATTCGCATGATGTTTCCAGTTGTAATTGAGTGTCAGGTTGATGAGAATGTGCAACGGGGTTTTGTTTTTGTGTAATAAAAAATCGGAAAGAAGTATCGATTAATTTTTTCATGCTAAATATCCTCAGAGATATACAGGCAAAAGCCTAGTTTACTGGGGATACGACAAATGAAAGGCAACAGAACCATTAAAATTGTATGTCCAAATTAAATTACATGTTGTTTTTTCGCAAATTATGTATATTTCTTGTCATGTGTTTATAAATTAAATAAATAAATAAAACATACATGTATCTACGCGAAACAAAATTTAAGAAATTCTCTTTTTAAGTGATGAGAGATGAAGGGGTGCGATCCCCACACCCTCTAAGCGAAATTTTAGCCAGTGCCATGCCAAGGATTTTGGGCAAACACGGGAACAACGTGTATTCTGCCGGGTTTCAGATGTAAAGCGAGCCAAATACATAAATATGCAAATGAGACTGATTTGTTTCTGAAAAATCTTTAAAGGACCAGCTCAAATTTCTCGTTATTCATGAAAATATATTTTAAAAATAATCTTAAATAAATACTATAGTATTTTATTTGAAACTCTTACAAAAGACTGGTTCTGGGGTGAATTTGAATAAAATATGTAAACTAAAACTGTATATCTGACTATTTGATGCGGAGATTATTTAATAGGGTGAATAATTAATTTTTGGAGATGTTTTATTAATAAATCTACCCTTAATGATACTTGCTACTTGATGTAATCAAATACGTACATTTGAAACATCCCTTTGTATTCTGTATGTTTCTTTATTTCTTATTAATTTATTTATTTAACACTTTTATTGCAATACAATCTGGCGGGCTTATTGACAGGCGGCAATCTCTTCCAACCAACCAGACAAAAGTAAATGAAGCAAGTTACATGGTCGTATAAATCATTCAAATGACTATCCATTCCCACGGAATCCATAAACACATACGTAAGCACATGCCCACGAACCCCACAAAGACGGACAATCACCCGAACATTATTTTTCATATAAAGTGAGATATCATCAATCAAAAGGAAAGGAAGGGATGGTGGAGAGGAAAGGAAAAGAAAAATCAGGAATAAAACACGTTATTTTACTGACTAGAAATTAACAGTTTTTCAGTCGCTTCTTAAAGCATGCCAAGGACGGAGCGAGTCTTATATTGGTTTGTAACTGATTCCAGAGTTTCTCTGCATGGACAGTAAAGGACGACGTAAAGAAAGAGGTGCGGTGAACTGGAAAGGCCAATAAACAATCTCTGTTTGAGCGTAACGCTAATCCGTGATTGGAAAGAAGCTGAAAATTTTCGGCGAAATAAGAGGGTGCGTCGAGACAGTTAAGGATGTTATACAATAGAGACAGTATGTGAATTTGGCGACTATTTCTAACATTCTACCAGTTCAATGCCTTCTGGTATGAAGTTATATGGTCGTACTTTCGTAGGTTGAAAATGAATCTTAGACACACATTTTGAAGACGCTGTAATTTGTCCAGCTGTTCCTCTGTAACATCCAAGTAACATACGTCCGCATAGTCCAGCATTGGAAGGAGCAGAGATTGTACGAGCAAAATTTTGGTTTTAGTTGGTAGGAATCTTTGTAACACTTTAAGGGAATGAAGGCTGAAGAAGATCCTTCGGCTTACCTCATTTATTTGATCTCACCATGAGAGAGTGTTATCTATTAGCACTCCTAGGTATTACCACTCCAGATTCTTAAACAAACATAATAAATTTTTAGTGTCTTTCCAATCATGGATTAGCGCTACGCTCAAACAAAGATCGTCTATTGGCCTTTCCAGTTCACCGCACCTCTTATTTACGTCGTCCTTTACTGTTCATGGAGTGAGACTCTGGCATCAGTTACAAACCAATATAAGACTTCCTCCCTCCTTGGCATGCTTTAAGAAGCGACTGAAAAAACTCTTAATTTCTAGTCAGTAAAATAACGTATTTCATTCCTGTTTTTTCTTTTCCTTTCCTCTCCACCATCCCTTCCTTTCCTTTTGATTGATGATATCTCACTTTGTATGAAAAATAATGTTCGGCTGATTGTCCGTCTTTGTGGGGTTCATGGACATATGCTAACGAATGTGTTTATGGATTTCGTGGGAATGGATAGTTATTTGAATGATTTATGCAACCACGTAACTTGCTTCATTTACTTTTGTCTGGTTGGCTGGAAGAGATTTCCACCTGGCAATTAACTCGCCAGAATGTATTTGCAATAAAAGTGTTAAATAAATAAAATAATATCCACACTTCGTGTTTTTTTACCGTAAGATGCATGTAGTCTGTCGGTGTCAGCTCGGGTATAATTTAATCTTGTTAGTGCTCCTCTGATAAAGAGGCAAACCTTGAAACCGGTAGGGTCATACCCTTATGTTAAATGGAAAAACAGTGTTTTAGTAAACCTATTACGATGTATAAGATATTAGTGTTGCAAAGATTTCTGCATACTAAAACTAAAATTCAAATAGTACGATCTGCTCTTTCCGATTTTGGACTATGCGGACGTCTGATATTTGAATATTATTATTAAGGAACAGTTGGACTAAATTAGAGCGTCTTCAAAATGTTAACCTTACATGCATTTGTAACAACAGAAAGTTAAATCATATCACTTCATACTAGAAGGAGCAGATCTGGTTGAACGTGAGAAATAGACGTCAAATGTGCATGCTGTCACGATTTAATAATATCCTTAATATTCCCGCCACCTTTCTAATCTCGCCAAAAATATTCAACCACTTGCTGATCTCTGTAATTACATTACGCTCTAGCATAGATTGTTAATTGACTTTCCCAGTTCCCACTCTTCTTTTTTTACGTCGTCCTTTACTGACACAGCAATAAGACTCTGGAACCAATTACAAACTAATTTTAGACTCACTTCGTCATTAGCACATTTAAAAAGGCACTGAAAATACTCTTAATTTCAAGTCAATAGCATAAAGTGTTTCATTCCTGATTTTTCTTCCCTCTCCACCATCCCTTAATTTTCCTTTGATTGATGGTAACATATCTCACATTTATGTATATTGTTCGTAAATTGTGTAAATCGGAATATTTTTTGCGGCCATATAACTTCCTTTATGTACTTTTATCTGTTGTTTGGAAGAGATTGCCACCTAGCAATAATCCCGCCAGATTGTTTTACAATTTTTAATAAACAAATTTTTTTTTTACCAACTTTAAAATACGTCATACTACGAGTATATTGATAATAATGTAGAAAAAGCTGGTTGATTGGAAAAAATTGTTAAAAAACATTTTTAATTTTTTTTTATTTATTTATTTTATACATAACAAGAAATACATAATTTGCGAAAAAACAGCAGGTAATTTATTTGGGCACACAATTTTAATGGATTTGGGTTTGTTGCCTTTGATTTGTCGTGTCCCCAGTTAACTAAGCTTTTGCCTGTATCTCACTGAGGACATATAGCATGAAAAAATAAATCCATTCTTCTTTCTGATTTTGGATTATATAAAACCCCGTTGCACATTCTGATCAACCTGAAAAACAGTAACACGCAATTACATATGTATAAATCACTCGAAATCAAACTCCTCACACTTCATCCCTCCAGAGAGACCAAAATATTCATCCCACAATATGCCGCACATAATCATAAAACAAAAAAAAATACGTTTATATGTACGAGTATATAAATATAAAACAAAAAACGCCACACTCAAGAGCTCACACAAACAATAAATCTTCTCGATGTATAAACGTAAAAGTGTAAAAAAAATTAATTTATATTCCGTACATACAAAATTAAAGAGAATTAATTTAAACAAAGAAATAGTTCTCACCGAATTAATTTATTGTTTAATTCTAACATTAAGGGGTAAAATATTAAGGGGTAGAATAATAAAATTAAATTATTTATTAAATATCTCACATTTATTAATTTGACTCTTCATTGCAAAACAATCTCGTGGGCTTATTTCCAAATGGCATTTTTTTCCAACCAACCGAACAATAGTAAATAAAAGAATTTAAATAATTATTCACATTGACAAATAATTATTAACCTTGACAAATAATTATTTACCTTGACAAATAATTATTCACCTTGATAAATAATTATTCACCTTGACAAATAATTATTCACTTTAACAAAATTCATGAATAATATATTATATAGTAGATAGTAAAAATAAAAGTGAGATGTCATCTCTCTCTCTCTGTGGTTGCAGTCCTAAGACTGGTTTGCAGCAATTTCAACTCTTCTCCTCCATTCCTCCCTGTCCTGTGCGGCTCTTTTTAAATCTATATATGTTGAGCAGCGCACGTCCACCAACAGGTCCTCCAGGTACTCTCGGCGTGGGCGTCCCCTAGAGTTTGTCCCCTCGGTCATACCCTCCATTATGGCATGCAAAAGGCCCTCTTGTCGTATTATATGACCGATCCATCTTGCACGCCTTTCGGACAAGATCCTGAGCAGGTGCCTTCCTCCTTCGATTCGTTGGAGAACCTCTTCATTCGTGATGTGGTCTCTCCAGGAAATTCCTAATAGTCTTCTATAGGACCACATCTCAAAAGCCTCTAGTCTCCGTCTATCTCTTTCGGATAGGCACCATGTCTCGCAGCCGTACATCAAGATACTCCATACATAGGTCTTGATGAGGAGTATTCTCAGTTTTAGGTCTATATTATTTGATTCTATTATTTTCGACCTTTTATTAAATGCAAGTCTGGCCTGATGTATACGGCTGTCGACCTCGCTCTTAGACCGACCGTCCCATGTTATTTTGCTCCCGAGGTAGACAAACTCTTTGGTGTTCTTTAGTGGTTTACCCGACATCACTATTCTCATCTGGTGTTGCGCTCGGCCTACAGTCAGCAGCTTTGTTTTGTCTTTATTTATCTTTGTTTTGTCTTTATTTATCACAATGAGATGTCATCAATCAAACGAAAAGGAAGAAATGGTGGAGAGAAAAAAATCAGGAATGAAACACGTTGTATCACTGACTTGAAATTGAGAGTTTATACACAGTTCCACAACGTTAAAAGCGAAACCTTGTATAAAAATACTAAATATAAAATTTATAGAAACTTCGTCCACTTTACTACTGAGTCTCGTATACTGACAAGTTTCAAAAGAATGACACATCAGCCAATTTTCCCCTCGTACTAAAAATAGATTTTTTAAGGATGAATAATTTCAAGATGACTTTCTTCGTATTGATTCCCGAAAAGTTTGCTTTTTTGCGGCGCTTTACGTAAAAATGGTCCAAAAATGTTCTCCCCTTTGTGTAAACAGGTCAATCGGAGGGCATAAATATTCTTCGAAAAAGGATTAAATAGGTCTAAGGTCAGAAAGTTTTTTGGCTTTCATTCATACTGTCATATCTTATAAAATATATAAATAATTTCGTTACTAAATTTTTAAGATTTATGACTTAAATTATTCTGTGGATATGATACGCTTTGGTTATAAATTCTCAATTTGTCCCACATATCAACTTAGACTCCTCCTTACACCTGAAGTTAAAACTTCCCCTCAAAATAATACTCCATAAGTCAACGAGGCAGAAAAAAATAAATACTCGAACCACACAATATCAAAATCTGCTGAGTCGATCGAGGTGAATAATTATTTGTCAAGGTGAATAATTATTTGTCAAGGTGAATAATTATTTGTCAAGGTGAATAATTATTTGTCAAAGTGAATAATTATTTGTCAAGGTGAATAATTATTTGTCAAGGTGAATAATTATTTGTCAAGGTGAATACTTATTTGTCAAGGTGAATATTTATTTGAATTCCTTTATTTACTATTGTCCAGTTGGTAGGAAATAAAATATTGGATGAAATCGAATAAATTATTTAGAAATACGTGCACTTAGTGACATATGAAAGAATACAGAGTGAAGTGATAAGGAATGAATGTGAACTTAAGAATGAAGTATTGTGTAAGATCATTCCCAATTTTCCTTTCCTCTTCAACATCACATCCTTTTTATCTTTAATAGATGATATCTCACTTTCGTTTTTATTCTCTATAATGCTCATGAATTTTGTTCAAACGAATAATTATTTGAATATTTTTCGCAATCATTTATCTTCATCTATTTATTTAATCTGATTGGTTGGAAGAGATTGCCAGCTGGCAAAAAACCCACAAGATGTTAACGCAATGAAGTATTCAAATAAATAAATGAAAAACAACGAAGGACAACTGGGCATCAAAGATAATATATCATTAACAAACAGATCGAAAAGCAAAAGACCCAAGTTTGCTCCTTGGGGTACACCATTTGTTGCTTTAAATGCAAAATATTCACGAGAATCGACCCCAACACTCAACATTCTATCAAAAAAGAGTGCCAACTATCCCCAACTTTTTCTACTTCATCAGTAACAACGTACACGTATTTGAAACTTTATCAAAAGCCTTGATAAAGTCAGTATCTTTATCTGCCCTTTTTCTACTCATTGCTGAGTGAGGGCACCTCTATGAGTGTCGCTCACGGTTTTTTAAATTTGTTCACCTAGCGCATTGGTAAAACCCGTCAATTTTTGTCATATAAGGGTATTGGCTACCTCCGTTTTCTGTCTGCCGTACAGATTTGGAGAGCACCTAGTGATTTGGTCTCAGCATTGAATACTTCGATTTAAATCATATAGGTACACTTAGTGTGGTAATAAAATGCTGGAAGGAAAGAATGATTAGTATAGTACCCGGCAGTAAATAATCTACATCGGGCTTAAAAAAGAGACTGTCGCTTTGTAGAGCGTCGTATCTGTCGCACGGACTGTTAGCGCATCGTGCGACAGAGACGACGCTCTATAAAACGACAGTCTCTTTCTTAAGCCCGATGTGTATTACTTACCGCCGGGTACTATACATGTTATAGTTGCCTCAGTAGTTGAGTGTACCTAATAGTAGCAGAGATCTTAAGGAATTACAAATAAGTCGGATTCAGGTTTTGGTTTACTTTTTAACCGTTTTGTTTGGTTGTAATATATATTTTTTTCATTGTTCTGTCTTGATTTACTGGCTGCTGTGGAAAAGTCAGTATATACCTATTAACTTACCCCTTAACGCCATTGAAGAGGAAATATAATTTTCATATAGGTACACAGCAAGTTAACCTTTCCCTTCCTGTGCTAAAAAAATCGCGCGTTCCGGTGCTGTACGTTCAATACTCATCAATACACATGTAAAAATGAGCGATTTAAAATCGGAAAAATAAAAATATTCATGGTCAATCGCTTAAATTAATTAAATTTGAAGTCAAAAGGGATAATAATTGAAATTTAATTGCTGAAAACGCGAAAAATCATCGGCCGATGTTCACAAAACGGGCGATGTGACCACCTCAAATGACTGCCCGAAAGTTACTGAAGCGAGCGAAGTGAGATTATATTTCTTGCGTTCCCATATACCAAAGTAAAGTGAGAGTGAGACGTGAATAACGTCGCTTCCTCGCTCATAGCGGTTTTTAAAAATGAATATACCTATGTCACACACTGACACACGTTTGATTGTATAGGTGAAGTTATTCCCGATTATCACAAAATATCTCTGATGTGGCCGATAAGTGCTTATTATTATTAATATTATTTTTTCATTCAATGCGTAAATGTATTACGGAGGAATACCTAAAATCTGAACCCAGTATTTATTATATTTATAGAGATATTAAAGTTTTTAGAAGCAATGTGTACTAGTTACACATCACAGGGAAGGAAGGGTTAATAAAGCGTTGATCTACACGACATAAATCCATGATGCTTGACACAAAACCAAGTGCTAAATATTTATGATTATCTTATTTCAAACTGTATTTTCCATCACTATCAGGGAACCACGACACTCAGACAAGAGCAACATGGCTAAAAAGAAAAACACAATAATTCAAAATCATGAAGTCAAACCAGCGACTACTTGAGAAGAGAATTCTTCGTATCATCTACATATTTTGTCCTAATAACGTCAATAAACAATTTCTATCCGACAAATATTACTTTCCGATATCTGTAAGAGAAATATTTCTTCACAAATGGTTCATTCATTGACTATATCAGTCCGTTTATGGACCGTACGCATCCCGATAGTCATGAATTCTCCAGAAATTGGAGTACCATCTCAAATGCTTTGATACAATGAATACTTTGTACGGTAACTCACAGAATATTTTGTTTTTTTTTATCAATTCAGATTAAGTTGTTGGCGCTATGTTAAAACAATGAGCAATAAAAGAAAGCATGTTCAACATACGTTTAACACTGAGGTAGCCAATTCTACGCCACAGAACCGACAATAATGAAAGCCCTGTCATTAAACAGTAAAACACTGTTTTAACCGGTTAGGTGCCTTAAGCGAGTTTACTCGCTCTCTGTTGCCGTGCCCGTAGGGCCGGCCATACAAAATTAGCGAGTTAAATCACTCAACTTTATGCCTGTTTCTAGCCAATGTCTAGGTACTAATTCGAATAATCTAAAATATGGAACATATAGAGACATCTATTGAGATGCTGAATAAATACTTGAATATTACAGTTTACAGATATTATCGAATTTACAGAGATTTACCTAAAAGCTTCGCATAAAAGTCGACATGTGTCTCTAATACAGGGTTGTCAGTTTTGCGTTTTACTTATTTAACCTTTGAAATTATTTTATAGTTATATTATATACTTTCCGTGTGTTATTAAAATAATTAATATTTTCGTGTTACATATAACATACATTTAATATTTTCGTATTACATATAACATACGTTTAATTCTATAAAATATTTTATTAATGTATGTTTCCGTATTTTCTGTGACAAGCTGTGACAACCCTGACATTTTGTTAAAGTTTTGATAGTGTTTTTCTGAGTGAACGGCGGCACAAACGACACATATTGTACATATTTGGTAAGTCTTTATAATATCCTTTGAATATATGTACAAAAAAGATAATTCTATTACATTTTATTTTTGCTAAAAAAATTCACGGCCCACCGGGATCAGCCATACTATAGTTCGGAAATTCTAGGATGAATCCTGTGACAGCTCACAAATTTCCCCCAATACAACCTTGTAACGATGTTCAGTAATTTTAATTATTTTATCAACTTTAATATAAGCCTCAATTCTAATAAATAGCAAGTTATTTAGGTAAATACATTACGTAAGGTTGTATTGGGGCAAATTTGTGAGCTGTCACAGGACTCATCCTAGAATTTCCGAACTATAATGTAAATTGTCAATTAAACATTTCAATTAACTTCATATGTATACATAACTTAAGCAAATCAAAGGGAATCATGAGCATGTAACTCATTTTTCTATTTAAATTATGCTATATTTATACTAAATTATTAAATTATTTCCTATTATTTAACGTAATTGGGTAAACCCTGTATCAAATAAATGACACCATTTTTTTTGCACAATTTTATGTTATTCGTTCAATTGACAATTTTATCAGCGCCGTTTGGAGAGCAAACTCTCCTCAAGGGCGCTCTTACTCGGAGCTCAAACACACTGTTATTAAACAAATCACATATGGTAGCTACAACAGCGCCCTAACGAATCATGTAAACAGTTTCTTTGTATACCATACATGTAGAAATACGCCTATAAAGCCTTATGTGAAAATTATACTGAAAATCTTAGAATTTACGATTTTTCAAAAAAGGGTAAACATGTCAAATGCCGATTATGAACAATCAATTTATATATTTATTAACCCTTAATTGCAAAAACAATCTATCGGGCATATTGCCAGGCAGCAATCTCATCCAACCAACCAGACAAAAGTAAATAAAGCAAGTTAACTGGTCTCATAAATATTCGAATGATTATTCATCTTTATGTGAACATATACATAATAAATTAAAAGTAAGATATCATTAATCAAAGGAAAAGGAAGGGGTGGTGGAGAAGAAAGAAAAATCTGGAATAAAGCACGCTATATTACTAACTAGATGTTAAAAAATTTCAGTCGCTTCTTAAAGCATGCTAAGGACGGAGTGAATCTAACATTGGTTTGTAACTGTGTCCAGAGTTTCACTGCATGGACAGTAAAGGACGACGTAAGAAAAGAAGAGCGGGGAAATGAGAATGCCAATAAACAATTTCTGTTTGAGCGTAGGGCAAGCCCATGCTCGTATATACGCTGAAAATTTTCGGCTAGATAAGAGGGGGTGGTGGGATAGTTATGAGTATCATTCAATAGAAATAGTATGTGAATTTGGCACCTATTTGTCACATTCAACCAGTTCAGTACCTTCTGATGTGAAGGGATATGGTCGTATTTTCTCAGTTTAAAAATAAATCTTAGACGAACATTTGGAAGACGCTGTTATTTGTCCAGATGTTCCTCCGTAATATGTAAATAACAGACAGACCAAACTCGGAAAGAGCAGAGATTAAAATTTTCAAGAGTAAAATTTTAGTTTAAGTATGCAGGAATTTTTGTTGCATTTAAAGGGAGTGAAGGCTGAAGAAGATCCTTCGACTTACTTAATTTATTTGGTCTCGCGACAAGAGAGAGTTATCCATTAGTACTTTTGGGTTTTAACGGTTTTATTTTGTTGTTTTGCCATCGAGTAATATTGGAGAGAGTAAGTCAGTGTTGAATTTACTGAAAAGCATACCAATGAGGATCACTTGAGATTTCGTAGTTATTATGAGTAAGCCATGCTCCTTAATCCATTCAGAGATCGATTGAAGGTCCGCATTTAGATCGTTCAATGAATTCGATAAAGACGCAAAGTTTTTCTTCTCTGCGAAAAATTATACTTCTGTTTCTTTAACACGTTCACTGCGTATAAAATGTCATACAGAGATGCTGAAAATTCGCGAATTTTTGAAAACCCATAACTTTGTTAAAAATCAAATTCTACTTTCTATTGAAACATCATATACAAGTGTATTCCTTCGTGTCTTCAAAACACATGAAACCGGCGACGAATCCTTATCGGGAGACGTTTATGAGTGCACTCAACATTCAAGGCTATTTTGTATGGACACGGGAGCCGTGTTCAACGCAGTAAACGTGTTAATAGTGAAAGCCATGTTTAATTAACCTCACGAAAGTGTGGGTATCATCAAGAATCGAATCCTAAAGTGGAAAGGCAATGATTTAAACATCATATACAAGTGTATTCTTTCGTGTCTTCAAAACACATGAAACCGGCGACGAATCCTTATCGGGAGACGTTTATGAGTGCACTCAACATTCAAGGCTATTTTGTATGGACACGGGAGCCGTGTTCAACGCAGTAAATGTGTTAATAGTGAAAGCCATGTTTAATTAACCTCACGAAAGTGTGGGTATCATCAAGAATCGAATCCTAAAGTGGAAAGGCAATGATTTAAACATCATATACAAGTGTATTCTTTCGTGTCTTCAAAACACATGAAACCGGCGACGAATCCTTATCGGGAGACGTTTATGAGTGCACTCAACATTCAAGGCTATTTTGTATGGACACGGCAGCTGTGTTCAACGCAGTGAACGTGTTAATAGTGAAAACCATGTTTAACCTCACGAAAGTGTGGGTATCATCAAGAATCGAATCCTAAAGTGGAAAGGCAATGATTTAAACATCATATACAAGTGTATTCTTTCGTGTCTTCAAAACACATGAAACCGGCGACGAATCCTTATCGGGAGACGTTTATGAGTGCACTCAACATTCAAGGCTATTTTGTATGGACACGGGAGCCGTGTTCAACGCAGTAAATGTGTTAATAGTGAAAGCCATGTTTAATTAACCTCACGAAAGTGTGGGTATCATCAAGAATCGAATCCTAAAGTGGAAAGGCAATGATTTAAACATCATATACAAGTGTATTCTTTCGTGTCTTCAAAACACATGAAACCGGCGACGAATCCTTATCGGGAGACGTTTATGAGTGCACTCAACATTCAAGGCTATTTTGTATGGACACGGCAGCTGTGTTCAACGCAGTGAACGTGTTAATAGTGAAAACCATGTTTAACCTCACGAAAGTGTGGGTATCATCAAGAATCGAATCCTAAAGTGGAAAGGCAATGATTTAAACATCATATACAAGTGTATTCTTTCGTGTCTTCAAAACACATGAAACCGGCGACGAATCCTTATCGGGAGACGTTTATGAGTGCACTCAACATTCAAGGCTATTTTGTATGGACACGGCAGCTGTGTTCAACGCAGTGAACGTGTTAATAGTGAAAACCATGTTTAACCTCACGAAAGTGTGGGTATCATCAAGAATCGAATCCTAAAGTGGAAAGGCAATGATTTAAACATCATATACAAGTGTATTCTTTCGTGTCTTCAAAACACATGAAACCGGCGACGAATCCTTATCGGGAGACGTTTATGAGTGCACTCAACATTCAAGGCTATTTTGTATGGACACGGGAGCCGTGTTTGACGCAGTGAACGTGTTAATAATGAAAGCCATGTTAAACTCACGAACGTGTGGGTATCATCAAGAATCGAATCTTAAAGTGGAAAGGTAACGTCTTATACGATAATACCACACAGATGTCATCGTATACCTCAATTAATTACGAATAGACAACCAACTAGTTTTAATCTCACATTTAACCTCTATATAAGTTATATGAAAAGGACAAGTATGGTTTTCCAATATCTGTATGGCGAATATATCATCCCAAATGGTTGCCTCATCGGCTGTATCAATCTATATTTGGACCATTCATGCCCTCGCAGCCTCCCCATAAATAGTCGTCCTATCTCATCTGAGGGTAAAACACTTTACTTAACCTCTGCTGAAGGTTTTAGGGGACAATTTATGTGAAATTACCTTCATAACCTAACATTCGAGAAATAATTCATTAGATGTATTAGTTACGTATTTATTTGAGATTGAAAGATATATGAGAAAAAACGCTGGATGGACTGAAATAACAGTAAGAGGATAATATCTTCAAGGATATGGCCTTGCTGCTAAGACGCTTTTATTCCGAGGGTTGTGGTTTCAGTTCCCACCGGAACCATTTTTCATCGAATGGTTCCAGTCTTATTCTCACTTAAGAACTCTTTTATATAACAATGAAAGAAAAAGTAAACCTAAAAGTTCTATTTCTCTCCGAAGGAACATCTTGCAGATACAGATTCGAGAGATACAATTGAAACATTCCATTAAAAAAAAAAAAATTTGAAATGAATCCGTTTGTAACACTTTAACCAATGAAGGCTTTTTAATATCCTCATAAATTCAGAAATGTTATTAAAAGACTTGGAATCTGCAAAAAGGACAGCCTGATCATCCTAGTATTTAAATAAAAGACCAAGGAGATGTGTTCTCTCCACTTGCCCAGCAAGGGACACTGTGTGATAAGTAAAACGAATCGTATTTTTAAATATATCGGAGACCAGAGTCATAATAACTTTTCTGTTCCTTATCAGAAGAAAGATGTTGAATAAGACCGGACGAGAGGAAAAGGGTAGAAAGGCGAGATAGCGGAAAATGTGGAGAACGGTATTTATTGTGGCCCCGAGACCGGAACGAGATATTTATTTCTCTTTCTTTTTCCTTCGTTTCCTTCAACGATGTTTCTATTGTGCGTGAAGTATTGTATTGGTTTATATGAGGTTCAAAAAATATGTATTTAATACATAACACGATTTCAAAGCTATAAAATATATGGAAGAGTAGAACTATCACACTCATTACCAAAATTTGCTTAGTTAAGTCTTCGCAATATTTATGCATGACTTGCGCGGAGACTTGGACTCTGAGAGCAAGCGAGAGACGTGGATAAGAAACATTTGAAATGTGATGCTGCAGAAGGATGTTACAAACATCATGGGCAAGGCGAACTAACGTCTCAATTCTCGAATAACTTAGAATCACTTACAGATTGTCGACAATATGCCTTCGAGGAGGCCTCAGATTCTTTAGACACATTGTTTGTAGTCGAGGAGACAGTTTGGGAAGATCGTGGTTACTGGAAGCGTGGAAGGATGACGCATAAGATAAAGAATCCCAATGCGTTGGACTGGTACAGCATTCTAGTACCAATGCGTTGGACTGGTACAGCATTCTAGTACCAATGCGTTGGACTGGTACAGCATTCTAGTACCAATGCGTTGGACTGGTACAGCATTCTAGTACAAATGCGTTGGACTGGTACATCATTCTAGTACCAATGCATTGGACTGGTACAGCATTCTAGTACCAATACATTGAACTGGTACAGCATTCTAGTACCAATGTGTTGGACTGGTACAGCATTCTAGTACCAATGCATTGGACTGGTACAGCATTCTAGTACCAATGCGTTGGACTGGTACAGCATTCTTGTACCAATGTGTTGGACTGGTACAGCATTCTAGTACCAACGATGTAAAAGAGTGAAACATTGACAGGAATAAACCGAATACAACTTGACAAATAAAGTTATTCGGGATAAATGTAGACTTATGACTGGTGGATTGATTAAGATGAAAAAACTTGACAAATAAAGTTATTCGGGATAAATGTAGACTTATGACTGGTGGATTGATTAAGATGAAAAAACTTGACAAAGAAAGTTATTCGGGATAAATGTAGACTTATGACTGGTGGATTGATTAAGATGAAAAAACTTGACAAATAAAGTTATTCGGGATAAATGTAGACTTATGACTGGTGGATTGATTAAGATGAAAAAACTTGACAAAGAAAGTTATTCGGGATAAATGTAGACTTATGACTGGTGGATTGATTAAGATGAAAAAACTTGACAAAGAAAGTTATTCGGGATAAATGTAGACTTATGACTGGTGGATTGATTAAGATGAAAAAACTTGACAAATAAAGTTATTCGGGATAAATGTAGACTTATGACTGGTGGATTGATTAAGATGAAAAAACTTGACAAAGAAAGTTATTCGGGATAAATGTAGACTTATGACTGGTGGATTGATTAAGATGAAAAAACTTGACAAATAAAGTTATTCGGGATAAATGTAGACTTATGACTGGTGGATTGATTAAGATGAAAAAACTTGACAAATAAAGTTATTCGGGATAAATGTAGACTTATGACTGGTGGATTGATAAAGATGAAAAAACTTGACAAATAAAGTTATTCGGGATAAATGTACACTTATGACTGGTGGATTGATTAAGATGAAAAAACTTGACAAATAAAGTTATTCGGGATAAATGTAGACTTATGACTGGTGGATTGATTAAGATGAAAAAACTTGACAAAGAAAGTTATTCGGGATAAATGTAGACTTATGACTGGTGGATTGATTAAGATGAAAAAACTTGACAAAGAAAGTTATTCGGGATAAATGTAGACTTATGACTGGTGGATTGATTAAGATGAAAAAACTTGACAAAGAAAGTTATTCGGGATAAATGTAGACTTATGACTGGTGGATTGATTAAGATGAAAAAACTTGACAAATAAAGTTATTCGGGATAAATGTAGACTTATGACTGGTGGATTGATTAAGATGAAAAAACTTGACAAATAAAGTTATTCGGGATAAATGTAGACTTATGACTGGTGGATTGATTAAGATGAAAAAACTTGACAAATAAAGTTATTCGGGATAAATGTAGACTTATGACTGGTGGATTGATAAAGATGAAAAAACTTGACAAATAAAGTTATTCGGGATAAATGTAGACTTATGACTGGTGGATTGATTAAGATGAAAAAACTTGACAAATAAAGTTATTCGGGATAAATGTAGACTTATGACTGGTGGATTGATTAAGATGAAAAAACTTGACAAAGAAAGTTATTCGGGATAAATGTAGACTTATGACTGGTGGATTGATTAAGATGAAAAAACTTGACAAAGAAAGTTATTCGGGATAAATGTAGACTTATGACTGGTGGATTGATTAAGATGAAAAAACTTGACAAAGAAAGTTATTCGGGATAAATGTAGACTTATGACTGGTGGATTGATTAAGATGAAAAAACTTGACAAATAAAGTTATTCGGGATAAATGTAGACTTATGACTGGTGGATTGATTAAGATGAAAAAACTTGACAAAGAAAGTTATTCGGGATAAATGTAGACTTATGACTGGTGGATTGATTAAGATGAAAAAACTTGACAAATAAAGTTATTCGGGATAAATGTAGACTTATGACTGGTGGATTGATTAAGATGAAAAAAAAACCATCTTGAGAGTGTTAGGGCGTCTAGAATGGAATTAATGAAGAATAATTATCAAAACAAATATATTTCTTGAATCTTCGAAAAGACTTTATAGTAGTTTCACTTTGTGGTGCCATTTATTAGATAAAAGGAAAAATAAGTAAATACAAAACTTATTTTATATTTGTTGTGTTCACCACAGGTTTATTTTAGGTTCACAGCTAGTTTCGAAGACCTAGTTGTGAACCTAAAATAAACCTGTGGTGAACACAAGACTGTGGTCTTCATCGTCAAGACGGTGGTCTTCATACACCTGACAATAAACTACGTTTATCTTCACCTGACGATGAAGAAGGTGGTCTTCGAAATCGGTTGTAAACCTAAAATAAACCAGTGGTGAACACAAAAATTACTTATTTTTCCTTTTACGTAAAACAAATACGAGTATAATAAAAATCTCATAGTGCCCAAAATGCGTTGAAAATACTTGCCTATACAACACAAACTGCATCGGATATGGCTGAAAATTTAAATCTACATCACAGACAGTGTCGCCAACGTGATGATAAAAGATGGGCTTAGTAAAAAAATAAAGATTCTCGATATTTTTTTATCAACCCTCGTACAGTGCAAATATAGATGGAAACTGTTGTAGAGGAAGACCAAAAAAAGTGTAATTGAATCAAGTGAATGATATTTTGATAGAAGGAACTTAAAAACTCGTAGGAGTTGTATAAGAAAGTATATGGATCTAGAAGAGGCGACATATGTGCTTGGCGCTCTGTCGTTTCTGCCTACCACGACAAGGAATCTTTACAATCGATATTGGTCTCTTCGTTGAGTCATAATACAGTTTTTCAGAAACATATTTGATGGTGTGTTTGTACCGAATACAACAGTTTATATTTTCAATGCCATTTTCGTTATTTTTATGGATCATTTCAAAAAATGGGTAGAAATGTGCGCAGTCTTGTGAGCGATACTTGTTTTGGCAAAGATTAACGCGGTGTAAACACAATAACTAAGCCGAAATGTTTTGTTCCAAGATCATAAACATTTTATTTCTTATTTGATTTTTTATTTTCCACAATACGACATTTACAATTTACACCGTTTTAATGGAAAGGCGAATCATAGAGTTTCTACTCAACGATTCGACTTTCTATTAAAATGATACATTCTCTAGAAGGCTTCACCGCGTACATAATATACTATATTCTTGACGGGGGTACACTATCAGGCATGGATGTTAGTATTTTCTTTAAAAAAAAAACAGATGCTCGAAACTCTCGCGCGGTAGAAGTGAAACTTCTTAGCTCATAGGAAAAGTTCATTTTAAGCATTGCTTTTTTTCCATTCGTTAACGATTTGTTTTTAGAGTTAGGAAATGGTAATGTGGAATTTAATTCAAGAAAATCTCTCTTAATTAAATAAAAAAAATATATTTTTTTAATTTTAAATAATAAATAATAATAATTTTAATAATAAATCTTAATTTTAATAATAATATAATACACTTAATATTAAATTTATATTTTTTAATTTTAAACGTATTAATAATTTTATGTTATAATTAATTATATTTAAATAATTATTTATTTATTATTATATTATTTCTTCGGAGAGGAGTACAATTTTGAGGTCGATTTCGATGAAGATGAAATCGATCTCTAATGGTCTTGGAAAAAGTCTATTGAGGAAAACGTGTCTAGACTAAGTAGACCTAATTTTGAAGGAAGGTAAAGTAAGTATGAATAATATTAAATTATGCATGACGAGATCATGTGGAGGAGGTGAAATGTGTGTGCTTGTATTGAAAGGTTTGGAGATATGTTATACCTTCCTACCCTGCAAGGGACACGGCGTGATATGTTTGAGTATACATATAATTTGTCATAATATGTGCCAATAATCTCTCCAGGTTTTGCTGTATACAACGAAAATATTATCACATCCTTTGTTTGTGAAGGAATTAAGAGCGCGTTATTGTAAATGTTATTTATTATTATTTGCTTTCATTACAATAAATTCCATTCGATACATTAAACAATCTTGACAAAATTCAATAAAGAATACAGGCAGATTTTCCAAAAGTAAAACAAAACGAATTCAAAATAAATCACCCCATAAAGCTTTCAAAACAATAAAATCAAAATAAGGCTAAGACAACAATTTCGTTTCCACCCCTCTCATATTACCTACACGTAACTAGAGTGAGGGTTATATCTCACACCGTCTCAGTGCGTGCCTATGTATGTCCGTAAGTTCTTAAATAATCTTCTTTAAGGGCGCTCTAAAATGATATTTAAATCTAACTATTATTGTTGCGCGCTCTAAAGTTTCTTTGAGCAGTTATTTATTCGTCACTGCACTCTGGCGCTAATACCTCGTCACTGCACTCTGGCGCTACCAGATGTAATTTGTTCATCTGTATTTTATTGTTTTTTTATTGGATTTTTGGCTATTCCTGAAGTTGTGTACATTGTATTTAAATACTGTTTTTTGGTTTCAGTCGATAACAGTGTATTTTATGTTACCACCTAAAATAACTGTCACATTCCGAATGAGTAACTGTCACATTCCTAAAGATTCACAAAGATTTCTTGATAGCTCGTCTTCTTTTGGTAAGTTTTCTGCGATGTTTTTACCAAATATTTTTTTCTGAATACGAGTATATGCAGATGCGGGAATGCTCGTTATGTTATGGCTGCAACCAGCACCTTTCTTTCCTTAGACCCAACACGATGTTTTTTTTTAAAGATAAGTTTAATTAATATGTGAGGTGCATGGTCGCGCGGTAATGCACTGGACTACCGTGCGGAAGGTCGTTGGTTCGAACCCCACCCTGTGCCACTCACCTTCAATGACACAGGCATTTTTCCGTCTAATATTTGGGGGTATAAAGATACCTATGACTTCGGTCATATCTTTTCTTTAAAAGAAAAACAGTCAATGATTGTGGGTAGGAATATCGAGTTAAAGTGCCCTTGAGGAGAGTCAGCTCTCGAAACGGTGCTTTATTAATTGTCCTTTTATTAATATTACGACTTGCGTGGTCTAGTGATAAGACACCTGTCTCCCAGCCCGAAGGTTGTGGGTTTATATCGCACTGGAATCCAGATAATAAAACAGTCTGGTTTTCATTTGAGGTGTCTTAAACATATTTCTGGTTGATCGGATGAGATTGACACATGGCAATAAGCCCGTCCGGTTGTACTGTGTACAACGAAAATGTAATACAATACAATACGTGACTTCTATCTTTCTGTATAGATCAGGGACTTATTTTGTCTCTCATAACAGTGTGAATGGTTGTGAGACCAAACGGTACTGATTTGATTTCCTCTAGAACCAAATGGAAGTATATTTCGAACGGTACTGATTTGATTCCCTCTAGAACCAAAGGGAAATATATTTCGAACGGTACTGATATGATTCCCTCTAGAACCAAAGGGAAGTATATTTCGAACGGTACTGATTTGATTCCCTCTAGAACCAAAGGGAAGTATATTTCGAACGGTACTGATTTGATTACCTCTAGAACCAAAGGGAAGTATATTTCGAACGGTACTGATTTGATTCCCTCTAGAACCAAAGGGAAGTATATTTCGAACGGTACTGATTTGATTCCCTCTAGAACCAAAGGGAAGTATATTTCGAACGGTACTGATTTGATTCCCTCTAGAACCAAAGGGAAGTATATTTCGAACGTAACTGATTTGATTTCCTCTAGAACCAAATGGAAGTATATTTCGAACGGTACTGATTTGATTTCCTCTAGAACCAAATGGAAGTATATTTCGAACGGTACTGATTTGATTTCCTCTAGAACCAAAGGGAAGTATATTTCGAACGGTACTGATTTGATTCCCTCTAGAACCAAAGGGAAGTATATTTCGAACGGTACTGATTTGATTCCCTCTAGAACCAAAGGGAAGTATATTTCGAACGGTACTGATTTGATTCCCTCTAGAACCAAAGGGAAGTATATTTCGAATGGTACTGATTTGATTCCCTCTAGAACCAAAGGGAAGTATATTTCGAACGGTACTGATTTGATTCCCTCTAGAACCAAAGGGAAGT
Source organism: Odontocerum albicorne (assembly GCA_949825065.1). NCBI lineage: Eukaryota > Metazoa > Arthropoda > Insecta > Trichoptera > Odontoceridae > Odontocerum > Odontocerum albicorne. The sequence goes on from OX463860.1 coordinate 32,356,417, forward strand.
ATATTTCGAACGGTACTGATTTGATTCCCTCTAGAACCAAAGGGAAGTATATTTCGAATGGTACTGATTTGATTCCCTCTAGAACCAAAGGTAAGTATATTTCGAACGGTACTGATTTGATTCCCTCTAGAACCAAAGGGAAGTATATTTCGAACGGTACTGATTTGATTCCCTCTAGAACCAAAGGGAAGTATATTTCGAACGGTACTGATTTGATTCCCTCTAGAACCAAAGGGAAGTATATTTAGAACGGTACTGATTTGATTCCCTCTAGAACGAAAGGGAAGTATATTTCGAACATTACTGATTTGATTTCATCTAGAACCAAATGGAAGTATATTTCGAACGGTACTGATTTGATTTCCTCTAGAACCAAAGGGAAGTATATTTTGAACGGTACTGATTTGATTTCCTCTAGAACCAAAGGGAAGTATATTTCGAACTGTACTGATTTGATTTCCTCTAGAACCAAAGGGAAGTATATTTCGAACGGTACTGATTTGATTCCCTCTAGAACCAAAGGGAAGTATATTTCGAACGTTACTGATTTGATTTCCTCTAGGACCAAAGGGAAGTATATTTCGAACTGTACTGATTTGATTCCCTCTAGAACCAAAGGGAAGTATATTTCGAACGGTACTGATTTGATTCTCTCTAGAACCAAAGGGAAGTATATTACGAACGGTACTGATTCGATTCCCTCTAAAACCAAAGGGAAATATATTTCGAAAGATTTATCATTTCTTGTTCCTATTAACATAATTGCTTGATTATATTTTTAACTTAAGTCAACTTCCATCAGTCGTAAATCATATGTAAGAAATATCTCATAACCTTGATATATATTTTATTCTCAATATATCTTCATATTCTCAATATGAATACGTAACAAATAAACACGTTATTGTTGGAAAGCTGTGAGCATATTATTAGCATTTCCAAGCTTATGAGAGCAAGGACACTGCTGTTGTCCTTGAAGCTATTCGTTCCCACGGACATGACCCACGCAGATATGTTTACCACCAAATAATCAATAAGTAACCTCATGAATGATGTAATTACATTTGCATTTGAATATCTGACGACACCGCCATTATTATTGAAATCCTTAAATGTAAAATGGTGTAAACACCATTTTTTATTATGAGGGACAAAATAAGTCCCAATCTAGCATGATCTATACAGAAAGATAGAAGTCACGTATTGTATTATATTACACTTTCGTTGTATACAGTACAACCTGACGGGCTTATTGCCATGTGTCAATCTCATCTGACCAACCAGAAATATGTTAAAGACACCTCAAATGAAAATCAGACTGTTTTTTTTATCCGGATTCCAGCGCGATATAAACCTGCAACCTTCGGGCTGGGAGACAAGTGTCTTATCACTAGACCACGCAAGTCGTAATATTAATAAAAGGACAATTAATAAAGCACCGTTTCGAGAGCTGACTCTCCTCAAAAGCGCTTTAACTCGATATTCCTACCCACAATTATTGACTGATTTTTGTTTTAAAGAAAAGATATGACCGAAGTCATAGGTATCTTTATACCCCCAAATATTAGACAAAAAAAAAACAAAGACTATTTATTTCTCGTCATTTTAACGGGATTTATTGTCATTTTAAAGGGATTATTTTGCTATTGCAATAATCATATTTTTATCGTGTAATATTTAATAAATTGGTGATTTATGATTAATGTTGAATTTCTCGAGTAATATTAAAGTTAGATCAATATTTGTGAGTCTCAAAGATACGGGTAGCGTGTGCGACTTAAGGAAGCAATCACAAAAATCTTTTCTGAAGTATTTTCAAAATGTATGATATAAACACTTGTTGTGGCCATTTTTTCTGGCATAAAACGGTATGTTTTATTTTCAATTTGCGTCAATATTAAAATCTAGCGGTCATGATTTATTAAGTTAAGCCTGTCTTATCTTTTTTCTCTACACTTGAATGAAGAACCAATTAAAAGATCATCCCTTATCTCAAAATAACTGTTATTTTAAAGAAAGCTATAGCTGGAAGAAGGGTATAGAAAGATCTTTATTCGTTCTACAGTAGATTTACACAGAAGTTTTGTAGTCTTAAACAAACAAAGCTATGCTTAGGGAGGATCAAGAAGGTGTCATTCATTCTGCCGGAGACATGCTTCAGAGACGGACGTCTCTTGGTGCCTGCAACACAGCTTTACGATGCTGGAACTTCCCCTAATCCCTCCGGTACGCTGAATGATTAACCTCGCCATAAGAAAAACTCACTGTCACGACGGAAATAACAACAAAGGCCTTTGTCCGGAAACGGATCTAGCCCTAACATAAAGTGTTTGCTGGCTACTGGAGATGAAATATTCAGAAGGTCTAAGCTCGATATGGGTTGTAGTGTAACTAAAGAAAATATATATTTTAGCGTTTTCGAGTTTATATTACCAAAAGAGTCTCTCTGAGTTCAAATACGTTTTCTTTTCTGTATCAAGTAAAAACTGTTGTGTGTCTTTATATAAGCATCATAAAACGATTGAAAAATAACATTGTTTATATATCAAACTTAAGATTTCAGCGATGAAGGAATCCAATAAAACAATAATATGCAGGTTTCGTTTTGAAGATAATATTAATGTTTTGAAGATAATATTAACGTTTTGAAGACAATATTAACGTTTTGAAGATAATATTAACGTTTTAATCTAGAAAAGGTTTCATTGTGCAGATAAAAAAAATGATTCTAGCAGTCTTAATCAGGAACAACTTTCAATTTGCAGATAATATTGACAATTCTAGCACAGCCAGTCTAGAACATGCCTCATTTTTCAGATAAAAACGACGATTATAGTTTTTTTAATCAGTGTCAGCTTTCAATTTGCAGATAATATTGACACTTCTTCTTCTTCTCCCTGGCTCCATCCCAACTCACTGTCTGCGAAGACTGTTGGGGTCAGCTCTCCTCGTCCTCAGGTTATATGCTCTTCTGTCCCGGACTACGTCCCCCAGGCCGTGCCTCTGCATCAGGTTATCTTTTTGCCCCCCCCATGAATTCTTTGGTCTTCCTCTGGTTGTTATTCGAGGAAGATCCATGGAGATTGCCTGGTTCACAATGTGATCTGGTGATCTGCGTCCAACGTGCCCATACCATCTCAATCGCCTCTCCTCCATCTTGCTGTTGATGTCTGTAACACCTAGGCTTCCACGTATGCGTGAGCTTTTTATTTTTTCTCTTAGGGACACACCAGCTGACCATCTTAGCATGCGCATTTCAGCAGTTTCTAGTTGCCTAGAGTAAGAGTTAAACATCGTCCAGCATTCGGAGCTATAGAGGAGTGCGGGTCTGACAATCGTTTGGTATACTTTTCCTTTTAACTTTACTGGCATTTTCGGACCACATAGAACTCCCGTCATTGATCTAAACTTCATCCATCCCACATAATATTGATACTTCTGACAGTCTCAATATGGAACCGGTCTCATTTTGCTGATAATAATGACTTTTCGGACAGCCTCATTTTGAAAATAACACTGACGCTTGAACTAGCTTCAATCTAAATAGATTTTTTTACGCAGATATTAATTTTGCTTAAGAAAATGGCATTCTAGAAAAGTTAAATTTTTATAGATAATACTGACGCTTCAGGAAGTTTCAATTTGAAACAGGTTTCATTTTGCAGATAATAATGCTGTGTTTTAAGTGTCACCGTAGTTAAATAATTTACAAGAAAACCTATATTTTGATAATATAACATTTCTGTAAATGAAATATATCCACAATATATGTAATAGCTAAAATTGAACTCAGGTCGTCATTTTTAATGATTAAATGGAAACCTCTGCGTAGTAGGCAGAGAGAAAAGATCTCCAAACATTTTTATTTTTTTAACCTGGCGAGTTTATTGCCATGTGGCAACCTCTTCCAACCAACCAGAAAGATGTTTTTATAGGTCCTAAGTGATAACCAGACTGGAATCCTTTTTAAAAAAATCTGGGTTTCAGCGAGGATCGAACCCGCAACGTCCGGATCGGCAGACAAGTGTCTTATTTTATTTTTTTTCAACATTTTCATCCAAGCACATACATTTTGTCTCCTCTACATTCGTATACAGATATACGAATATACGCTACGCATTAATATTTAAAAATAACGTAGAATTTAAAGGAAATCGTAGGAGCTGTGTGAGAATGTGGATGTAGAAGAGATTAAGGATGTTTGTCGAAATATAATCTGGCACTCTGTCCTCTCTGCCATTCCCGACAGAGAAGTGGCATATGTATGCATGTACAAACATGTACCTAACAGCTCTTTCTAGATACCGGACTGTTAGCGCAAAGAGACAAATCGCGACGGAACACGTGTATGAATGACAGAGACGATGTGTATTACTTACCGCCGGGTACTGTATTTAATATTATTTTTAGAGATAGGAGTATAATACAATAATTTATTGCATGTGATAAGTTGTTTGACTTAAAACAGGAATTTCTAGTTAATCAGCCAGCAGATGGGGTAAGGAGAATATGTTTTTTTATCATGGCAGTGTTTTTTTTAACTGTTCCATTCTCAAACACATATATGTTATATTCTTATCATGTGCACGAACAACACACCAGTCTTAAGGTTTACGTAAATCGTACATAAAATAAAATCTTTATTCGATGTTTATGGACTAAATGTGTAAAATATGCAAAAATGTATGCATAAAAATACTAGTAAATTTCGAATATTTCAAGCGTTTTATAGTCAAAATGCATAATTTAAAGTGCAAATTCAGACATTGCAAACATTGAAATATTCCCCCTTTCCGAGCGTATTACACTACAAATGTAGTCGCACATCATTTTATTCGCATTATTGCGCTTTGTTCCTTTTTCCATACGAATAATAATATAACGTTACTCAGGGCCGTAACTTGGACGTAGATTTTTTACGTGTTTATACTGTTATAAATTGAAAAGATCTTCGGAATATAGTTTCTTCTTTATGTTTATCGTGGAAAATCCATAAAGCGCCGCTTAGAGAGTGAAATCTTCTCATGGGCGCTCTTACTCAGGATTTGAACACACTTATATATTTTGATAACACCTCCCAAAAAAATAAAGCTGCACATGCCCTTTTCAAGTGGCACACACAATTCACATATGTGATACTAGGAGGCAGACCATTCCACACTTCAGGACCAGTAACGGCAAAATCTCTATCATAGCACTCCACCGTATTAAATTGATTTGGAACAAACAATTTATTAGATGAAAAAGAAACCAATCTCAAAGTTCTACTTCTTTACGAAGAAACATCTCTAAGACGCAGATTCTACAAATACAATTGAGACATCCCATTAAGGGACTTGAAAACAAAGAGACAGATACACGTTTCTAACGATTAACATTCGGATTAATGACTGGCGGTGAAGGGAGGGGGGAAAGTGGGTGGGAAGGGAGGGATGAGACGATCTCGGTCAGCAGCGGGGAGATTTTTGGGATATATATGTTTACCAGATGTTCACCTCGATGCACTGACTCGATGCACTGAATTAGAAATTTCAAGAGCCTCCAATCTGTCCAATTTATTTCCTTTACTACTTATATGTAAGAATTTGGCATCATCGATAGAAAATGTGTAGTTTTCACGGTGACAATGATAATTTCAGAATAAATTAGAGGATTTGTTAAGGCCGATTTTGTGTTCACGAAATCTCTTTTCGAAAGATCTTCCTGTCTTTCCCATATATAAATTATCACAGTCAGCACATAAAAGTTTATGCACACCACTGTTGCTAAGTATTCCATTTTTGCCTTTCCCGTTTAATAAGGGAACCGGTAGGGTTATACCGTTACAAAAAAGTGGAATAAACAGTGTTTGATAAAAACAAATTATAATGTCTTTTAACCTCCACAGTGTTAATGCCTTAACTATAAATAATACTTTAAATAATATATAATTTAATATTGTGTACAGCTTCAGGAATACCACTTAATAAAAAAAAACAGAATTCAGTGAATTTTTTTTTATTTATTCCAATAATTCTTAACTTTCCCCCATTTACGGTTTCATTCAACATATCCGAAAATGCTCATTAATTGAAACCTGTTAACATAGTTCCACCAGAAGTTGTTTAAAGAAAAGTTAAGTATGTTTTCTAATGAGCGGAATAAGCCAGTTCTTTTATAATATAATTTGAACAAAAAGGTCTTATAAGAACTATAATATGTTGAAACGCCTCTGCGATTCAGTCATATCATTATTGGCTCCAAACTACGGAGTTGCCAAATCTGCGAAATCGTTCCTGCCAAGTCTCCGGCAGTCTCGGCCTCATGAATGGAATGGCGTAACAGCTCAAATGTGCTACAGTCAGTTGTTAGTGGGAAGCAGCGAAAAACTCGAAATGGCATCGTAAATACAAAGACAGGGATGGGAAATGAAGATAGAATGGCGAAATATTTGTGTGCGCTGCTAGGCGATAAAAGAACCACAAATTGTCTGTTTTATTTTGGTACAATTTCAAGTGTCCTTTTTTAAATATCGGAAGATCTGCAAAGAAGTAGTAGGTATTCCATTTTGGGTAGTATTTTGTCAGATTGTGAAAGAGTTAAGAGGGATATCGAACGGCGTGTAGCGATATGTAACAAAGTTAATGGGGCACAAAAACACTTATATTTAAACTGGACGGTACAAAAATTTTTATTCAGACAATATTCCATAGTAGTATTTTGATATCAACTTTAACGTATGGGAGTAAAATATGGTCATGGAAAATGACGAGAATTAAAGAAAAATACACGGTGACAATGTTTGACAAAATACGACATGAAATAATTAGGGATGATTGTGAACTTTAGGTTGATGTGTTCAGTAAGATGAGAAATAATATGCTGAGATGTTTGGGCATATAAACGAATTTAAGAAGAAAGACAAATAAAATAAATATGCAATGCAAATGTGAGTGGAAGACATGTGAGAAGAAGACATATGAAAGTATGATTAGATCAAATAAATAATATTCTGAAAAAAGGAAAGGCTGGCGCTCTGTCCTCTTTTCGTACCCCAACAGGTAGAGGGCTAACTTAATTTTCACCAGGTTTTCCCCTTATTTTAAAAGAAATTTCATAACCGCATGATATTAATCTTTTACAAAATTCAGAATATAACGAAACAACACGTCTTCTATTGAGTTTAGTTGTCATACGACTAATGGAAGAAGTATCGAATTTCAACTATAACATCGCTTAACCGTGTAGTAGGCATGGTATTTTTCTATACATTCTCTGACTTGTTCGGGCCGAAATCTTTTAGGTCTTATTGAAATGATTTGATGGATCCGTTATTTTTTATGTGTCCTGATATGGCCAAAGTATTTTAGATTCCTTTTTTTATGGCAATCGTTATTTGAGTTTTCTTATTTACCGAAATTGTTTTCCTTTATTCGCCAACGAGATACGGTTCGTGTGTCGATGCGTTCACAGTTCTAGCCTTGTGATATATTATAAGCTAGTTGAAGAATCGCTTTCAAATGCAAATGGAACTTTTATATCAAATATTGCTCTACAATTAGGTCACCAAACTAATAGTCAAAAAGTTTTGAAAGCGACCTCTATGGAGCAGTAGAAAAACCCTAAATTTTACGCCATTTTAATATTTCATCTTTCATAAGAACGTACTCAAAATTTCATTTCGATCTGTCAATTCATTCTTTGTTTACGATCCATTTGAAGTTGACGTGTCAGTGTATTTTTTAACAATGGAAAAATCTGAATATCATGCAGTGATTAAATTCTTTGTTTTGGAAGGTTTATCGGCTACTGAGATCCATGCAAAGATGGTGAAAGTATTAAAGGAGTCTTGTCCTTCATTTCTAACCGTTCACCGATGGGTTTTGGAGTTTAAGCGTGGCCGTACAAGCGTTGAAGACGATCCACGCTCAGGACGTCCAAAAAGTGCATCAACACCAGAAATCATAGCGAAAATACAGGATATGATTTTGGAAGATCATCGATCGACTGTGGATGTGATAGCTGACACCATAGGCATCTCACATGGAACAACATGGCATATTTTGGCTGAAGTTTTGAGTTTCAAAAAACTGTGTGCACAATGGGTGCCGCATTTGCTAACAATGCAACAAAAACACGTTCGAATGCGACTTTCTGAGCAACATTTTGAGCAATTTCGAAAGGATAAAAAGGATTTTCTGCGTCGATTCATCACTATGGATGAGACTTGGGTCTACCACCATGATCCTGAATCAAAACAAGAGGCTAAGGAGTGATGTGAACCAGGCACTTTGGCTCCGAAGCGAGTTTGTGTCCAGAAATCGGTCAAGAAGGTGTTAGCGTCAGTTTTTTGGGATGCAAAAGGAATTTTGTTGATAGAATATCTCCAAACTGGTAAGACAATCAACTCTGATTATTATTGTGACTTTTTGGACCAGTTGGATGAAAAAAATTGTGAAAAAAGACCCGGTTTGCAGAAGAAAAAAATAATTTTTCATCAAGACAATGCACCTGCTCACACAGCTCAAAAAACCATCGCGAAAATCAGTGAATTGGGGTACGAATTGTTGCAGCATCCACCCTATTCGCCAGATTTAGCTCCCTCTGACTTCTGGCTGTTCTCACACTTCAAAAAATTCCTTCGTGGAAAGCATTTTTCATCAAACGAAGAGGTTATAGCCGTCGTAGAGGAGTATTTTGCAGGCCTTCCAGAAAGTCAATTCCGTGATGGGACAACAAAGTTGGAAAATCGTTGGATCGGTGGAAGTGTCTTGATCTTATGGGAGACTATACTGAGCAATAAAAGTGATTTCCCCCCAAAAAAATGTATTTTCATTTCCGCTTTCAAAACTTTTTGACTAACCTAGTATATTGTGAATTGCAACGCAGTTGAAGGCATTGACCTAGTTGAATGTTAGAAATAGACACCAAGTTCACATGCTGTCTCTATTATATAATATCCTTGACTGTCCCGCCACCCCATCTTATCTTGTCGAAAATTTTCAGCGTCTTTCTAATCATGGATTAGCGCTACGCTCAAACAGAGATTGTCTATTGGCATTTTCAGTTCACCACTCCACTTTTTTTGTTTACGTCATCCTTTACTGTCCAGCAGTGAGACTCTGGAATCAGTTACAAACCAATATCAGACTCGCTCCGTCCTTGGCAAGCTTTAAGAATCGACTGAAAAAGTTTTTAATTTCTAATCAGTAAAATAACGTGTTTCATTGCTAATTTTTCTTTTCCTTTTCTCTCCACCATCCCTTCCTTTTCTTTTGATTGATGATATCTCACTTTATATGAAAAGGAATGTTCGGATGATTGTCCGTCTTTGTGGGGCTCGTGGACATATGCTCACGTATGTGTTTATAGATTTCATGGAGATGGACAGTCGTTTGAATGATTTATGCGACCACGTAACTTGCTTCATTTACTTTTGTCTGGTCGGTTGGAAGAAATTGCTGCCTGGCAATAAACCCACCAGATTGTATTTGCAATAAAAGTGTTAAATGAATAAATATATAAATAAAAGGGTCAGAATTATCAGAGATATATTAAGTTTCGTCTCCGCATTTCACCTGAAATACATGACTGACCTCTTATTCAATTAAACGCGTTATTTTAAACTCTTAAAAAAGTATTAAATTTGATTTAATATTTCTTTTTATTTACAATGTATTTTTTAGTCTGATTTCTTCACTTTTGGCCCAGGTTCGATTCCTGACGGATTCACTTCTGAACTGGTTTAACTCTTAGATCTTTTAACATTTGAATTTATGTTTTTCTGTAGCTTATATGTATATCATAATTTCTAAAAGTGCTACTTAGCAATGCAAGAATAGTTCTATAAAGCTCTGTCTTACGAAAAGGTGCAGCAAATTTCACCTGCCAATCATCTTGGAACTTTGATCTCCTTGCAATTCGTGACTATGGGTTTGATATGTCAATAGTGTGTGCTTGCTGAAGTGTTGCTGTCACTTGCTTCAATACAATAAACCAAAACAAGAACAGGCGTCTTGCATTTACGTGAATGCTGACAGTCATATTCGATGACGAGGGCGTTCCGGTGATGTGTATTCAATACACATGTAAAAATGAGCGATTTAAAATCGGAAAAATAAGAATATTCATAGCCAATCGCTTAAATTAATTAAATTTGAAGCCAAAAGTGATAATAATTGAAATTTAATTACTGATAACATAAAAAAAATATAGGCACTCGTTCACAAAACGGGCGAAGAGACCACCGCAAATGGATGCCCGAAAACTACTGAAGCGAGCGAACTGAGATTCTATTTCTTGCGTTCCCATATACCGAAGTAGAGTGAGAGCGAGACGTGAATAGCGTCGTTTCCTAACCCATAGCGGTTTTTTTTAGAATGAATATACCTACGTTACACACTGGCACACGTTTGATTGTATTGGTGAATGTATTCCCGATTTTCACAAAATATCTCTGATGTCGTCGATAAGTGCTAATTATTATTAATATTATTTTTTTCATTCAATGCGTAAATGTATTACGGAGGAATACCTCAAATCTGAACCCAGTATGAATTATACAATATTTATAGAGATATTAAAGTTTTTAGAAGCAATGTGTACTGGTTACACATCACAGGGAAGGAAGGGTTAAAGATGAATGTGAACTTAAGACTCCGACTATGTGTTGAGTAAGATGAAGAAGAGCACTCTGGTGGAAGAAAGACTAACAAACTTAATTTATTGTACAAACTTGTATGGTAAATGAAGAGCGAAGAAAGTGTGGTTGGATCAAGTGAATTTAAGAAAACTTTAAGAAAAAAGAATTCGTAGAAGTTATATGAAGAGATGTTTGGATATGTCAGGCGATAGGCAAGTCTGGCGCTCTGTCCACTCTATCCACCTCGACAGGAAAATGGCGTGATGATATGTGTGTTATTTTGTCGTTTGTTTGAGTGTGATTTTGATTCGCTCTACTGTTCATTATCTATTTTTTGGTACGACGAGCCTAATTGAGTATGCGGGTGCTTATTAAAAATGGCGTGATGATATGTGTGTTATTTTGTCGTTTGTTTGAGTGTGATTTTGATTCGCTCTACTGTTCATTACCTATTTTTTGGTACGACGAGCCTAATTGAGTATGCGGGTGCTTATTAAAAATGGCGTGATGATATGTGTGTTATTTTGTCGTTTGTTTGAGTGTGATTTTGATTCGCTCTACTGTTCATTACCTATTTTTTGGTACGACGAGGCTAATTGAGTATGCGGGTGCTTATTAAAAATGGCGTGATGATATGTGTGTTATTTTGTCGTTTGTTTGAGTGTGATTTTGATTCGCTCTACTGTTCATTACCTATTTTTTGGTACGACGAGGCTAATTGAGTATGCGGGTGCTTATTAAAAATGGCGTGATGATATGTGTGTTATTTTGTCGTTTGTTTGAGTGTGATTTTGATTCGCTCTACTGTTCATTACCTATTTTTTGGTACGACGAGGCTAATTGAGTATGCGGGTGCTTATTAAAAATGGCGTGATGATATGTGTGTTATTTTGTCGTTTGTTTGAGTGTGATTTTGATTCGCTCTACTGTTCATTATCTATTTTTTTGTACGACGAGCCTAATTGACTATGCGGATGCTTATTAAAAATGGCGTGATGATATGTGTGTTATTTTGTCGTTTGTTTGAGTGTGATTTTGATTCGCTCTACTGTTCATTATCTATTTATTTGTACGACGAGCCTAATTGAGTATGCGGGTGCTTATTAAAAATAAATAAAAAATGTAGGCATACCCATGTGTAAAATTAACGCCAGATACAGCATGTTGGGCAATGAATATTGGGAATAAATATCGAATGTACAGATCAATAAGAGAACAAAAAAATGCCAGTGATTAAAAAAGAAAAGGCAATTTTGACAGAAGGTCGGCCCGTCCAGAAAGCCAATAAACTCCCAGATGGATTCCGTGCGCATACACGTCAAAGGGGAATTCGCCTAATGGACGGACATAACCTGACATCCAGTGGTGGGATCACATACTAAATTATAAAAGGGGGCGCCATGGTAGAAAATAAACAAGTTGTTAGTTAGATTAAGAAAGGATCGATAAGATGGGAATTTTCGTAAAATGTTGAATTTGTTATGTACTATTCTTTTCCCACGAATTTTAAAAGAGTGGCGTTCGGTGTGGTGAGGTGCGGGCAGACTGACTCGAGACGGTACCGTATCGTATAATTAACTAAGTATAATTTGTTAAATTTTTTAAATCATTTTGACTTGTTTACTACTATCTTATGTGTTATTTTAATTGTTTTATTGTGTTGATGTGCTTATTATGTGGTTACATTTATTATTATGCTTTAATTTTTTTTATATTATTTAACCTGGAGAGTTGATTACTATGTGCTAATCTCTTCCAACCAACCAAAAAGATGTTTTAATGGGTCCTTAGTAAAAACCACACTGGAATCACATTTTTAATAAATCTGGGTTCCAGGGGGGATCGAACGCGCTACCTCTGGATCGGCAGACAAGCGTCGTCGTGATAGCTGATTTTCTTCGTTATGAATTAAGCCCTTACAACTTGTATTTTTTTTAAATTTTATTGTACTTTCGACGAACTAATCAAATAAATGTTGTTGAAAATGAACACTACACACTGCACAAATACACTCAACTTGACCTAAATTGTAACTTTCACGCATCGGAAGTTCTACTAAAGATATCATTGTATCATACGTCATCTTCCCTTCGTAAGTTTTCTGTCGTTTTCTTACCAAATAAATTTTCTAAACATGTGCAGATATGGGAAAATACCTGATCTAATAGCCGCATCCACTTCCTTCCTATCGTTACACTCAACTTATATATATTTATTATATAACATTTTTAATATGGCAATAACAGTGGTCTCGAGTCCCAGGTAAGAGCGTCCTTTAAGAGAGTTTGCTCTCTAAATAGTGTTGTATAAATTGTATTTTCATTATAATTTTTAGAATTAATAGTTAAGAAAATACGCAAGTCATAAGTGTATAGGATACGTGGAAGATTTAGAGTAGTGAAACGTGGGCAACATTTGGAAAAAAGATAACGTGAAAATCACTTATAAAAATAGTTTATACGTATGATAAGCTGTATGAATTTAGAGAAACCGAAATTTGTGTATTAAATATAATGTATCTGTTCTCTTTGCCTATCCCATAGGGTAGACGGTGTGTTTTTTTTATACATGACAATAAATATACATAATTTGCGAAAAAACAACAGGTAATTGAATTCGGAAACACAATTTTAATGGATCTGGGTTTGTCGCCTTTCATTTGTCGTGTTCCCAATAAACTAGACTTTTGCCTGTATCTCACTGAGGATATATGTCATGAAAAAATAAATCGATGCTTCTTTCCGATTTTGGATAATATAAAACCCCGTTGCACATTCTCATCAACCTGACTAACAGTGACATTCAACTACATATGTATACATCACGCGAAATCAAACTCCTCACACTTCATCACTCCAGACAGATCAAAACATTCATCCCACAATATACCGCACACAATCATAAAACAAAATGATAATGATAAATATGTTTGTATGCATCATCACACTATCTCCGTATTTGGGTACGACAGATTAGGCAAATATATACTTTATTTTCTGGCACACATATATTGCCGGTGTCACATTATTACACCTTGATATGCATAATCTCCTATAATATAGGCTCTCCTATTATCTATTTAACTATGTTTTAACGTTTCTCTTTCTATCTTTGTCAGAATCAGACCATATATTCTACACTAAACACAACACACTAAATCTTCACTCAATCATCAGCCGAATTAGTTACTATCATTACACATCGAGCAATAAGTCCCGGGACTAACCAACAGATGGCGTTTCTAATAACAAATTCATTCTATTATCTGTTAGTACCAACTTTTAGAAGTTACGTGTCAAATTTTCATGACATTCCAACATTGTGTCATTAAGTTACAGTGGTTTTAGTGACGCTCCTTTTGTTATTTTCAAAACAATGGAAAAAACCAAATTCCGTGTGTTGATAAAACATTGCTTTTTAATGGGAATACATAACCTTCAAACTCAGCGATGGCTTGAAAAGTGTTATCCGGGCTCTGCTTTGTCGAAAATAACCATTTGTCGGTGGTATGCTGATTTCAAACGCGGTCGTACAGATACAAATGATGCTGAACGCTCTGATCGTCTAAATGAGGCTGTTACACCAGAAAATATAAAAAAACCCTCAAAATCGTGATGGAAAAGCTTTTTTTGAAATGGGTACCGCGTTTGCTCACAGAACAGAAACAACAACGCATCAGAGCGCTGTTTGGCACTGTTTACGCGAAATAAACCAGAGTTTTTGCATCGGTATGTGACAATGGATGAAACTTGGATCCACCACTTTACTCCGGAATCAAATCGCCAGTCAGCTGAGTGGAGAGCAGCCGGTGAAAGTCGTCCAAAGCGACTAAAAAATCAACAGTCAGCCGGAAAGGTTATGGCCTCCGTATTTTGGGATGCGCATGGTATAATATTCATAGATCACCTTGAAAAGGAAAAAACCATTAATAGCAAATACTACATAGCGTTATTGGAGCATCAGGACAATGCACCGTGTCACAAGTCGATGGTAACGATGGCCAAATTGCATGAGTTGAACTTCGAATTGCTTTCGCACCCCCCGTATTCTACAGATTTGACCCCGTGCGACTATTGGCTGTTCGCAGACCTCAAAAAGATGCTCCAGGGAACAGTGTTATATTGAAAGATCTACAAAGTTTTTTTTGTAGTTCGTCTTCCTTGGTAAATTTTTTGCAGTTTTCTTAACATATGCAGATGCGGGGAAATTCCTTAACTGTGCATATGATTTGTTTTTTATGTGTAACATTTTAATGTGTCAATTTATTTTTAAATGTTTCATTTTCATAATTCCGAAAAAAATATCTCATTTGTTCCTCCTCGTAAACGCCACTGACAACCTTCTGTCAATATTTTACCGATATATATTGTATACATGGATCTGTCAATTAATTTCTCTCTAATATTGAGCAGGGTATTTGTGCGTTCTGTAAAGTCAGTGGTGTACCCGATGCGAGTTAATTATTTCAAAGGATTTGAAAAGCTCCTTTGAGAGATGCTGGGACTTCTAATGATTTTCGTTCAGAGCTTTTAGTTTATTACCTCTTTGAGGACGTGGATAAAAGATTCATAGTAAGTTTGAAGGACTTAATTGCCCTCGTAAAACAAAAAAAATCAGTAACTAATTAAATAAAAATTGCCGTGAAGCTAATTTTTTTCCTCGTTAAGTTTCAATTTCTAACATACCATAATTTTAAGCTACGTCTAGCAATTTCATTACATATAGTACTTATATTCAATAAATAAAGGGTCTTTCAAATTGAGCGTTTTTTTTTTAATTCTTGGATAAAACACAGATGGCGTCATGAACTTATATGGGTCTTGTGACATTTGAGAAGTGTAACGTATGACATTTATAAAAATGGAGTCATGTACAATACAACAACGGGTTCAAATTGTTGAATTATTTTATGTGTTGTACTCTCCGGAAACGGTGATGTTAATTGACCACCAAGATCATGTGATCTGACACCGTTGAACTGTTTTCTCTAGGGTTACGTGAAAAGTCAGGTTTATAAGAATGACCCCCGATCAATTCCTGAGCTGAAGGACGAAATTATTCGCGTTATTGTTGAGTTAGAACTGCAATTGTGCTAAAATATCATCGAAAATTTTGACAAAAGTGCGGACATTTGTGGAGCTGCAAGAGGTGGACATTTGGCGGATACTGTTTTTTTTCTGCTTTAATGTCATACATTATGCTTCAATAACCAATAAAAGGTTTTTGAAATCAAAGCAAATTGTGTGTTTCATTCAAGAATAAAAAAAAATAATTAAAAAAACCGCTCAATTTGAAAGACCCTTTATAAGTTTGTGATGAGTAAGTGTTTGGACGTGATTTAATGTTTTGGTTCAGTTTGTGATACAGTTAGAGTTATGAATGTGCTAACTTGGGGTTCGTATATTTTTCTTAGTCAGTTACTAAGTTTTCAAATATAATTAAACACATCTTACGACCCAAAGTTACGAGTTCGATTTACGAAGGTACATAGAATTATTAATCAAACAATATTTCGTAGTTGTTTAATTTATACATAGATGCATGTGAGAATAAGTCGATAGATGGCATACTAATATCAAATAGGAATGCGGATTGCTGTACGCTGTGGACATAGAAGTTAGCGAAGAATAGTTAGATCAAGTGGTACTTGCATGCGGACAATCTACAGTTATACTTTTGTTTCAACAGACAAGTATATTCTAATTTCTGCTCAATAGATATATTTACTGTTGAGGATTTCATGAATAGATATATTTACTGTTGAGGATTTCATAAATAGATATATTTACTGTTGAGGATTTCATGAATAGATATATTTACTGTTGAGGATTTCATGAACCACAACCTTAGCTGTATTACAGTGTTCTAGAATAAACGTCATGCTCGTTAATTCTATAAACCTTTTCTTTCTGGTACTGATCAATCAAATCTTCCATCTATTTAATAAATAAATAAATATAGGTTTATTGACAGCAACATAGTATGTACATAATATATTTAAATAACACTTCAAAAACACATAATTGCAGAGAATACATTAAAGACAGAAGCTATCAAAAGGTCTGGGCTCATCTAATAACATCCCCTCGGCCAAGATACACCCCACCAATATAGGGCGAGCCCAGCCACGGGGACACCAGATGTTTTTCAGTCCACAACCTTGCACACGTAGAATAAGAAGAAGAAAAAAAAACAGAAAATAAACAGAAAAATAAACAAATCAACAAATACCACCTCAGATGAATTCAAACAAACAAATAAAGGTTCCCTGACAGCAACATAATGTGTACATATAGTATATATAATAAACATATCCCGAGTATCGCACATATATACATCTTAAAATAAACTGTAGAAAACACATTTAAGATAGAAGACATTAAAAGGTCCAAACATTCCCCCGGCCGAGATACACCCGCTAATATAGGGCGAGCCGACCGCAAGGACATTTAAATGATGGCCTGTTTTTTTCCGTCTTCCCGATACTTGTATATTAAAAATCTGGGAATCCTTGTCAGTGAATTGTTTTAATTGTTTTTACTAAGATATATCTCTGAGTTCAACTGCAAAATCTTCGCAAATCTCTATTTGTTTAATAGATTGCACATTTTCATCCCTATCCGTAGTAAAATCTTGCTACACCAAAGTCTCATCTCGCCCTTAATTGACACTGAAGATGTGCGTTACCTCAATTTTTTTTATTTATTTATTTTTTCAAAACAGGCTTAGCCCAATTACTTTGAAAAATACAAGATATGTTAAAATTAAAAATAATGAAAAATTATACAGAATAAAAAATAGAAAAAATTATATAAAATAAAAAGTAATGTATATGCATGCATATACTCGTATATACACATCTATTCGAAGTCACTTAAGTTCGTTGATGAGTGCTTTCTAACGCGCTCAATCTTAGAAGATAATTTAATGTGATAAGAAATATGTCAATATCCGAAGCAGTCCCGTTCAGAAGAGTTAAGGCCCTTCCAACAGGCATAGCGGCTGGAAGGACCCGTTCTTGCGTATGTTATTGAGAACAGTTCTTGCCGGCGCAGTCTAGTGTAAATGTTAGGAACATTTAACGCTAATCTTTGTAGTAATGCTAATGAAGAGTTGGTAGATAGACTGGAGAAGCTTCAATATATTTGAATTCGGTTTATTTTTATCTACAAAAATATGATCATATAATAGAGCACACTTTCAAGGTCCTAGAATAAAGCAGCAAACTAATCTCCATGATTTGTCAACCCCTTTTGGAGGGTTGAACAACCCAAGCTGTTATCAGCAGTTGCGTAAAAATAACATTTTTCTTTCTGAGCATTGATTGTCTTTCTAATCAGATCTGATTCTGTGGATACCAAACATCATCACACATTATATTTTGCAGTTCACTTGGCTCGACTTTTGAACCATATTTCTGGTTGAATCAAATGTGCTACATCCATATTTGAGAATAAACTTCTTCTTCTCCCTGGCTCCATCCCAACTCACTGTCTGCGAAGACTGTTGGGGTCAGCTCTCCTCGTCCTCAGGTTGTATGCTCTTCTGTCCCGGACTACGTCCCCCAGGCCGTGCCTCTGCATCAGGTTATCTTTTTGCACCACCCATGAATTCTTTGGTCTTCCTCTGGTTGTTATTCGAGGAAGATCCATGGATATTGCCTGGTTCACAATGTGATCGGGTGCTCTGCGTCCAACGTGCCCATACCATCTCAATCGCCTCTCCTCCATCTTGCTGTTGGTGTCTGTAACACCTAGGCTTCCACGAATGCGTGAGCTTTTTATTTTGTCCCTTAGGGACACACCAGCTGACCATCTTAGCATGCGCATTTCAGCAGTTTCTAGTTGCCTAGATTAAGAGTTATACATCGTCCAGCATTCGGAGCCATAGAGGAGTGCGGGTCTGACAATCGTTTGGTATACTTTTCCTTTTAACTTTACTGGCATTTTCGGATCACATAGAACTCCCGTCATTGATCTAAACTTCATCCATCCCACACTAATTCTATGTGTTACATCTGCTGCACATCCTCCATCGCTATGGATGAGTGACCCAAGATACATAAAGGAGTCACAATTTGGTAATGTTTCTCCATCCATTTGCATTACGGGAGTGACAGCATTTGTGTTCTCGAATGGTAGGTACAGATACTCTGTTTTCTTTCTGCTCAGTCTCAATCCATTGTCCTCCAAGATTCTTCTCCACCTTTCCAGACTATTTTGCAGGTCTTTCTCCTTTCTCCACCTTTCCAGACTATTCTTGACACCCTTACAATGGTCATCTTAATACATATTTTCCACGAGATTCATCATTTATTTAATTTTTTGTTAGTTTTTATCGAATGTTGTTTTCATACACTACGTTAAAGACACGGCCATGAATAGCAATAATAATTATGAAACAAAAACTGGTTGATTGGAAGAAATTGCATTAAAACATTTAGTTCACCAGATTTATTATTTATAGTTCAGGCATTAACATTGTGGCGGTTTAAAAACATTGTTACTTGTTTTATTAAACACTGTTTTTTCCGCTTTTTGTAACGGTGTAACCCTACCGGTTTCAAGGCTTTCACCTCATCATCAGGGGAGTACAAACAAGTATTGTTTGTGCTTCTCTGATAATGAGGTGTGCACCTTGAAACCGGTAGGATTATACCGTTACAAAAAGTGGAATAAACAGTGTTTGATAAAACAAATTACAATCACTAGATTTATTTCCATGAAAGTGTTAAATAAACATACAATGAAACCTTCAGGTTAAAAATCACTATAAGATTCAATCAACTAACCGTACACTATTATACGTGTTATACGCCACAGGTTTTACTGTATACCTACAAAGAACATTTAAAAGTGCAGATAAGTATTTGTCTGTAATCTACTTTAAATATACCCAAATTTCTATTAAAAAAGCTTACAAAAACAATATTTTGAAATGATCTGATCATGTCGTAAGATAAATGATTATAAGACTTTGATAGTATAACATTTAACCGTACTTATGCGATATTTTATATGTCTCTTGTTACGAGTATCTCCCAAGTCCACAATCCTCAGTCTTGTGCCCCGAAGACACTAGACATTAATGTTTATAGCTGACCGTCTGACCTTACATTCACATCTTCAGACCATTAAGAGGGTGAATGGCTGGACTCGAAGCCTTCACCCCTCTCCCTTTCATCTATTATAATAAATTTCAGGCTTTTTTTCAGATTCTTAAGACATCAAATGAAGTTCTTGATGTAACCACAACACAAGTGAGGAATAATTCTTTACTGAAAATGTCCTATAGGGTGTGTTGTTTGGAATTTTTAACGAGTACACCGATACCTCGCTTTGCGGACTCTCTTTTGACGGAATTGAAAAAGGTAGTAAATTTCATGTGTCACAGTTTTGAAACAAACTTCTATAGCTTAAGATCAGACAGTGAAGGAACTTTCACTTTATATCTACATTATTTTGCGTGATCGATAATCCCAATTCTTTTTTTTATATCTTCGCGAAAAATTCTAGTTTCTTTCAGAACACGGACGTTCTTTTTTTTCAGGTGATGAGAGACTTCTTTGCATTTATCTTCGTTTGCGGTACACGCGGAGCGACTGTGGAACGAATTACCAGAATCATCAGATGTGCACCATCCTTATTTACGTTTAAGATAAAGTTAAAAAAGTGTTACGTCACCTAGAATGATCTTTTATCCTTATTTTCAATTGATTCCCTTCCTTATTTTTTATTTATTTAACACTTTTATTGCAAATGCAATCTGGCGGACTTATTGCCAGGCAGCAATGTCTTTCAACTAATCAGACAAAAGTAAATGAAGCAAGTTACGTAGTCGCATTAATCATTCAAATGACTGCCCATCAGAGAAGGTCCGATATGAGCTGAAGAGACATCGAAGAAGAATAATTAGTTTTCTTCATAGAGCACGCCATGCGCATTGAATTTGTATTTTATATGGAAAATATGAACACGATATACGGAATTTCGATTTATTGACAACTTTTTAGAAATATATTTTTTCCGTAAAGCAACGTATGAGTGTAACTAACGCAGAAAAAGCATATTCATAGAAATAAAAACCTCAGTTTTACGAGATTATCTTTTTTAAACAAATTTGCTGTCGTTTTCACTCGTAAATGTATATAAAAGTATATTCGTTGAACAAAAAAACCTTGCCCTTTACAGAATATGAACTTTCTAGAAATAATTCCTTGAAATGTATCTTAAAAGTATATTTGTTGGCAAAAAAAAACTTGGCGTTAAGAGAATAACAGTTTTAAGCCAATAACAGCCTTCTTTTATACTGAATAATGTATCTTAAAAGTATAATATATTTTAAGAATAATATCTTGACTTTAAGCAAATTACAATTTTCTTTATCTTTTATATGTATATTTTTAGATAAAATCCTTACGAAAAAGGGAATATTGACTTGAAGCGAATTACAGTCTGTTTTGTTGGCTAATATGTCTTAAAATTATCTTCGTAAATAACCCAGTTTGAATAGAGTATCGACATTAAGCCACGAATATACTTTTTAGGCATTGAAAAACCTTTTTTCGTAATGTCTAAAAGTATGTGTATGTTAAAAAAAATACTTTTAGAGAATCACAATCTTATTTTTCTGTGGGCAATTTATCTTAAAAGTATATTCATACAAATAAATCAAAAAGTATATTCCTTGACAAATTAATCTAAAAGTATATTCATTGACAAATAAATCAAAAAGTATTTTCATTGACAAATAAATCTTAAAGTATATTCATTGACAAATAAATCTAAAAGTATATTCATTGACAAATAAATCTAAAAGTATTGTATATTCGTTGACAAATAAATCTAAAAGTATTGTATATTCGTTGACAAATAAATCTAAAAGTATTGTATATTCATTGACAAATAAATCTAAAAGGTACACTTGGTAGCTTAATCATCGAACTTTTCGTTGTTTATGACTTTTTTTATGTTAAATTTTTTTAAGTATATTATTTATACTCGTAGTTAAAGCATTCAAATTGTGGAGGTTTAAAGACATTGTAATTTATTTTATCAAACACTATTTATTCCACTTTTTGCTAAAAGTGGAATAAACAGTGTTTGATAAAACAAATTACAAAGACATTGTAATTTATTTTTATCAAACATGGTTTATTCCACTTTTTTGTAACGGTATAACCCTACTGGTTTCAAGGCTTTCACCTCATCTTCAGGGGAGCACAAACAACACTAAATTATGTTCGAACTGGTACCGATATACACGCTTCAATGGTTGGGGGCTGAGGGATGAGAGAGGCATGGGACGATTTCGGCCAAGAGCGGACAGATTTTTGGGATATAACTGTTTACCAGATGTTCGGATCGATGTACTGACTTACACTTTAGTCTTGTTTGTGCTCCCCTGAAAATGAGGTGAAAGTCTTGAAACCGGTAAGGTTATACCGACACAAAAAAGTGGAATAAACAGTGTTTGATAAAAATAAATTACAATGTATTTAAACCTCCACAACGTTAATGCCTTAACTATAAACAACGCAAAAAAAATTACAAAGATTTAAGGAAAAGAATAAACATGAAAATGATAGTTAACAATAAAACTTGGTAATGAGGACGGCATTAAAAACTACGGCGTGAATAATAACTCATAGTGACAAAAATATTATAAGTTTCATAAAAATACAACGTCTTTGATGGGCAAGACGCATGACTCAAGAAAAAACAAGCCCAAACCCGTTAACATTTTGTATTATATGTTAGTTGTATACATATACAGTACAACTTGGCAGTTTATTACCATGACACAATCTCTCCCAACTAACCAGAAGTATATTATGGATGCCTGAAGTGAAATTCAGACTTCTTCTTCCCAGGTCAGGTCCCTCCAACGTTGAATATAACCTGAGAGTAGACATCTTTGTCCCTGGCAGCCCGAAAAAGATCCCCGACGCTCCTTATACCAGTCCAATCACGTATATTGCGGAGTCAGGAGATTTGCCTCCTGCCAACACCTCTTCGACCTTCAAATTCAAACTGGAGCCCTTGAAAAAAATATTTGGGTTCTAACGGGATTCGAAACCATAACCCCCAGATAGGAAGACTCCATTCTATCAATTAGATAAATGTTTCTGATTTATATGAAATTATATTATCACAGCATTCTGTATATCTGGTAACGAAGAAGTCTTGTTTCTTCTTGAGAGTATGAACTGCGCATGAAGGTCGTTATCAATAATTATTTCGCATCGTTATGAACGAAGATTATCATAATTTCGGTTTCTTAAGGCGTGCTTTTCTTTCGCACAAAAGAATGACAACACAATGTTATTTAACATAATATCAGGGCTACCAACTGTTTGCAAAATTATCTTACTTCTTTTTGTTGTTACCATCTCCTGCTGTTTGATCTCCACACCTTCCTTTTCATATACGCAGATTTCCCCTCAACTACATTATTTCGTCATGCATCTTCTACTTTTCATCCTTCTTGTCTTTCTCTAAGATTTTTTCCCTTGTATTACCTTCCTCTGTATCCTCTACCTCTTTTTTAATTTTATACTTTATTTATTTTTTTTATTTATTATTACACATGACAAGAAATATACACAATTTGAGAAAAACAACAGATAATTTGATTTGGACATACAATTTTAATGGATCTGGGTTTGTTGCCTTTCATTTGTCGTATTCCCAGTAAACTAGGCTTTTGCCTGTATCTCACTGAGGAAATTTAGCATGAGAAAAGTAAATCGATACTTCTTTCCGATTTTTGATTACATAAAAACAAAACCCCGTTGCACGCTCTCATCAACCTGACAGTGACACTCAACTACAACTGGAAACATCTTGCGAAATTCAAGTCCTCACACATCATCACTCCAGAAAGACCAAAAATATTCATCCCACACTATACCGCACACAATCATAAGAATAAAAATTAAAATCAAAACAAAACCAAAAAAAATACACAGAAACACAAATACAAAAACAACCAAAATTAAAACAACAAGAAGAAACCCACACTCACGAGCTCACATAAATCCCTTCCCCTCGTGATTCATCCTGAAAGCCCAAGTACTCAAAATCCTGTCGCAATAACAACCACGCTTCGATCGACTGTCTAAATGGTTTTCCTACCTTTACCTTTATTGAAGTCGGCACGCCATTGTATGTAATGGGAGCCAAATAAGCATATTGCCTTTGGACAAAAGATGTTTTAACTCTAGGGATGGTGAACATTTCATTAGTTGCCATCTATAGTTGTATATTTACATCTATTAATTTCAGACATCTATATTTAATTTGTAAATTTTCCGCAACTCATTATCTTGATGAAACCAAACCGTCTAAAGATTCCTTAAAATAATAATATGGTAAAAAATAAAAACTGCTAATATTTTTAAATCTACTCAAATTATATTCTCCAGTTCATCATTTCTAATCATCAGGGTCAAAAAATATTTTTTTTAAATCTGATAATTTGAAAAAAAATGTTACCTGAGATATTCGGGTAAATATTTAAATTATTCAGCTCTAGTAATAAGTTGAAGTGTAAGGACGATCTCTTTAGCAGATTATTATAAGTAAGTAGAGGTAGCGATCATCATATCAATTGGAAGGGTTCAAAATCTATTTCTAAGACATTAATTTTCATCTCGGTATCCCACCTGACACTTATTCATCTCGGTATCCCACCTGACACTTATTCATCTCGATATCCCACCTGACACTTATTCAACTCGGTATCCCACCTGACACTTATTCAACTCGGTATCCCACCTGACACTTATTCATCTCGGTATCCCACCTGACACTTATTCAACTCGGTATCCCACCTGATACTTATTAATTTTATTACGCTTACCATATACAGGTTACTACACCCAATAACATACAAAGCTTAAGGAATATTTTAAATACAAATAAGACATTTCAAAAAAGTTATCTTTGTTAAGCCGAAACTCTCATTAAAAGAAAGCTCAAAACCTCATTAAAAGCATTCCAGGAATGTTGAAGATGTCAATATTCGAGTTTCCGTTCAAAAGGAAAAGCCCGTGATACAAAAGGGAAAGCCAGTTATACAAAAGGGAAAGTCAGTTATGCAAAAGGGAAATCCAGTTATACAAAAGGGAAAGCCAGTTATACAAAAGGGAAAGTCAGTTATGCAAAAGGGAAATCCAGTTATACAAAAAGGAAAGCCAGTTATACAAAAGGGTAAGTCAGTTATACATAAGGGAAAGCCGGTTATAAAAAAGAGAAAGCCCGTTATACAAAAGGAAAAGCCAGTTATACAAAAGGGAAACCCCGTTATACAAAATAAGGGCAAAAGTTCTATTAATTGCCAGTCGAAATTGGTCAACGTTTCCCTTGAATGTTATACATAAGGGAAAGCCAGTTATAAAAAAGGGAAAGCCCGTCATACAAAAGGAAAAGCCGGTTATACAAAAGGGAAACCCCGTTATACAAAATAAGAGCACTAGGTAAGTTAGTTCTATTTATTGCCAGTCGAAATAGGTCAACATTTCCCTTGAATGTTATACATAAGGGAAAGCCAGTTATAAAAAAGGGAAAGCCCGTCATACAAAAGGAAAAGCCAATTATACAAAAGGGAAACCCCGTTATACAAAATAAGAGCAATAGTCCTATTAATTGCCAGTCGAAATAAGTCAACATTTCCCTTGAATGTTATACATAAGGGAAAGCCAGTTATAAAAAAGGGAAAGCCCGTCATACAAAAGGAAAAGCCGGTTATACAAAAGGGAAACCCCGTTATACAAAATAAGAGCACTAGGTGAGTTAGTTTTATTTATTGCCAGTCGAAATGGGTCAACCTTTCCCTTGAATGTTATACATAAGGGAAAGCCAGTTATAAAAAAGGGAAAACCCGTTATACAAAAGGAAAAGCCAGTTATACAAAAGGGAAACCCCGTTATACAAAGTAAGAGCACTAGGTAAGTTAGTTATATTTATTGCCAGTCGAAATAGGTCAACATTTCCCTTGAATAGTTATCAGGATCATAAACCATATAATTTCTAATATAGTCGGATTAGATCAAGCTATCGTCAGCAACAATAATATACAAGAAGAGACCCTCGCATCCCTCGTCGTGCTAACAAGATTATATCTCAACATAAGAAGAAGCCTTGTAGGATAGAACCATGGGTAAGTAGAGATGTATCTTTCTCTATCATTTGAGAGTAACGCATCGCCAAAGATCCACATTCTAACTTCCTACGTACCAGCGCTCTGTAGAGCTTTCCCATAACATATATGACTTAGGCCTCGGCCACACAGGTAGGAGCCTCGCTTGGTGCTTAGAGCTACGCTGCGAGCTAGGCGACATATTCTCGCAAACCAATGCACCGCATACTAACGCTATGGCCACACTAAACGCTTCACGCTACGCTACATGAAGATTAGTCACTAATAGTTAGTTGGTTAATTTTATGGTGTCACCCAGTGATTTTACAAGGTGGCGGAAGTTTTAATAACTGCTGTGTATAAAAGGGAACCTTTGTGGAACCCATCGAGTAAATTATACAAAAATATACCTGTAATAAAATCACCTTGGAATGAAGTTGCACAGGAAGCAAATAAAGATAAGGTAAGTTGTGATGAAATTGATTAGTTTTGAGAGTGACATCATTTGTTGCCTCAACCGCTCCCAAATGTTAAATGAATTTGTGCGAAGCACTTTGGTGTAGCCAAGCATAAAGTCACCTAATTTATTAGTCACGTAGTACCTAGCGAAGCACTTTGGTGTGGCCTTAGCCTTAGAGACTCGAATCACAAACCTCAATATCCTATAAGCAGACTCATACAGTTCCTCCACATATGAGAACCTACTGTTAAATGAGAACCTACTGTTAGACCAAATGAGAACCTACTGTTAAAATTACTACCCCAAGTCTTTGAGAAGAAGAAATTTATCTAAAGATCTGCAATCGTCAATTAGTAATAAGAACTTAACAATAAGATTCCATTTTTATTTTATCATAATCGTTTTTTTTTCTATTGTAATATTTGATTAAGTCACAAGTCGTGTCAGTAATATGTTAGGGCCAACTTTATTCACTTAATACTGTAGTGTTTGTGGAGTAATTTAAAAAAAATGTTTGACAACACACCTACTGTGTGCACGTATATTAAGTGTTATTTATCTTAGAATACAACGTTTTTTTTTTGTATTTTTACGAAACATTAACCATTTGTAGGTTGGTGGGTAAATATTTAGTCACTAATCATGATTATCGGTGCTCAAACGTGACATGTGTCATATGATTGAGATATCTACGAGGTTCATCCAGAAAGTAAGGTTACAACATTTATGTAGGATCGAAAAATGCTTGTATTTAATTGAAATTCACAGGATACTTCACAAATGTATTAAACTATTTTTCAACGTAATCGCCATCGAGATCGAGATATTTATGTAGTCGGGGCACCAGCTTTTGTATGCCAGTGTCATAGACCTCCGCCGCACCCACGTAGTGACATGTTGTCGACTCATCACATCACTACCATAAACTTCCATGAGCTTCCGATGGATATTCGCGGCGGTATTGTTCTGCAAAATAAAAAAACGGATGACCGCGCGGGTCTCGCACGGACGAGAGGTGGCGGGAGCCCGCAACGAGCTCTCCATCGGAAGAATTTACTGTGACTGAACAAAAAGGCCGACAAACACGCGGGACCAAACAAACTGACCGTTAGGATCCCCCCTACACGCCAGGTGCGCCAACTTTGAAACAAAAAATTCCCCCGGCCTCAGGAGCCCTTGTAACCTTAGTTTCTGGATGACCCTTGTACATAATTATGGCTAAGAAATGATGAAAAATAAAAAAAAATGTTTTACATATGCCCAGGATTGGATGTCCGCATATATGAGGAGGTAACATTAAAAGAATATCATGTCCATCGGATACAAAAAATGAGTTGATAAAGCAGATTTTTTCTTATCGACGGTACAGAGCCGTTTAACATTTTCATTTTAATGAAAAAAGTGCATAAATCATTTTAAAATCATAATAAAAAAACAGCATTTTTTCAAAAAGAATCTTGTCCAGGCTTCAAACCAATCAAAAAAGATCATGTCCGAATTGACTAATCATAGCTTTCCGATTGTGTCTAACTTCATACCAGTTCACCAGTAACTGTCAGTTTTAAATCGTACGTGCAGGTGTAATGTCATTATACAGCTTTATCTACCTACATATATTTATAGTTTTATAGTAATATTTCTTCTTATTTTATAACATTTTACTTATTTTATTGGATTAAAATAAATAACTCTACCCAATTATTTTTTGATAATTTTTTGTAAAATATTTTTGAAATCGAACAAAAAACATCATGTCCCAGACCTGTTTAATGAAAAAAGGTTAAAGTAGAATTGTTCACTCAAAAAGGGTCATCTCCATATTTTAAACTAGAATAACTAACACTAGTTGCAACCCGTGAAATATTCACGGAAGTAAAACAAATTATACATTTTTGAAATACCGAATGGAGTAAGATCAGCCTAAAGTTTTTTGGGTTCATTAATGTTTCAAGTTTAAAATAAAAAAGGTACATCTTGATTGATGAATTATTTAATTTTCAAAAATCTCTTTATACACGATGTGATGTTTTGTGTATAAACATTACTGTTGTTCAATTTAAATCGTTGATAAAGTTTCCTTGAAGACTTGTTTCAGATATATTGACTTTAGTGTTTTCGCGTTTCCGACATCTTGAAAAAGCCACATATAATTGTCTGCATTAAAAAAAGAGCATCAGATTAATAAACACAAGTAATTATAAGGTTCAATATAATAGGAAATAAATTAATTATTTAATGAATTACAATTCAAAATAAATTGGCATCGTCCCCTTTTACACAGGTTCGTTCAGTATAATTTCAATCTGTTTCGAAGTAGTAAACACAAATAATTATAAGGTTCAATATAATAGGAAATAAATGAATTACAATTCAAAATAAATTGGCATCGTCCCCTTTTACACCGGTTCGTTAAGTATAATTTCAATCTGTTTCGAAGTAGTAAACACAAGTAATTATAAGGTTCAATATAATAGGAAATAAATTAATTATTTAATGAATTACAATTCAAAATAAATTGGCATCGTCCCATTTTACACCGGTTCGTTCAGTATAATTTCAATCTGTTTCGACGTATTCCTCTCTCGCTCTCTTGTATTCAAAATTCAATTCTCGTATTCTTTCTTTGGCGACAACCGTTCGGGTTTTGGCCTATTTATGTTATGATATTTTAATTAATATGATTCGATTTTAAACAACAAATTAAACAACAAATTTTAAGGATTTCAGATATTTTTACAATGAATTATTATGTCATATATTTTTAATGCAAATAGTTTTTTGCGATTTCCCAACATTCTGATTTGGTGGACATGTTCTTTTTTGGACATTACCTCCTCATTTGGTCATAAAATAATTTACTATAACTGTGTATATATTAGTATACGATCTATAAAGGGTTAAACATGAGTCACGAACATAAGCATATTCGCCATATTATATCTTATTTTTGACGTGATAGAAATCATTTGTAATATGTGCATCAATATCACAATTGAACTTACTTGTTTCAGATATTTAAACATTTTTGTAAAGATGTTTTTGAAGTAAAACTTCTATACGCGCGATAGGGCAAATTGACCTGAACGTCACGAAAAGTGAAACGCTTAATTTAAAAAAATGTTTTAATATTTATAATTTAAATTTATTTATTTAATAATATTATTGCATATTTTACATTTAAATAAATAAAAAAATATTTAAATTATATACATTTATTATTTATATAAATATAATAATATATAAATTATTTATAACTTTAATATAACATATACTATAAAACGTATTATATTATATAATAAAATATGTCATATTATATTAAATTACAATACAATATATTAAAATATATAATTTATTAAATTAAATTTAAATTAATAATAAATAAATAAAAATAATTTAACATTTTAACCATTTCCTAATCCTATAAAAAAAATCGTTAACAAATGGAAAAAAAGCAGTGCATAACATCAACTTTTTCTATGAGCTAAGAAGTTTCACTTCTACCGCGCGAGAGTCTCACTCATCTGTTTTTTTTTCCCCTTGAAAGACAAATAACGAAGTGGCTGCGCGATTAATATTAACGAAGAAGAATTAAAAAGACATGTGGGTCCCGCTGTTTTTGTCTATCTACGTTTGGATGGCTACCTACGTTTCTATAAGGATTCGTCAGGTTTGGGATCGCATTTTACATTATTTGATAAGGGCGTGTAGCGATAGGAAACAAAGTCAATGAACCAATAAAAAATATACACTCCAACCGGACAATATCAAAATCTGCAAAGATGATAGTCCACAATAGTATTTTGGTGCCAACTTTGCTGTGTGGGAGTGAAAAGTGGATGTTGAAAAAGACAGAGTAGCTGAATAAATGCTGTAGAAATGCGTGCACTGATAAAAATACATGGAGGGACAATGTATGACAAAACACGGAATGCAATGATAAGGGATGACCAATAATTCATTGATAAGGGTACCAACTTTGATGTAAGTATAAGAGTGAAACGTGGGCGTGAAAAATGACGAGAATTGGAGAATTATACGCGGGGTGACAAAGTTTGACAAAATACGGAATGAAGGGATTAAAGATAAATGTGGACTTAAGAGTGAGTTGAGTAAGATGAAGAAGGGATGGCTTGGAACGAATTAATGAAGAAAGACCAATTAAACAGGTGTATGGTGTGAATGTAGGTAGAAGGCGTGTGAGAGGAAGACCACAGAAAGTATGGTGGGATCAAGTGAATGATATTATGAAAGTAGAAAACAAATAAAATCAGAGTATGTGTGTAGGAGAATAGGGGATGAAAACTGAATACTGTATGTAGATAAATACTTTTGCACGACCTTATTAGTCACCTTTGGCATGACCCTGCTAAAGACGAATACATTAGACAGACTCAACAAAGGGAAACCTTGAAATAAATAAATATTTTAACATATAACACAAGTTTTGAAAGTATTTTTATATTATTCCGCACGACACTGCGGTACTGGTAACATATAACATATCACCTGCATTCTGACACGGGGTCGGAAGATCGTCCTTCGGAGCCCAGCACATCATGTTGCCAATAATTCTTACAACTTATAAAAGTTATTTTTGCACACATTTTGACGTGTAATTTTTTGTTTTTCCCACTTAATACGGGGTGGTTGATAGCTAAACAACGTTTTTATTTAATTTTTGTATGAATTCAAATAATATTTAAAGTTAGACTGGTCTTCTTACGTGCGGAGTGGTAAATTTTTTAGTGTCAGAGATATAGGTGGGGAGTGCAGCTTTAGGTCGTTCCTAGACCTCGTAGTCGAGGATACAACCGCCATTCCAATGTCAATTCAGTTGGAAAGTGAAACTGTGCCGTGGAGCTAGATTTTTTTAGTGAGTGAGCCTTTACACACCAGCAAACTCACCGGCCAAACCGCTGTATTGGATTCATAGTACACCTGAAGTTAGACAATCGGAGCACACCGGTATGTTTTTTTTTTTAAGAATATACTCGTATATGACCGAACTCATAGATATCCATATAACCCCAAATACTAGGCGGAAAATGTCATTCGAGGGTCCTAATTGGCAACCTTCCGCACAGAAGTCCAGTGCGTAACCACGCAGCCATGCACCTGATAAAACCTCACGCAGCTTTAGAAAACACTTAAAGACAAACCTTTATGGGAGGTCGTATCAAAATTTGTAATGGTATATGCACACTAAATGCATACACTACATTTAAAACCGAATGTGTTACTA
Source organism: Odontocerum albicorne (assembly GCA_949825065.1). Taxonomy (NCBI): domain Eukaryota; kingdom Metazoa; phylum Arthropoda; class Insecta; order Trichoptera; family Odontoceridae; genus Odontocerum; species Odontocerum albicorne. Next base: position 32,387,881 of record OX463860.1, read on the forward strand.
TTAAATGTCAAGAACTCTATAAAGGTTTTTTTGTATTTCAACGAATGAATGAAGAAAGACTAATAAAACAGATGTGAGTGGAAAATGTATGTAGGGAGGTTCAAGGAAAGTATGGTTGGATCAAGTGAGTGATATCTTGAAAGAAGAAAAATTAGATCCTGGATAAATCTTAAAGGTTGTATGTGAAGGTTTGTAGATGTAAAAGTGGCTAAGGATGTGTATCGAGAAAGGAAAGTATACCGCTCTGTCCTTTCTGCCTACTCCAACAAGGAAATGGCGTGATGGTTTGTATGTATGGCGAATAACCTTTTACAGAAACATCAAATCGAATATAATCCTTAATTCAAAGAGTTAAAGAAATGGTTGTGATTCAATGAGTATTGATTGTTCTTCGTCTTGAATTCAATGTTGAGGAACGTGATCAAAAATTGTTTAGCATTTTCATGTGGTTATCTTGGGGAAAAATTATGCGATGGTTTTGTCATTGCCTTCCGCACCGTAGTAGATGATATAGGAATTGAATACATGTTGTAAATGTTGTGAGCCCCACTCCCAATAAATACACAGTATTTTGGGGTATAGTACCTACTAGGTACCAAAGGATATGTGCACTGGTGAGTGTTAAGTGGGGGCAGGAGTATTATAGAAATGTTTTGGAACACACTTATGTAAATAGGAGTCGGAAGGATTAGGGAAGAAGAAAAAGGTAAACATAGCTTTTATCCCTTTTATCTAGGCAGAAGTTACAAACATAGCTTTTATCTAGGTAGAAGTTACAAAACATAGCTTTTATCTAGGCAGAAGTTACAACCATAACTTTTATCTAGGCAGAAGTTACAAACATAGCTTTTATCTAGGCCTAAGTTACCAATCTCTATGACGATCTACCAAATTTAGTCATCGGGTCTACGCAGTTTTAACAGAATACCGTTTTTTCAATGCAACAAAAAAAATATTTTCGATTTAAATAACGTTTTGTCATAAAATAACCGGAAAATTAATCAATCGTTTGAGAATTTCGGTAATTGATAAAAGTTTTGACAACCGATTTTTAAGAATAAACTTTTTCGACATATAATCAATTATTTTAAATAAAATTTAACTTACCAATGACTGTATGATATGATGGCGATTCCTCTGAAACAAATTACAAAAATATTATTAAATTGTTTTGAACGCATTTTTTCTTTCAAATAAATATTTTTTTTTGTTTTCGCTATTTGACTTATGTTGTGTTATTTTTCTTAGTGCTGTTATTTTTCTTCATCATAGTGTGGCGTCCACATCGACCTTTGCATTCCTTGACAATTCAAAACAAACAAGTACAAAGTCCACACGCCAGTCATTCAACTCATTGCCGGGCGTGGAGCGCATTCCATGCTAGAGCGAGAAGGCACCACATCTGTCGCGCCAGTTCCGTATTTGAATGATACCTACACACAACATTAATCGTTTTGCGGATGCAGAAACGAGACGGCGGCATATCGCGAGCGCATTCCCGCACACATTCAAGAATGACATAAATACCTACGTCTACCAAATAAATCTCTCTCTTTCCGCATTGCGATATAAAACGAGTTTTATTTATCAACAAATCATCATCATCTCTCCCTTAAGGACATAGCTCCTAAAATAGTATAAATAGGCCAAAACCCATACGATGGTTGTCGTCGAAGAAAGAATACGAGAATTAAATTTTGAATACAAGAGAGAGGAATACTTGGATTCTCTCCGAAAGTAATTCGAAATTTGAATCTCGGTGAGTCCGTGATAACTTAACGAATTTTAAATACCTAGCTTACAATTTTTGAACCGGTGTAAAAGGGGACGATGTATAAATGATATATATAAACAAATTCTATATTTATGAATATATATTTACATAAATGTAGAATTTGTTTTACTTCCGTGAATATTTCACGGGTTGCAACTAGTCATTATTATTAGGAAATATTTTTCAGTACGAACTTTATCGGGTGGACCCGAGTGAAAGTAGGCATTTACATGTATTGTAAATTTAAATTATATTATTATTACCATCACGTCACGTCCTTTTGAATATACGCAGGGAGAATGGTACTCCAGTTTTTTCTATCTTGGTTAATATTTTCGCTTCAGCTATGTCCATATACATCTCACATATTTGATTGACGCACATAAGCTTAAAGCATGGATACTCTCTTTTTTAAAAACTTTTAAACCTACCCTTTTAAAAAATTTGATCATTTGGTTATGCTACGGTTTATTTATTATTTTATTTAACTCTTTTATTGCAAATACAATCTGGCGGGCTTGTTGCTAGGCGGCAATCTCTTCCAACCGGCCAGACAAAAGTAAATGAAGCAAATTACGTGGTCGCATAAATCATTCAAATGACTATCCATCCCCACGAAATCTATAAACACATACGTGAGCATATGCCCACAAACCCCACAAAGACGAACAATCACCCGAACATTATTTTTCATATAAAGTGAGATATCATCAATCAAAAGGAAAGGAAGAGATGGTGGAGAGGAAAGGAAAAGAAAAATCAGGAATGAAACACGTTATTTTACTGACTAGAAATAAAGAGTTTTTTCAGTCGCTTCTTAAAGCATGCCAAGGATGGAGCGAGTCTCATATTGGTTTGTAACTGATTCCAGAGTCTCACTGCATAGACAATAAAGGACGATGTAAAGAAAGAGGAGCGGTGAACTGGAAAGCCCAATAAACAATCTCTGTTTGAGCGTAGCGCTAAAACATGATTAGAAAGACGCTGAAATTTTTCGACAAGATAAGATGGGGTGGCGGGACAGTTAAGGATATTATACAATAGACAGTATGTGAATTTGGCGTCTATTTCTAACATTCAACCAGTTCAATCACTTCTGGTATGAAGTTACAATATATCATCGTTTTGGTTTGTAGACCTTTCTTAATGATCGTGCCTTGTACAGTGCTTTCACATATTATTTATGTAAATCTTTCACAAGTAGTATAGATAGATAACGGATTCGATGGTTAGATGCAGTTGAAGTGTATCCCAGAGTGCTGTAAGTTCATGGCTGGAAGCATAGATCGCAGTACAGAGGGAGAAAAGAGAAGTCTTATTGAGAAGGCCAGGGTCCTCCCATAACTGAAAAAGAATGTTCGGATGATTGTCCGTCTTTGTGGGGTTCGTGGGCATGTACTCAAGTATATGTTTATGGATTTCGTGGGGATGGATAGTCATTTGAATGATTTATGCGATCACGTAACTCGCTTCATTTACTTTTGTCTGGTCGGTTGGAAGAGATCGCCGCCTGGCAATAAACCCGCCAGATTGTATTTGCAAAAAAAGTGTTAAATAAATAAATACACTGTAGCATCATGATAATGAATAGAATTTAATTCAATGTTTCAGATTTCTTAAACTATCAAAACGTTTTGAAAACTTGAAAAGCAATAAAAAGCATATTGAAGTTTACAATGTTAAGAAATTACTAATAAATATTCACACCTTTTATTGAAAGATTCGCGAGTCCTCTACTTTCAATGTGCAGTTTTTTTTTCAGGGTATAATGGATTACATCAAAAGTTGACCTCTTCTGCACGCGCTGCACCTACAAGTGAGCTGACGAGGTCCTGACCACCGACTATCAGCGCTGCATCAGTTGGAAGAAACCAACATCGTCGCACATACAAGGATAATGAAATGACTCCTTTCAAGGCAGTACAAGCTCTGTGGACGACCTTGTCGTCTTCTGTGCCACAGGATAACCATCGTAAAGCTGCAGCCCAAATTGCAGGGGGGGCGTGACCATTTCTTATTTTTCTTATCAGTGTCATGTCAGGTCCCCCCAACGTCGAATATCACTTGAGAGTAGATACCTTTGTCACCGGCAGCTCGAAAAAGATCTCCAACGCCCCTTATGCCAGTCTTATCATGTATATTGCGGAGCCAGGAGATTTGCCTCCTGCCAACACCTTTTCGACCTTCTATTTTGCCTTGGATGATAAGGTGCAGTAATTTGTAGTGACCATTTCAACGTAATTAATTGTACACAGTCGATACAGTAAAAACTGTATCGTTCGAATGGGACTAAATTGTTACCCGGAAGTAAAATATCCTCTCATTCTGATCTCCGGGGGAGGGCGCCTGTCTGAGCAAATCATCGTAAGAGACACACTGAGAAATACAAAAAAAAAAAAACACTTTACTTTTCTAGATTCATTATTTAAATATTAAAACACTATATATCCAAGGAGACGGACAACTCCGGCAAGTAGTGATTGGTGACTGCATTATTTAGTGTGTTGGCCTGGCCTATTATCAATATTGGCAGTCGAACGGGCCCAGTCTTGACATTAGGAGAGCAGTGCACCGAGTTGTATTAATAAAATCGAGGTCAAATCAAATATCACGGTTTATTTTAAAACGTTTGTTTTCTCCGTTCATTCCTATAAAAATGATCGATTTTACAAGTATCGGGGTAACGTTTTACTCGTATTGCATGACACTTTCATTGTACTCTCGTCTTCATAACGTTCTCAATGTTATACGAGTATGAAGAAGAAAAAGTTCATTATTACTCTCAAATGATATACAAATTCCAAAAGATCTTTTTAATATATCTACTTACGTGAGTGCGGTTTTTACCCTTGGCTCTAACCTACGAGTTTATATCCTTGGCTCTAACCTACGAGTCTCTACCCTTGATTCTAACCTACGAGTTTCTACTTTTGGCTCTAACCTACAGGTTTCTGCCCTTGACTCTAGCCTACGAGTTTCTACCCTTGGCTCAAACCTACAAGTTTCTAGCCTTGAATCTAACCTATGAGTTTCTATCCTTGGCTCTACTACGAGTCTCTACCCTTGACTCTAGCCTACGAGTTTATATCCTTGGATTTAACCTACAAGTTTCTACCCTTGGCTCTAACCTACGAGTTTCTACCCTTGACTCTAGCCTACGAGTTTCTATCCTTGGCATAACCTACGAGTCTCTACACTCTAGCCTACGAGTTTCTACCCTTGGCTCTAACCTTCGAGTTTCTACCCTTGGATCTAGCGTACGAGTTTTTTTATAAATATGTTGAGATACTGCCTTTTAAGATTGAAGAATCGATCCAATAGGGCAGGGTATTAAAATAAAGCTTTTGCCGTTGAGAGACCTGTGGCGTGGAAAGGTCTACCTCTTAGCAAGATGTGGCATGTGGAGTTTTAGGAAGCACCTGAAGTTTTTTTCCGATTCTTGGATAATAGAGACATTGGTGCGTCTTGCAGTTAATGGGATATGGAGCATCCGCCTCCAACACTACATCTCGAAGACATATATCATGTTTCTTGTCCTCTTTCTCATAACATAGTCTACATTTTTACTCCATACAGTTCATATGATTAAAAAAATCCCATTATTTAAAGGAGAAATCTATATAATGGGGAAATTAAAAAATAAAGTAAGTCTCTGAAATACATGAAGAGAAAGGGTAAACCCATAAGCAGAATATATTGCGAGATGTATGGTTTTAGAAGAAGCAAAGGCAGTGAGTGTGTGGATAAAAAAGCGTGGTGATCTGTCTTTGTTACCTACCTCGAAAAAAGCAATGCGTGATAGTTTGTACGTAATATTTAAATACACATACCATACACAGACAGTCATATCACATGATTACTTGAAATATTTATCTTCGGCTTTTTTTTTAGAATCAAATGTATCCGATTATAATAAAAATAAGGATTTGTTATAGGAAGTGAGTACCCCTCGCTGTCTCTCAGCCTCCATAAAATCGTGTTGATTCACCAAAAAAACAAAAGACAGGCCCGGAGTACTCCTCTATACATACGACCCTTGGGTTTACGGCAGATTTGGATGCAGACCAGGCGTCGTAACTTAGAACACTGTCATTTTAACGCATGTCGAGATATATACTGCACTCATATACTCGTAGTACTACCCAGAATATCCACATTTCGCCTTGTTTAAAATCCGCCGTGACGTAGTTTATAGGACGCATGGCTTTTGCCTTGGAATATGGGGCTCGATTGTCGATGGTATCAAAAAAAATGTCGTCCAAAAGCATCATCTCTTTGAAATATTTTTCAGAGTCAAAGTCAAAAACTGGTGTAATTTATTTTTAACAAACACTGTTTATTCCACTTTTTTGTGACGGTATAACCCTACCGGTTTCAAGGCTTTCATCTCATCTTCAGGGGAGCGCAAACAAGTCTTGTGCGCTCCCCTGAAGATGAGGTAAAAGCCTTGAAACCGGTAGGGTTATACCGTCACAAAAAAGTGGAATAAACAGTGTTTGTTAAAAATAAATTACAATGTCTTTAAACCTCCACAACGTTAATGCCTTAACTATAAACAACATAAAAACTGGTGTTAATGGAGAAAATCGTATAATTAAAGAACAATTAAAATAGTGCCGTACAGAGAGCAGCGTCCCATCAAGGGCGTTCTGACTCAGGATTTGAACCCATAATTAGTGAAATATTAAAAATAATACAAAACTTAAAAAACACCGAGTGTATGACAGGAAAGTGGTGGTTACGACCATTAAATTGGAAACGTTACCATATCCGCATATCTAAAAAAAAAAAACATACCAAATATATGACATCCAAGAAAAGGGTTGTCTCAAAGTGCTTCCTTCAGCTGGATATATCACACGTATCTCGAACATTTAGCGGCAGGCCATTTCATGTCATAGCACTATTTCAATCTCATCACTATCCACACAGTTGTGGGAGACAAAATAAGCCATCATCGAGAAGAACGATTTTTTTTAAATTTAATATGAAGCGATCTCATTATGCGACGAAGAAGAAATTGGCTAAAGGGACTCCTCCGCCGACGGCGACACACCTTTGTGTTAAAATAATAGAAGCAACGACGGACTTAAAAAATATAAAAATAGAACTCGAGATTTTATATCAACCTAGTCGACATAAAGTCTCGAGTTCTATTCAACTAATTGTCTTCAAATTTAGCATAAAACTTTATTAAATGTTTTTCTATCGTTCCTACCTTGTAAAAATCAAAATATTTTATTTACTATTTTTAAAAAAATTTAAAATTTGGAGAAAGTGTAAAAAATTTATCCTTTGTTTAGACTGCCGCTATTTTACGGTTTTTTTTTCTTTGGTACCAACTATAAAAAAAATATGTTATATTAAGAAACTGTGTATGTTTTTTGTTTTAAATTTACATAAGGATTTTAATCATGTCGACTAGCTTATCCCCATTTTTTTACGACGAGATATAACAGTTGATAACATCTTGAATAAAAAAAAGGTCAAACTTTTTTTTGTACCTTCTCAAATCATCAATAAATAAACTGTAAAAGCTGTATAGTAGAATACCGCCTTAAAGCCAAAAGTTACCAATACTTTTGCAGAATCCTTAGAATACAGTTAAACTATATTTTGAGCCTCTAGATCGGTCCGAAGATAAACCGATGTAAGGGTGAGTGGAGATCCCTTCGGAAATTATTGACTCAATTATCATCGCAGTACCACAGAATATGATCTGAAAATCAATCCAGTTAACTGCAACCAATACAACATAGTGAAGGGACAAGATCGAAGGTGGAAAGTTTACATGTAAAACTTCCATAGCTAGAGAGAAATTAGATAGTCTTATAGCTTGAATACGTCAGGAAGCCGAGGCATCCCCTAATGCAAGGGAAAAAATAAATATCTTACTTGCCGCGGAGGATGATGACCTACGCTGTGGTCAAGTTGATGTCTGATCCTCGAGACGAGCTTTAAGAATCCGCCGAAAAGTCCGAAGGCCCTGACAAGGGGTGGAGGTGGAAGTCACCTATTTTAGCTGGTTTACCTCTAGATCCAACAGAGCGATCATCGTCAAGTCTGAGAATGGTTATGCCGAGCATATCCTATAAGTCTTGGCGATAGCCAAACCCACCCATCGTGACCCATCGATCAACCTCCTTTAGGCAACTGAGATCGCAGTATATACTGTGGATTTATTCAGATGGCTGCAAAAAATTATAACAGAGTTAAAAAACAAGATTGAAGCTAAGAAGTAAGGTATTTTTATTACTATTATATAAATAGTCATGGTACCAGCAACGGCATAAAGCGAATTTTAATATCCTGTCCTATTGGATTGGAAGTGTGTTATGAATGCGAAACGCCGTGACTCGTGGATATCCTGTACGGCCATACCCGATTACATAAGTCTTGTGGCAAACATTTGACAGCCTTCGAGATATTGATTGAGCCCCGGCACTGTGATGGCCGATGGGTGATAGGCAATGGGCTGGCTGCCTTACATCACTGGGGGTGGACCGTCATGTTGTGACGTCCCTTGGAGAGTTTACCCTCTAGGACAGGGCCTGTGCTGTTATCCGTGCAGCCCCTTCAAACAATGTAGTAGAATATTTAACATGAAATTACTTTTTCATTCAACTTATTAAATTTAATCACACCTATTTCTACCTCCAATACTGAGATTATCTTCAGGAAGAATGATATCGGTTTGTAACGAAAGCAATTAATAGGTTTAACTTGTGCTATATTTCATTAGAAGTACTCTTATGTGTGGTTTGTTGTACGCAACGAATAATTTTAAAGACAGATAAACTTATTAATAGAGTTCAATAATTTATATGTCAAAGACAAGAAAGAAAAACAACATATACGAGTTGGGATCTACAAAATCGAGTATGCTTGTGTGCATCAATTGAAATGACACAGAGGGACATTGGCACTAGAATACAATATCACTAGCGTTGTCTATTTAATAAAAAGTAAAATGCGTGGTTAGTAGAAGAATGAAACTTCAAAAATCGGACAAACCGTAGGAGTTGTATGAGAAGGTATATTTATTTATTTATTTAACACTTTTATTGCAAATATAATCTGGCGGGCTTATTGCCAGGCGGCAATTTCTTTCAACCAACCAGACAAAAGTAAATGAAGCAAGTTACGTGGTCATATAAATCATTCAAATGACTATCCATTCCCACGAAATCCACAAACACATACGTGAGCATATACCCACTATAGCGGGTTGCTTATCTTGATACGTCGTGATGATTTTGATTTGTATTTATTTAAATATAAATACTCAAGAATGCGGATGAAAGCGAAAGTGGACAGCGGGCAATCAATAACAAGTCTTGACAGTTGAATGAACAATAATAATATTTATTTCTCGGCATGCGGGTAATTTATACAAATGAGTGAACCAGTTCGCGATACATATTCTGTCTTACTCTAGCGCGTGCATTGGCGGGTAGATATTTATTTGTATTCGTAGATGGCTAGACAGGTCGCAAATACTATAAAATAGTAAACATTGTTGTTGTTCCTAGCGTGTGACAATCTGTAAATACTTCATCGGTCATTGACCCTGTATGTTTACTATTTTAACAATAATTAATTTAATTTAATTATGTTTAACAATTCACTTATTTATTTTGACAATTAAATATTTATTTAGGTAGGTATCCTACATGGCTCCCTTCCTAGTGAACGTAGAGAGCGCGTGCCCTACGTGAACGTTAGGTTTCCGGTGCATCTGACGCCTGGACTGGTTATCCGTTTCCCGTTGTCGAAGTAGGTACGTGGATAACAGCAGCGAGTGGCGTTTTTTCCCAGATCTGTCGTTCAGATGGGTGATGCGGAAGCGGGGGGTAGGTTTGGTCGTCTCTCACTAAATTTGGATTGTCTGCGGTGCTTGGTTGGTCGTTGCGTTGATCGTCGATGATTGGTTGTGTGGATCAAGTTGCAGATGGCGTCCGCGGTGGAAGGTGGATCTGCAGTTGCTTGATGATGGTGGTGATGTTGTAGATCAAGTTGCAGATGGCGTCCGATGAGGAAGGTTGATCTGCGGTTGCTTGATGATGATGGTGATGATGTAGATCAAGTTGCAGATGGCATCCGATGTGGAAGGTTGATCTGCGGTTGCTTGATGATGGTGGTGATGGTGTAGATCAAGTTGCAGATGGCGTCCGATGAGGAAGGTTAATCTGTGGTTGCTTGATAATGGTGGAGTCTGCGGTGCTCGTGGCTGCAGCGTGGTTGTAGCGTGGTTGTAGCGTGGTTGTATCGTGGTTGTATCGATGTCCGTGGTTGTATCGATGTTGTAGCGATGCTTGTCTGCTCCAGCATTTTGTCGGTCAGTAGTTCGTCGAGGGAGGCAATCCTGTAAATCGTGTAGCTGATCGCCAGGACTGACCTCACATGAGCTGGCGTCGGGCTCGTCCACATCAGATGTAGTGTTGTAATTGAGTGACGGCTATGGTGTCCTTGCTGGCGTCGTGCTTGACCAATTCGCCGGGGAGTAGAATCTTGACGGTGGTCTGGATCTCTCTGCTGGTGATGATGTTCATCTTGTTGTAGTGGGCGAGGCGGTTGGCGTTGGCGGCGGTGCGCTCGAAAATCTCGTTGACGAAACTGTTCATGATGCTCATCGCGTTGCTGCTGATGCCGGTGTCGAGTTGCACTTGTTCGGTGTTTATCGAGTCGGCAACACTCGATATAGTCGAGGTACGTATTCAGTTTTCGTGCGGGGTCACCAATATAGCGGTTATCGTTATCAATGTAGCATGTGTCCTATTAGGACGTGCTGATGATTTTGATATCGACATCGCTATATTCGTTTTAGTCGATTCTGCGTTCCTTCTCGTTCAGGGTCATCGATGTAGCGGGTTGCTTATCTGATAAGTCGTGATGATTTTGATTTGTATTTATTTAAATATAAATACTCAAGAATGCGGATGAAAGCGAAAGTGGACAGCGGACAATCAATAACAAGTCTTGACAGTTGAATGAACAATAATAATATTTATTTCTCGGCATGCGGGTAATTTATACAAATGAGTGAACCAGTTCGCGATACATATTCTGTCTTACTCTAGCGCGTGCATTGGCGGGTAGATATTTATTTGTATTCGTAGATGGCTAGACAGGTCGCAAATACTATAAAATAGTAAACATTGTTGTTGTTCCTAGCGTGTGACAATCTGTAAATACTTCATCGGTCATTGACCCTGTATGTTTACTATTTTAACAATAATTAATTTAATTTAATTATGTTTAACAATTCACTTATTTATTTAGACAATTAAATATTTATTTAGGTAGGTATCCTACACCACAAAGACGGACAATCACCCGAACATTATTTTTCATATAAAGTGAGATATCATCAATCAAAAGAAAAGAAAGGGATGGTGGAGAGGAAAGAAAAAGAAAAATCAGGAATGAAACACGTTATTTTACTGACTAGAAATTAAGAGTTTTTTCAGTCGCTTCTTAAAGCACGCCAAGGACGGAGCTAGTCTTATAATATTGTATACGCCTTTTTTACATCCATAGGTATATGTATGGATGTAAAAAAGACGAAGGATGTTTGTCAAAATAGGAAAGTTTAGCGCTGTGTTCTCTCAGCCTGTCCCGACAAAAAAAATCACACGATGATATATATATATATATATATATATATATATATATATATATATATATATATATATATATATATATATATATATATATATATATATATATATATATATATATATATATATATATATATATATATATATATATATATATATATATATATATATATATATATATATATATATATATATTCGTATAGACGTATGTATTTTATTTCATTTGAAACTATAAACTTTCTTAATATTTTCTTCAGTAAAATACAGGCTAAAGCCTAGTTTACTAGGGACACGATCAATGACAGGTAACAAACCTTGATCCATATAAATTACTTGTTAGAACATTGTTGTTTATCTTGTTTTTCATACATGATGTATTCATACAATCACTTATCATGTTAAAAAATAAATAAATTTTGCAAACGAAGGGAGACAAATTTTTAATGTGAGTTCTCATATTGACTGACATAGGATTATAAAAAGGTCTTCATAAAAGATTGGATTGCATAATTAAAAATTTATTAAAATAATAAAGAGAGATTGATAATGTTTAACTTCGAACCGCCCCTGCTAGAAAATAGAAGAATTGTCAAACACTTGATAACAAGAGTAAGAAAATATTTTATGAGAAAATAAAACGTAGAAAGTGGACGCTTTTGGGAAAAGTCGAGGATTGAAATTGTTAAAAAATGTATTCGAAACACTTGGAAATTGTATAATATATCAGAAGGAAGAAATTTCTTCTTATTTTAGAAATAATCCGAAAATACAATACAAAATGAGGGTTTCAAAAGAATATATAAGAATTATCATTCTCATCACGCTTCGCCTTAAATAAATACTAAACACTAGATACTAAATATTGATTAATTTGTTTATTGAAAAAATAATATTTTAAATAAATGTAGTGCAAATTTGTCCTAGCTTCCTTAAATAAGGGATTAAGGGGTTTAATTTCCTTACTACTACATATAAGAGTAGTTTCTCAGATGATGGAAGAGTAAAGAGGAATACCGAGTAGCGTGTAGTGATAGGAAACAAAGTCAATGAATGGGATACAAAAAAATATACGTATGAAATAAAAAATATGCGTATCCAGAAAGTAAGTGTACTGAGGCTCTCACGACCGTATGGATTTTATTTTCGACATGTTGGCTACACTTCCATGTAGCCTGACCCTTCCCCTCTGCAACGAGACCGGTTTGAGGTCAGTATGTTGAGAAGTGTCGATGCGACAACACGTTTCGTGAAAAATCTCAACCCCATCTCCCGCCAAGTTGAATCGAGTGGAGGCCGGGCAAGAGTTTTTGAGGCGCTGCAAACTCCATGGAGATGAATTTCTCCGCTCCATCGTTACTGGAGATGAAACTTGGGTTGCACACTATACGCCTGAAACCAAAAGGCAGTCTCAACAGTGGCGTCACACCTCTTCACCCTCCGCCAAAAAGTTCAAAACCACAATTTCAGCCAAGAAAATCATGGCATCCGTGTTTTGGGACTGTCAAGGCATAATTTTAATTGAATATATGCCTCAAGGGGAGACCATCAACTCTGCAAGATACTGTGAGACCCTAAAAAAATTGCGGAGGGCGATTCAGAACAAGAGGAGAGGCATGCTGACAAAGGGAGTTTGCCTGTTGCACGACAATGCCAGACGGAACTGCTCGCCTCGTTTAAATGGGATGTCCTGAACCATCCCGCGCATTCCCCTGACCTTGCACCTTCAGATTACTATCTCTTTACCTCCCTAAAGCTGTACATGGGTGGAAAAAGGTTTTCAACCGACGAGGAGGTAAAGGAAGAGGTGGAGAAGTGGACGGAGGGCTTGGCGGGAAACAACTTCGAGGAAGGTATCAAAAAGTTGATACCCCGCTTCACCACCTGCATTGAGAGGAATGGCGACTATGTCGAAAAATAGCTTACATATGTACTACGGTAACCACGTAATTTTTTTGTTTAAATAAAAAAAAATGTAACCTACAAAAATTCAGTACACTTACTTTCTGGATATGCCTCGTATATTCAAACTGGACAGAATCAAAATCTGCAAGATGATAGTATTTTGCTGCCAACTTTAATTTATATGAGTAAAGTGTGGACGTGAAAAAATACTGATAGTAGTAAATAAATGCTGTAGAAATGCGTGCATTAAGAAAAATACATGGAATAACAATGTATGACAAAATACGGAATGAAGTGATAAGGAATGAATGTGAACTTAAGGGTGATGAGTTAAATAAGATGGAGAAATGCACGCTGGATTATTTGAGTGTGTGGAATTATCATTGTCGAAGAAAGACTATCAAAATATGTAGTGCAAAAGTGAGTAGAAGGAGTGTGAGAGGAAGAACAAAGAAAGTGTGGTTGGATCAAGTGAATGATATTCTTAAAGAAGGAAACGTAGGTCAGAAAAATCGTAGATATTTTATGACAATATGGATGGATTCGGAATAGGCCAAGGATATGGTGGGCCTATTGCTACGTAGCAATTTCTTAAACTAACTACTTAAAATCCCAGATTAGAATCCCTTTTTAATAAAAATTGGATTCCATCGAGAATCAAACCAGCCTCCCCTGAGCTGAAATTCAGGCGTCTTACCAACTAGACTACGGAGATCATATTTTTAAGCTGTATCACTCGTTTGGTGTTCTTTTTCATCATGTCTTTATTGTATTTTCAAATTTATGCTAAACTATTGTAAAATCAGTTCATAATTGTGTGATTTTTGATCCATTTAATGAAAAAATAGTTCGAGCTCTTGTATCTTCAACATAAAATATATCTTAAGTAAATTTTGTAAACATAATGTAAGGTGCATTATGTTTACACATGGTGGGTAGGTTGATAGATATATTGAAACAATGGTAGATAGAAATAGGAGACAAGGTAAATGGAGCGCTTTACGTAAATAACCCTTCCTTTCCTGTGATCTGTAACTAGTACACATTGCTTCTAAAAACTTTAATATCTCTATCAATATGATAAATACTGGGTTCAGATTTTAGGTATTTCTTCGTTATACATTTACGCATTGAATGAAAAAATAATATTTATAATAATTAGCACTTATCGGTCACATCAGAGATATTTTGTGAAAATCGGGAATAAATTAACCAATACAATCAAACGTGTGCCAGTGTATGACGTACGTATATTCATTCTAAAAACCACTTTGGGTGAAGAAATGACGCTATTCCCGTCTCACTCTCACTCTACTTCGGTATATGGGAACGCAAGAAATATAATCTCAGTTCGCTCGCTTCTCTCGCTCAGTAGTTCGCGGGTTTTCGTTCGAGGTGGTCGCTTCGCTCGTTTTGTGAACGTCGGCCGATGTTTTTTTTTCATGTTTTCAGCAATTAAATTTCAATTATTATCACTTAGGTGGTCGGCAGGAGTATCACTGAAAGATAAAATTAAGAGCTCACGCATTTGTGGTAGCCTGGGAGTCACTGACATAAATATAATAGTAAGCGGGAAGAGCGACTGCTGAAATGGTACGGGCAAATAAGACAGAGACCACTAGACCATAATGTTAATCAATCAATGTATGTGGATCTTCCTCGACAGTCATCCAGATAAAGATCAAAGAACTCCTGGATGACTCAATGCTCCAAAATCTTGCAGAGGAACGGCTTAGATGAAAGCGACACCCAGAACCGAAGAATATACAGCCTGTGAGCGAGAAGAGTTGACCCCAACAGTCTACCTAGGCAATGAGTTGGGACAGTGTCAGGAAGAAGAAGATATCTAACACTTAAAAGCAGACCATTTCCCGCTATAGGACCAGCAACTGTAAAAACCCTATCATAGCCAATTTACATCTCAAATCCATTCTCTGGCACTATCATCGAGATGAAGGAAAGATGCAGACTCAGTAGAGACACATGGCACGCATGGCAACTGATCAAATGTTCACCTCCATAGGGTCAAAACATGTTTTGTCCAAAGGCAAAATGCCTATTTAGCTCCCATGACATACAATGGGGTGCCGAATTCAATAAACGTAAAGGGAGGAAAACAATTTAGGCAGTCGATCGGAGCGTTGTTGTTATTGCGACAGGAGTTTGAGTACTTGGGCTTGCAAGAGGAATGACTTGTGGAAGAGGTTTGTGTGAGCTCTTGAGCGTGGTGTTTTTTGTTGTTTTGTATTTATATTTTTATATATATATGTTTTGTATTTATATTTTTATGTATTTTGTTTTATGTTTGTGTGCGATATATTATGGGATGAATGTTTTAGTCTGTCTGTACTGATGAAGTGTGAGGAGTGTGATTTCGCGTGATGTATACATATGTAATTGAGTGTCACAGTTTGTCAGGTTGATGAGAATGTGCAACGGGGTTTTATATAATCCAAAATCGGAAAGAAGTATCGATTTATTTTTTCATGCTATATGTCCTCAGTGAGATACAGGCAAAAGCCTAGTTTACTGGGGACACGACAAATGAAAGGCAACAAACCCAGATCCATTAAAATTGTGTGTCCGAATTAAATTACCTGTTGTTTTTTCGCAAATTATGTATATTTTTTGTCATGTGTAAAATAAATAAATAAAAATAATACCCGACCCTAATGGATGGATTCGAAACAATCAACCAATTCGATGAAGACGAAATTGACTTTGAACTACTTCTTTCTAAAGGAACATCTCTCAGTTACAGATTTAAAAAATATGATAATATAGAGACCCATTACGGATATTTTTACAATGTATTTCGCAAAGTTCAGACTTCGACTCTTCTAGAGTCTTTCTATCAGTTTTTTTAGTTGAATAATCTCACATAAATTTAAAATGCTCAATTTGCTAGAAACTTTAGTTAAATAGTGAAGATTTCCTCTTGAAAACTCGAGAGAATTCGAGAGGAAATCTTCACTATTTTACAATTCGCAGTTTGCAACTAAAGAAAAGAGAGCGACAACCTTGACCTATTTATTGATTCTGACTGAAAGGGTTAATGACAAAAAAAGACTACAAGGGTTGTTACTCAAAAGTTTTCGGTTCGATTTTCGATGATATTTATTTATTTATTTGACACTTTTATTGCAAATACAATCCGGCGGACTTATTGCCAGGCGGCAATCTTTTCCAACCAACCAGACAAAAGTAAATGAAATAAGTTACGTGGTCGCATAAATCATTCAAATGATTATCCATCCCCACGAAATCCGTAAACATATATGTACGTGAGCACATGCCCACGAACCCCACAAAGACGGACCATCACCCGAACATTCTTTTTCATATAAAATGAGATATCATCAATCAAAAGGAAAAGAAGGGAGGGTGCAGAGGAAAGGATGATAGACAAAAAATAAATAAATATCAGTCAGTTGAACAAACATGACTGATAACAATACTCTCACGCATTGTCAGTGGCCTGAGTCTTACGGTAAGCAACATAGAAGTGAAAGAAATCGTAGGAGCTGTTTGAAAAGGTGTATATGTAAGATAGTAAAATCTGGAGCTCTCTGTTCTCTTCCTACCCCGACAAAAACAAAGTGTGATGGTATATACATACGTGTAATAGTTTTATATTTTAGGAAAAAAAAAATGTTTTTAAGACATGAAATTAAACACAATGTCAAAAAAAATGTGAAAATCGACGATGGTATAAGTTTGCAGAAACAGACCAATTTTGCAATGTCATATAAAATTCAGGTGCACAAAATGTTCTTCAGGTTTCCATTGAGATTATTCCATCTGCTCCAGATTCTGTGATTTATGTTAAAAGAGTGAGGAATTATTTATCATCGATGAATAAAAAAATATACTTTTGGCACAAACTGACATGGCTTTTTACGTTTATATAGATTTTATGTTGTTTGAATAAAAAATATTTTATTTCCTTTTAGTAAAACTCTTCAACTCAGGTTATAATTTTTTAATGGAAAATAATGTAAAAAAATCAGAGAGTATCAAATCATCAATGATTTGCGAAATAGATTTGATTTACTAAACGCCATGTCTTAACCGAGTCCAATGATTTTTTCGTTTCTTTTCCTTCGAGAAACTTTTCCGCTTTTATATCGCTTTTTACATTTTTAAGCTTAATCTGTAAATAAAAAAAATATAGGTTTATTGTTAGCGACATATTATGTACATAATAACATACATTTAAATATACTTCAAGAACACATAATTTTTTTTTTATTTTATTTATTATTACACATGACAAGAAATATACACAATTTGAGAAAAAACAACAGGTAATTTGATTTGGAAATATAATTTTAATGGATCTGGATTTGTTGCCTTTCATTTGTCGTATCCCCAGTAAACAAGGCTTTTGCCTGTATCTCACTGAGGATATTTAGCATGAAAAAATAAATCGATACTTCTTTCCGATTTTTGATAACACAAAAAAACCCCGTTGCACGCTCTCATTAACCTGACAAACAGTGACACTCGACTACAACTGGAAAACATCTTGCGAAATTCAACTCCTCACACATTGTCACTCCAGAAAGACCAAAAATATTCATCCCACAATATACCGCACACAATCATAAGAATAAAAATCAAAACCAATTCAAAACAAAAAAAAAAAAAAGAAAAAAAGAAAAACACACAGAAACACAAATACAAAAACATCCAAAATTACAACAACAAGAAGAGACCCACACTCACGAGCTCACATAAATCCTTTCCACTCGTCATTCATCCTGAAAGCCCAAGTACTCAAAATTGCAGAGAATACATTAAAGACAGAAGCTATCAAAAGGTTTGGGCTCATCTAATAACATTCCCCCGACCAAGATACGCCCCACCAATATAAGGCGAGCCCAGCCACGGGGACACCAGATGTTTTTCAGCCCACACCCTTGCACATGTAGAATAAGAAGAAGAGAAAAAAGACACCGAAAATAAAAAGATGGCAGAAAAATATGATACATTGAAGAGAGAAGACATTAAAAGGTCCGGGATCATCCCACAAACATTCCCCCGGCCGAAATACACCCCACTAATGTAGGGCGAGCCCGACCGCAAGGACACCGGGGGGCTTTCAGCCCACACCTCCGTATATCTAGATTTAAAAAAAAAATGTATGTCAGAAAACAAAATAAAAAGTAAAACCACATAAACCACCTCAGGTTACTACTAACTGTCAGCAAGAACGGAAAAAAGAAAAGCCTCAAAGGAGTCCAAATTTTATAAAAGTAAAATGACAGATGGGAAATGATGTTCACATATAAAAGAACCACGACACAATACATTTTATGGAAAATAATGTAAAAAAAAAACAGAGAATATAAAATTATCAATGATTGACGAAACGGATTCGATTTACTAAACGCCATATTTTAACCGCGTCCAATTAATTTTACGTTTTCCACTTTTACAATAGATCGATTCTTAAATGCATAGTTTTATTAATTTGGTGACTCGTGCCATCCTAGTTTTGGTTGATGTAAAAATTATAACCAATCTATGAATTGTAGTTATTCTCATTAAGAATCCATATTTTATTTAAAACTTTTATTGCAAATGCAATCTGGCGGGCTTATTGCCAGGCGGCAATCTCTTCCAGCCAACCAGACAAAATTAAATGAAGCAAGTTACGTGGTCGCATAAATCGTTCAAATGATTATCCATCCCCACGAAATCCATAAACATATACGTGAGCATATGCCCACGAACCCCACAAAGGCGAACAATCACCCGAACATTCTTTTTCATATAGAGTTAGATATCATCAATCGAAATGAAAGGAAGGGATGGTGGAGAGGAAAGGAAAAGAAAAATCAGGAATAAAACACGTTATTTTACTGACTAGAAATTAAGTTTTTTCAGTCGCTTCTTAAAGTATGCCAAGGACGGAGCGAGTCTTATATTGGTTTGTAACTGATTCCAGAGTCTTACTGCATGGACAGTGAAGGACGACGTAAAAAAAGAGGAGCGGTGAACTGGAAATGCCAATAGGCAATCTCTGTTTGAGCGTAGCGCTAATCCATGATTGGAAAGACGCTGAAAATTATCGGCGAGATAAGAGGGGGCGGCGGGATAGTTAAGGATAGTATACAATAGCTACATTATGTGAATTTGGCGTCTATTTCTAACATTTAACCAGTTCACTGCCTTCTGGTATGAAGTTAAATGATCGTGCTTTCGTAGGTTAAAAATAAATCTTAGACACACATTTTGAAGACGCTGTAATTTGTCCAACTGTTCCTCTATAACATCCAAATAACATACGTCCGCATAGTCCAGAATCGGAAAGAGGAGAGATTGTACGAGTAAAATGTTGGTTTTAGTAGGTAGGAATCTTCGCAACACTTTAAGGGAATGAAGGCTGAAGAAGATCCTTCGGCTTACCTCATTTATTTGATCTCGCCATGAGAGAGTGTTATCTATTAGCACTCCTAGGTTTTTAACAGTTTTGTGTAATGGTATGAAAGAGCCATTTAGTAATATTGGAGGATGTAAGTCAGTGTTGAATTTACCGAGAAGCTGAGGACTGCCAATGAGGATCGCTTGAGACTTCCTAGGACTTATAGTATGAGTAAGCCATACTCCCCAGTCCACTCCGAGATCGATTGAAAGCCCGCATTTAAATTGGTATAAAATGAATTGAAAACAAAATATGAAAAATGGTTTCAGACAAATGTATTAGCCCTGTAACGCCCCAACTGTAAATCTGTAGAAGATATGGTTAACATATAGAGACGAAATTGACTTGGACTCGTCATGTGATACGCATGGGCGATCATCGGCTTTCAAAACGCGTCTTATAGGGGTAAGTAACGGACCTAAGAACAGTTGGTGAGCAGAGAAAGCGTTATAAGGACAGTCTGCAAGAATAGCTAACTTTGTGCGGAACGCCTGAAGACTGGGAGTAGGAGGCTCAGGATCGTGGTAAGATATCTGTTTTAGAGCTAATGGCGCATAAATAACTAGACATGAGAGAAATAGTCAGCGTGCTGCGAATATCGATCAACGTTACTAGATGTCTCACTGGAACCACATGTCTGTGACGTCTAGGATTGGGGTGTTCTCTCACAGAATAGACGCGAAGGATCAGCTTAAGAGAGTGTTCTTTTCTAGAGGCGTGAATTTCGGGCGTTTTTTTCAGACTAAATAAAAAAAAATAAAAAAATGTACAATATCTTTTTTTACAATTTGTTAATAGATGACTTGAAATGTATACAAAAAATTTTGAAAAAAAAATTCAAGATGTCATCAGCTGTTAAAAAGAGCGTCAACTGGTTGACATGATTGGAACTCTTTTGTAAATTCAAAACAAAGACCATGCACAGTTTCTTGATAATAAATAATGTGGTTATTGTTGGTACCAAACAGAAAGAAAAATCGTAAAATGGCGATTTTTTAACCCTTTTTTTTTAAATAGTAAAAAAATGGTTTTGAATTTTCGAAGGTAGGGGCGATAAAAGTATATTTATCAAAGTTTTTTTTACTAAATTTGAAGGTAATCGGTGGCATAAAACTTAATATTTTACGTCGACCAGGTTGAAAAAAGTAGTTTCGAGAAAAACGCGTTTAAAGTTTTGAGATTATTGTCCGAGTCATTCAGGTGCGACGTAATTGCTGCCTCATTTACAGCTATAACTTTGTAAATATTGAGAGTTTTAAAATTTCCTTTTGGGAACATATTTTTAAAGGTCTAACTTTAAGAATATGCAAAAAAATATTTTTTCAAATTTCTAGATACCTTCTTAAAGGAGAATTTATAGTACAGTGTTTTAGTAAACAAATTACCATGTCTTGAAACCTTCACAGGGTTAACGTCTTTAGTATAAATATTACCAAAAGGATCAAATGGATATTTTGCTACGTATTGATTATCCTGAAGGCGAGCAACACACCCTAGTAATTCTGAAATGTGCTGTTTTCTTTTTTCTTTCTATCTAAACCTCATTTATACTGTTTTATCCTTCACGTCTAAGGGTAGTTTTTACAAAATTTAGTCTTCTTTAAAACTTCACTAGTCTAGATTTAGGTAATCTGTATAATGTACTCAAGTGACTTTATTTTCTAATAAACCATAGACTTTGTTGCAAAGCAAAGTAATGTAATATTAAAAAGCGAGTCTCAAGCAATTGAAGATTAAAAAAACAGACAATATATCACTGTACGACCTTAGATTAATAAAATGCTTTCATTAAATTAAGGACTCTAATTTAATGAGTGCCTTATTCAAAATGCAATTTATTTTCCATTTCCTCATCAAAGCTACACGTGTTATACAGTATAATGTTATACTTAGTTTGATAAGTTGATTAAATATTAAAAGATCGTTAACAATTAAGCTTAGCAAATGGCAGGCAATATGTCCTGAAATATCTCACAGGGCAGGGAACTCGTCGCAAGTACACTCGAAACCAGATTCCCAGGGGATGGCCAATTGCCGGAACGTGGATCTGCTGTGTGATAATGTTGGATGATATTACAACAGACACGCGAGAAAGTATAAAAAATTGTGTAGTGTAAAATACCTAATTACTTGATGGGGAAATAAAATATTAACTGAAGGAAAGTAATTGAACGTCGATACAAAAAACTGTAGTCTGAAGACGATAAATAACTTGGAATCAAAGTTCAACTGCTGTGAGAAAATATGCTTTACTGATTTCCGTAATTTTTATCTTTCCCTAAATTTAATTTTTTCAAATTATCTTACCCCTCTTCCACTTTGAATATCGCAAAATTTATTTTCTCATCTTAATCCTCACATTATCTCATTTAAATCTTCACATCATCTCATCTTAATCTTTACATCATCTCATCTTAATCTTTACATTATCTCATCTTAATATTTACATCATCTCATCTTAATCTTTACATTATATCATCTTAATCTTCCCATCATCTAATCTTAATCTATACATTATCTCATCTTAATCTTCACAATATCTCATCCTAATCTTTACATTACCTCATCTTAATATTCACGTTATCTCATCTTAATCTTTACATCATCTCATCTTTATCTTTACATTATCTCATCTTAATATTCACATCATCTCATCTTAATCTTTACATTATCTCATCTTAATCTTCACATCATCTCATCTTAATCTTCACATCATCTCATCTTAATCTTTACATTATCTCATCTTAATCTTCACATCATCTCGTTTTAAGCTTAACATTATCTCATCTTAATCTTCACATTATCATACGATTTATTTATCTAGTCAAGTACTTTATTCTTTCATATTCAATTCGGCGGGATATTAACGAAAAGCAGTCTTGCAAATAGCATGAAAAATATTTAACAATTTATTGTATAATTTTGGTTGTAAAATTAATAATTCATGTAACTATATACAAAGAAAATAAAATGATAAACTACAGAAGGGAAAGATGGAATCAATTGACAATTTGAATAAAACAATTATGGTATATCTGCGACTAGGAGAAAGTAAAGTTTATTGTTAAGAAAGAAAATGTAGTAACCAGGAAAACATGTTATGTCACCGAAGAGGAATTAATTGTTTTTAAGTCACTGTTTAAAACTCGCCAACGACGGAGGGAGTCTTATGTTACAATACTTGGTAACTGGTTTCAGAGCCTAACGCCGTGGACAGTAAAGGATGACGTTAACAATGAAGAACGTTGAACTGGAAAAGATAATAGGCAATGTTTGTTTGAATTGAGCACGAGTCCATGATTGGAGAGGCGGTGAATATTTTCGTCAAGATATTTCATTGATATACCATTTCCCTGTAGGGATAGGCAGAGATAACAAAGCGTCAAACTTTTCTATATACTCGTAACATACATTCTTCGCTTTTCTACATCCGTACACCACCTCATACAACTCCTACGGTTTTTAGAAATAATATTTTTTTTTTCATAATATCATTGACTTCGTCTAACTGTAGAGTCCACGCGGCATAAGGAAAGAATATGTGACTGTATTGTACTATAGCGTAGGTACACAAAGCGTGTGATTGTGTTAGTCAACTCCTGTGTGATGATTGGTCAGTTTTCTAGTACGAGTATTAGTGTGTCATCGTATCAAAAAAATAGTGTCACCATGATTTCTAGTAATAATTAAAATTCTAGTGACATTATAAAGCTGACATTACGAAACCGATCGAGAAAATTTGGGCCTCTGTCGAAGGATGTATTGGTTCTAGAAATGTATAGTTTACATTGAATACAGTGGATCAATTAGTAATAGAAAAAGTTTCTTTGATAAACTCTGAAGAGTGGAGCAGAATATGGAGCCATGTGAAAGGTATAGAGCTGGAATATTGGAAAAGAGAAATCATGTTGGAACATATATGTTATGTTAAGAGAAAACCACAATTTCATAATAAGTTTAAGTGAAGCGAGTGACAGTGATTCATCACCAGACTGTGAATAATTTTATTTGTGTAATGAAACAAGACTGTTTCTTTTCTAAATGTATTTATGTATAATAAATTAAGTTCTTTTTGTATTTTTATGTTGTATTGTTATGTTTAATAAAATGTCTATACTGTGTGTCTTAACCAATACGTTTCTAAAAAAAACAAATAAACATTTCTATTTCTTTAAAATTTTCCATTGTGTATTTGTAAATAAAATATAAGGTTTGTTAGAAATAAATAAAACTTCTTGTTTCTTTCAAACTTTCTTTTTCTGTATCAATAAACAAATATTTGTTCTTAACAAAAAAAATCCACTTCTGTATTTTTAAATTAATAATAAATGAATAAACTAAATAATCTGAATATATATGTGAAATAAAAAAATCGTGGTCACCCTTTTACACTATTCTTTCCTTACGGCGCATGGACTCTACTTTCCTTTGTCTTCCTGAACCAAATGTTCCGCTCACGTTTGCACTGTAAAAAAAATTCTTTGTATTTCTTTAATCGTTCATTCTGCATTTCCAAACCATCGTAAAGTGATATTGTCATCTTACTCAACACATCACCCTTAAGTTCACATTCATCCCTTATCCCTCCATTCCGTATTCTATCGTATATTGCTAACTAATATACGAGTATATTCGTCTCAATAAACGCAGATAAGTTATTTATTTATCTCTCTCTCCCTGGCTCCATCCCAACTCATTGTCTGCGAAGACTGTTGGGGTCAGCTCTCCTCGTCCTCAGGCTGTATGCTCTTCCGTCCCGGACTACGTCCCCCAAGCCATGCCTCTGCATCAGGTTATCTTTTTGCACCACCCATGAATTCTTTGGTCTTCCTATGGTTGTTATTCGAGGAAGATCCATGGAGATTGCCTGGTTCACAATGAGATCGGGTGATCTGCGTCCAACGTGCCCATACCATCTCAATCGCCTCTCCTCCATCTTGCTGTTGATGTCTGTAACACCCAGGCTTCCACGAATGCGTGAGCTTTTTATTTGGTCTCTTAGGGACACACCAGCTGACCATCTTAGCATGCGCATTTCAGCAGTTTCTAGTTGCCTAGAGTATAAGTTATGTATTTATGAAACTCTCTAATTCATCTTTATTGTAAATTATAAATATTCGCAACCCCTGCTTAAGGGGTAAAATATTTAAAAGCTCCATAAATATCGCAACACGTTTTATTAATGGCAATATAATTTGCTGAATGTAACTGCTGTGAGAAGGTACGATTGATTTATGGTAAAGTGTTGCCATCTCACGGGGGGTATTATTTCATAAAATTACCCTCCACTGGAATATGAGCATTGTCACTGAAAATACACACCCTTATTTATTTATTTGTCAACGACATCCGTAGCTCAGTCTGCAATATCTAAAGATATCCATCATCTTACTGCTATTTGTCAACGACATCCGTAGCTCAGTCTGCAATATCTAAAGATATCCATCATTTTACTGCTATTTGTCAACGACATCCGTAGCTCAGTCTGCAATATCTAAAGATATCCATCATCTTAATGCTATTTGTCAACGACATGCGTAGCTCAGTCTGCAATATCTAAAGATATCCATCATCTTACTGCTATTTGTCAACGACATACGTAGCTCAGTCTGCAATATCTAAAGATATCCATCATCTAAATGCTTTTTGAATTGTCGGCGCCCATGGTCTAATCGTTAGTATTCACGATGGTCCATGGACACGTAGTAACGCACTGGACTTCCATGCGAGAGGTCGCCGATTCAAACCCCGTGCTATGCTACTTCCCTCGAATGACACAGTCATTTTTTCCACCTTATGTAGGGCGGTATAAAGATGCTTATAACGTCGATCATATATATTAAAAAAAACATGATTCTTAGATTGTCTCACTTCGGTGTGCCGTCGGTTCTAGTACAGCGGTGTCATAGGTGAGCTTGCTGGTGTGCAACGGCTCACTCATTCTCTCTCCCTGGCTCCATCTCAACTCACTGTCTGCGAAGACTGTTGGGGTCAGCTCTCCTCGTCCTCAGGTTGTATGCTCTTCTGTCCCGGACTACGTCCCCTAGGCCGTGCCTCTGCATCAGGTTATCTTTTTGCACCACCCATGAATTCTTTGGTCTTCCTCTGGTTGTTATTCGAGGAAGATCCATGGAGATTGCCTGGTTCACAATGTGATCGAGTGCTCTGCGTCCAACGTGCCCATACCATCTCAATCGCCTCTCCTCCATCTTGCTGTTGATGTCTGTAACACCCAGGCTTCCACGAATGCGTAAGCTTCTTATTTTGTAATCTTGGCTCACTCATTCAAGGAAGAAAAAAAACAAAAAATTCCATGGCAAAGCTTTGTTTTCCAATAGAATTAACGTTCAAATGGGGAAGGGATCCTCGACTTCGAGGCCCAACAACTACGAATATTCACGATAAATAAACGAGCGCCTCAAGTTCGATTGCTGACGGCTTAAATCCATGACTTTTATTTACTCTGATACCATTTTACACCTGACTAATGTTTTTTGTAGCTTATATGCTGCCAATCATGAATATTTATAGAACTTTTTAGCAACACAAATATTATAATTATTCCTGCCGATCGTCATGGAAGTGCTCTTTGCAATGGGAACTTTGGTTTAATCTATCAAGACTGCGTGCTTGCTGAAGTGCAACACCAAAATACCAAAACACGCACAGGCGTCTTCCGCCCGTCTTTAAAATAGTTTACAATCATTCTCAATGAAGAGTGATAGCATATCGTATTGTATTGTGTCGCATTTTCGTTGTTGACAGTTCTAGTCTGAATAGGCTTTTTTAAAACCTTTATTTATTTATTATAACACTAATTGCTAATAGAGTCTGAAGGGCTTATTGCTAGGTGGCAATCTCTTTCAACCAACCAGACAAAAGTAAATGAGACAAGTTACATAGTCGAAAAAAACATTCAAATGACTACCCATCCACACGAAATCCATGAACGTGAGCATACGCCGACAAACTCCACAAAGACAGACAATTACCCGAACATTCTTTTTCACATAAAGTTAGATATCATCAATCAAAGGTGGAGAAGAAAGAAAAAAAAACAGGAATAAAACACGTTATTTTACTGACTAGAAATTAAGAGTTTTACTACTATCCTATCTTCCAACTTTTCTTGTTGGTTGAAAGATTGTAGCATGGCTATATACCAGCCAGGTTTTATTGTGTACAACAAAAGTTTAGTAAAATATCTTATATGATCACCAATATCCAGTGACCAAACATGGCACAAGATTTCAAACTTTCTTTCCACCCTCTTTTTAAGGGTTTTATTGAAACAACTAAAAAGGTGAATATCAGACTGCAACCCTTTAAATCATGACAAAAAATCAAACCTGTAACCCTCGAGTTAAAAAAAATCGTATTATCTATTAGGTCACGAATATTGTCTTAATCAGTGTTTCCCAAAGTGAGCGATACCCCGCTGTTAGTTTGCTTAAAGAAGGTAGATTTCCTAAGGGACGCTGACCAACTAGGCCACATAGATCGTCTAAACTCTTAACCAGTGCTTACCAAATGGGGCGATACCACGCTGTTTGTTAACTTAAATAAGGTAGATTTCTTAGGGGTGCTGTTTTTTTTTTAAAAGGGGTGGTAGGAGAAAAAATTGAGAACCTCTCGTCTTAACGCTTAGTCATTTCAGAATTTTTATATTTCTACCATAAATGTATCGTTTTTTTTTCTACATAACATTTTTTTTAAGTCGTGTAAATATTAAACACATTATACGACGACTTGCATGGCATGATTGTGATGATCTCTGTAACCTAGTTGGTAAGACGTTTGACTTCCACTTGAAGGTTTTGGGCTCCATTCCCTATGGTAATTCTAACCACCTTAAAAAGTATTGAATTTCCCTTCAGTGACGCAAAATGTTTTCCAGGTACCCACCGTTATCCTTCTTCCCAACACCCCCTCCTATCTCTTAGCCCCAGACGAGATTGTTGCTTTTATTATATTTAAATTATTCCTGTTTTCTTTTCATCTTACAATTCTACGAGTATTTTTTTATAATTTTCCACTTTCTATAAAGCTCTTGTATAAATCTTAGGAACCGAATAAATACTGCTGGATTCCTGCACCGGCGCCGCGAGGGCCGGGGACAAAGATGTCTACTCTCAGGGGATATTCAATGTTGGGGGGACCTGACATGACACTGGGAAGAGCACAAAACAAATATATAGTGCAAATGTGATTAAAAGACGTGGTAGAAGAAGATCAAGGGAAGTATGGTTGGTCAAGCGAATTATATTTTGAAAGAAGGAAATGTACATTTTAAAAATCGTACAAGTTGTTTGAGAAGTTGTATGGAGGTAGAATAGGCAAGATGTGTGTCGAGATAAGGAGGTCTAGTTCTCTGCTCTGTCTACCTATTGTCTACCCCCGATAGGGAGATGGCGTTATGCTATGTATGTGCAAATATTTCTCCCAAGTCTGAAATATTAATTTGTTAAATGATCTTGTTGGCAGAAAGAGACTGTCCAAATTTTGTTTGGGAATATGTCGACCAATCCGCATGGTTGTACTATATAGATAGATAGTCATATGTCGACCAATCCGCATGGATGTACTGTATAGATAGATAGTCATATGTCGACCAATCCGCATAGTTGTATAGTTAGATAGTCACATGTCGACCAATCCGCATGGTTGTACTGCATATATAGCTAGCCACATGTCGACCGATCCGAATGATTGTATTGTATATTATAGATAGTCGTATGTCGATCAATAATAACTTTTTATCGAATAATAAATAACATGGTACCGTTAATGAAAAATAATATTAAATACATATTTATGTAGAATAGTTGTCAGGAACATAAATCCATAAACTTTCCTTTAGATGTTGCTCCCGTAGGCAACTTGAAGATACCCGTATAAGAAGACAGCAATTGTGAACAGCCAGCATTGTTTCTCTTGATTGCAAAACAGATTCACAGAATTAAAGACTTAAAATGAGAGAATCTATGAAGACGTATAAAAGATACAGTGATTATACGAATTTCAGCATCCCCTCTCCGAGCACCACCTCAACGGAATGAAGTAAACACATATTCCATCTGAAATTGAAGGCAACGGCGGCTGACTCATGATATTCCCTCTTGTAACGGTAGATTGCAGAATCCCTCTTTGCAAAGGATTCACTCCAAGTCTAATGGAAATGGGTTGATTTGCTTCAGGCAATTCTCCTCGGGCTGAGGTTCACACAAAGCCTTTTATTGAAAACGATTATAAGTGCTGTTTGAAATGTCTTGCGTTTCATGTGTGAATTCGTATTTTCACTCTGAATCTCGTTTCATTTTTGACGCAGGTTTAGTGTAAATATGACTGGAGAATTAATTAAAACAAATATATATTTTTATTTATTATTTTTCGATACATACATATTATAAATGAAGTAGTATTTATAATAAAAGATCAATTTATATAGCGTCGTTTGGAGAGCATACTCTACTTTAGAACGCTCTAGCTCGAGAGTTACACCCACCATTATTGACAGATCAAAAACTTTTATAAACATAAATAAGTAAAGTCGCCAGATTTCAAATATAGCTGATTTATTATTATGGATTAAAATGACAAAATTGCTGTAAAAGAGCTGCAGATTTCATGAGAAAGAAACGTTCGCGTCAATCATAACGAACAAACGAGACTTGAGAGAAGCAACAACACGACGACAACATTAAGTAACACAAAGACAAGGACAGCACCAGTTGAAAACAAATTATTTACTTTCGTTATTATTAATCATAATAATAAAAGCACAATTTATATAGTGCCGTTTAGAGAGCAAACTTTCTAAAAGGGCCCTCCAACAGGGTCACGAGCCCATTGCAAAATATAAAAAAATCAATATATATACAAATTGAATATGAAGATAGGAAAGTAATGGCTACAACCACAAAACAAGGTACTTCTCCGCATTTGCGTTTTTTGAAAAATATATTTGGTAAGAAAACCACAGAAAACTGAAGACGAAGAGAAAACTGAACCACAGAAAACTGAAGAAAAGGGAAGACGAACTACTTAGAAACCTTTGTAAATCTTCCAATCTGTGTTTATGTGTTTTTTTTTGTTTATGTGTAGTGTTGTGTATGTGTTTAGTGTTCATATGCCATCATACATTTGAATAAGATATACCAAAAAAGGTTGTCTTCAAGTGCTTCCTCAAACTGTATGCGCCATCCACTTTTTTTACACTAATAGGTGGACTATTCTACGCTACAGGGTTATTATTGACGAGTTACAGTATCCGGCTGAAAGTAATGCACATCGGACTTAAGAAAGAGACTGTCGACCATAATCGATTTGTAGAGCGTCGTCTCTGTCGGACGATGCGCTAAAAGTCCGGTATCTACTATAGAAAGAGCTAAACAACTGAAAAATTGCGACGGAACACGTGTTTGAATGACAGAGACGACGCTCTTCATAGCCGAAGTTAGCCGATTATGGCCGACAGTCTCTTTCTTAAGCCCGATGTGTATTACTCACCGCTGGGTACTGTACATATGGTAAGTATATCATTAAAAACAAACAAGTCCCTAATTATGAAAACAATACAAAATTGTCTTTTATATTTATAATTAATAATCCTTGTATATTCCAGAATATTGTTCATTTCCCAATAATAATGTAATCTTTCGAATGAGTGGCAAACACAAAGAGCTCATTGTGAGACATTGATTTTCTATGAAATAAAAACAGAGGAAAAGTTCAAAACAATGGCGGGGATATTCTAAATTAAATAAAAACAGAAAGACGTGACCGAGGAACGAGAGAAATAGAAGGCAGAGAAAGATAATGGTGTAGACTGTAGAGGATGAGAGAAAGAGGCGTAGCGGAAGAGGCGGACTATCTTGAAGAGAGGAAATAAAATATATCCGTTTAAGTCTTTAAAAAGATAAAAAGACATGTCCTTGCAAGCACTGGAACAATTTTGCTCGTTACTGAAATGTGTTGTTATACGCTTTATTCGTCATCAAAGAGTTCGTCTTTCAACAATTCTTGAATACGGTAGTTGCGTGTGGCTTCTTAACGTACTGTAGAATCAATAACATGTGAAATGACGAATTTATTTATTTATTTGCTAACAAATTAAATGCATTTTACTTAACACAATAATAATTAAAAAATGAAAGATAATAATATCTTTATATAAATATAAAATTTACGATACATACAATTTTCAAAACAATAAATAATTTACCTCCATTGTCTAGTTGGTATGACGCCTGTCTCTCAACCTGGAGGTTGCGCGTTCAAATCCCGCTGAAACCTAGATTTGAAAGAGAAAAAAAGGATTCCAGTCGGATTTTTTGTATTAAGGCATTTTAAACATCTTTCTGGTTGGTTAGAAGAGATTGCTATATTGGCCATAAGTCCGCCAGGTTGTACTGTATACAACAAAAATGTAATACATAAATATACCATTGGTTCAAGAGTCGCGAAAGGATTGATTTTAAACTTTACCTTTTTGTATTCGAGTTCCCTCATATTCCCTTTACATTAGCACACTATATTTAGAGTTTCCTCATATTAATTTCACATTAGCACAGTATATTTAGAGTTCCCTCATATTTCCTTCACATTAGCACATTATATTTAGAGTTCCCTCATATTCCTTTCACATTATCACAGTATATTTAGAGTTCCCTCATATTTCCTTCACATTATCACAGTATATTTAGAGTTCCCTCATATTTCCTCCACATTATCACAGTATATTTAGAGTTCCCTCATATTCACTTCATATTAGCACAGTATATTTAGAGTTCCCTCATATTCCTTTCACATTAGCACATTATATTTAGAGTTCCCTCATATTCCTTTCACATTAGCACAGTATATTTAGAGTTCCCTCATATTTCCTTCACATTATCACAGTATATTTAGAGTTCCCTCATATTTCCTTCACATTAGCACATTATATTTAGAGTTCCCTCATATTCCTTTCACATTATCACAGTATATTTAGAGTTAACTCATATTCCTTTCACATTAGCAAAGTATATTTAGAGTTCCCTCATATTTCCTCCACATTATCACAGTATATTTAGAGTTCCCTCATATTCACTTCACATTAGCACAGTATATTTAGAGTTCCCTCATATTCCTTTCACATTAGCACATTATATTTAGAGTTCCCTCATATTCCTTTCACATTAGCACAGTATATTTAGAGTTCCCTCATATTCACTTCACATTAGCACACTATATTTAGAGTTCCCTCATATTCCTTTCACATTAGCACAGTATATTTAGACTTCCCTCATATTTCCTTCACATTATTACAGTATATTTAGAGTTCCCTCATATTCACTTCACATTAGCACACTATATTTAGAGTTCCCTCATATTCCTTTCACATTAGCACAGTATATTTAGAGTTCCCTCATATTCACTTCACATTATCACAGTATATTTAGAGTTCCCTCATATTCCCTTAACATTAGCACAGTATATTTAGAATTCCCTCATATTGCCTTCCCATTAGCACAGTATATTTGTTTTATCATTCTTCCTTTTTTCATTAATTACACGTGCCCAATCCATTTCAAAGTACTCTTCTTCATCGTAAGTAACACATCACCCTTATGTTCACATTCATCCTTAATCACTTCATTATGTATTATATTATACATTGTCATGTTTTCTTCTTGGTGCACGCATTTCTACAGCATTTATTTAGCTTTTTTGAGTATTTTTCATGTCCACGTTTCACTTTAATATATTAAATTTCGCACTCGGTACGGGTTGGTCATCAACAGTTAATTTAAATATTTACAATTCACTTAACTCACAAGTTAAGAGATCAAAACATCTCCAATTGTTCATATTCTCACCCTCAAAACCCGCCGGATTAAATCAATAAGCTATGACAAAACCTGACGTTAAGATTATTTTAACTCACATTAATCCTTCAAAACAACATGAACAGAAAACGAAAAGTGTCTTAGTCTGGTAAAAAAGTTTTGTAAGTACTTATTATCCCGATTTGGTGTTTTAACCTTTCCTTCCCTGTGTTGGGTATCTTCTACACGTTGCTTCTAATAACCATCAATATCTCTATAAATATTATAAATACAAGGTTAAGATTTAAGGTATTCCTCCATAATATATTTACGCATTGATTTCAAAAATAATATTAATAATAATCAGAATTTATCGACTACATCGTGGGTATTTTGTGAAGATATCGGAAACAAATTTGCATTTAAACGCTGTGAGTGCCTCGACCTTGTCTTGACGATAGGTGAATAGTATGCGGGAAGCGCGACACTATATTCGCATCTCACTCTTGCATACTCCACTGAATTGCGAGGAGCTGAATTGTCTCAACGTCGCAAGCATAAGCGTAAGCGCCGGGGTATGCGACTGACGTTCCGAGCCACAGTAGCTTCTAGGCTTGCAAATAGGTTAGTACGCCCGTTCCGTGAGCGTTGCCAGATGGTTTTTTAATGTTTTCAGCAAATAAATCTCAATTATTATAATTTTTAACTTCAATTATAATTAAGTAAGGGGATTATCTATGAATGTTCTTATTTTTCCGATTTAAAATCGCTAATTTTTTATCGCGTACTCACTACCCAACACCGGAGCACGCGTTTCAATTTTAACACCGTAAGAGAAGGGTTAACGTGATAAGCTAGATTTGAGCCAAGCCCTAGTCCCGTGTTTTTATTTCATCGATACCGCTTCTCAAACGGACATACACGGACTTTAGCAAATATTTTTTGGACTCGATTGAATCTCTTAACGATAGAGTCCTGATTGCTTACATGGGCAGTATACATTAGATAATGAAAATATGCATGAATTGATTTATGGTGGAGATTTTAACGTCGTGTAGTCCATATGCTTTGGACTCCTTTGAGGCTTTTCTTTTTCTCGTTCTTGCTGACAGTTAACCTGATGTGGTATATGTGGGTTTACTTTTTATTTTGTTTTCTGCCATACGTTTTTGTTTTGTTTTTATTTATTCTTTAATCTAGATATGCGGGGGGTGTGGGATGGAAGCCCCTCCGATGCCCTTGCGGTCGGGCTCGCCCTACATTGGTAGGCTGTATCTCGGCCGGGGGAATGTTTGTGGGATGAACCCGGATCTTTTCATGTATTCTCTCTTGAATGTATTTTTTTTGTCATCTATTTATTTTCTGTGTTTATTTTTTTATATATTCTTGTTCTACGTGTTCAAGGGTGTGGGCTGAAAAACATCTGGTGTCCCGTGGCTGGATTCGCCCTATATTGGTGGGGTGTATCTTGGCCGAGGGGATGCTATTAGATGAGCCCAGACCTTTTGATAGCTTCTGTATTTAATGTATTTTCTGCAATTTATGTGTTTTAAAAGTGTTATTTAAATATAATCTGTACATACTATGTTGCTATCAATAAACCTATTATTTATTTATTTTATATTTATTTCTGATTGGTTGGAAGAGATTGTCATGTGGTAATTAGTGCACCAGGCTGTACTGTATGATATAAAAGTTTTTTCATAATAATAATCTTTTCATGTATTCTCTCTTGAATGCATTTTTTTTTGTCATCTATTTATTTTTTGTGTTTTTTTTTATATTCTTGTTCTACGTGTTCAAGGGTGTGGGCTGAAAAACATCTGGTGTCCCCGTGGCTGGGTTCGCCATATTGATGGGGTGTATTTTGGCCGAGGGGATGTTATTAGATGAGCCCAGACCTCTTGATAGCTTCTGTATTTAATGAATTATCTGCAATTTATGTGTTTTAGAAGTGCTATTTAAATATATTTTGTACATACTATGTTGCTGTCAATAAACCTATATTTATTTATTTAAAATGTCAGATCTTGAAGATTTTAATATTTGAATCTGGTAACCAACTACAGTCACCGTTTCTAAATAGAATAACGAATTTACAGGATCCTCCAAACAGATTGTCAAAGAGCATGCCTTAATATATGTATATCATTAACTGAAAAAAAGAAAACCCCTGCAGAACTTGCAAGATATGTGCTAAGCAAAATAAATGAAGCAAGATCCAAACTCTCATTTTTAATATTTACTTAGATATAGCAATTTAAGTAAACTCTTCATAAAAAAATTGTTCCTCAAATACAAACCTGGCACATGGAAAAGGTTGCCATCATTCTCAAGATCTATCCATAAAATTCTCGAAAAATCAAATTCTTCTTGTGCTACGAGTATGTAAGCGCTGTTCCTTCCCAATAATAATATAATCTTTCGAATGAGTGGCAAACACAGAGAGCTTATAACCAACTTTTACAGACTTGCAACATTCTTTCAAGCATCATGCCCAAAGCATCATTCCCAGAGCATCATGCCCAAAGCATCATGCCCAAAGCATCATGCCCAAAGCATCATGCCCAAAGCATCATGCCCAAAGCATCATGCCCAAAGCATCATGCCCAAAGCATCATGCCCAAAGCATCATGCCCAAAGCATCATGCCCAAAGCATCATGCCCAAAGCATCATGCCCAAAGCATCATGCCCAAAGCATCATGCCCAAAGCATCATGCCCAAAGCATCATGCCCAAAGCATCATGCCCAAAGCATCATGCCCAAAGCATCATGCCCAAAGCATCATGCCCAAAGCATCATGCCCAAAGCATCATGCCCAAAGCATCATGCCCAAAGCATCATGCCCAAAGCATCATGCCCAAAGCATCATGCCCAAAGCATCATGCCCAAAGCATCATGCCCAAAGCATCATGCCCAAAGCATCATGCCCAAAGCATCATGCCCAAAGCATCATGCCCAAAGCATCATGCCCAAAGCATCATGCCCAAAGCATCATGCCCAAAGCATCATGCCCAAAGCATCATGCCCAAAGCATCATGCCCAAAGCATCATGCCCAAAGCATCATGCCCAAAGCATCATGCCCAAAGCATCATGCCCAAAGCATCATGCCCAAAGTACGTTAGTACGCTTGGATATTACTTCTTAAGCATAAAAGAGCTCTTCACAGATGTTAGTACATAAACAAATTGCAAATGGGAAAAATTGCAAAAACCTTATGTGTTCACAAACTTTTGTTTAATGTACTGGATAATTATTAACGCCATCGTAAATTAAGAATACCTTAGGTTATGTATTCGCGAATTTAGATGTTAAGAGCATCACCATTTGGACATGGAATGGCCTTGTTAAATAAATTTTCTGATATCGACATCTTCCATTTCT
This sequence comes from Odontocerum albicorne, assembly GCA_949825065.1. Classification (NCBI taxonomy): domain Eukaryota; kingdom Metazoa; phylum Arthropoda; class Insecta; order Trichoptera; family Odontoceridae; genus Odontocerum; species Odontocerum albicorne. Next base: position 32,423,802 of record OX463860.1, read on the forward strand.
GTGGATAAATTGAGAAGTTAACACCTTTTTAAACTTTATAGGTATAACTGAGTCACTTCACAGCGAACAATTTGTAACATTGTTTCTGTTGTCATTATACTATAATTAGATTTAACTGAGTCACTTTACAGCGAAGTATGAGTAACATTGTTTCTGTTGTCATTATACTATAATTAGATTTAACTGAGTCACTTTACAGCGAAGTATGAGTAACATTGTTTCTGTTGTCATTATACTATAATTAGATTTAACTGAGTCACTTTACAGCGAAGTATGAGTAACATTGTTTCTATTGTCATTATACTACAATTAAATTTTACTGAGTCACTTAACAGCGAAGAATGAGTAACATTGTTTCTGTTGTCAATGTACTATAATTAAATTTTACTGAATCACTTTACAGCGAAGTATGAGTAACATTGTTTCTGTTGTCATTATACTATAACTACAATACATTTAATTTTTTTCTTGTTATTTGACGTAATTGAGTCAAATTACGTCAAATAATAATCAAATTTAAAATAAAATATGATAAACTGTATTATTTTCCCGTATGCTATTGAAAGTCTTTCAGTAATCTCCAATTCTTAGATGGTAGACACGTTTAAGTGGCAGAGAGTAACCGCCTCCAGCACCAGGTCTTAAAGGGATACCACTGCTATGTTTCCACTCTTTTTAATACTATGGAGAATATAACAGACTTAACTGATGTGAATTGAACTGTGCCGATATGTTCTGGAATAAAATAAAATGGGGCTCAAATTGAAAGCGTTAATTATTAATATCCCGCATTAACTAATCTCAAAGCCTTCTATTGTACATACGAGTATGTTCATGAGCCCCTTTACTGACTTAAGACAGGAAATCCAGGCAAACTATCGAGTCTCAGAAGCGTAATTCAGAATTATCTTGATAACATTACTGTGAACATCAGGGATCATCAGGGAACATCAAGGTTTTAAGTCTACTCAGACAAAATAGAAGATATCGAAAGTCGATAGTTCAAATACGAGTACATTATGATTCTTAATTTCAATCCACAATCTTGAAATACGTACATACTACCTTGATCAAAAAGTTTTAGGACTTTATTCATAAAATCGAAAATACAAGTTTATTCATCAAAATCGATATGGTTCCCTTCAAAGTACTCCCCATCGACTGCAACGCACTTACGCCAGCGCTTGATCCAATCCTCGAAACACCGCTGGTACTCAATTTTCGGTATGTCCATCAGAGCCGTCTTCGATTTTTTCATGACATCCTCTCGGGTGCTGTAACGCGTTCCGCGAAGCGGTTTTTTAAGTCGGTTGAACAGGAAAAAGTCGCAGGGAGCCAGATCAGGTGAATTCAAAGGCTGCTGGATAGTAGTCGTGTTGTTTTTGGTAAAAAACTCATGGAAATCATGTCTATCGCGATTTCAACGCGGTCCTTTTTTTGCATGAAATTGAGGTCTTTCGGCATCAGTTTTGCAGCGACACATCTGAGGCCCAAATCACTAACCAAAATGTCTTGAGCGGTTTTCGGCCTACATTTCTTTGATTCCATCGATGTTTTCGTCGGTTTTCGACTGCCACTGCTTTCGTCATCCTCGACCGACTCACGACCACTTCTGAAGCGTTCGTGCCACCGAAAAACACTTCTCCAAAATTTCCAAGGTCTGCGGACCGTTAAATCCGTTTTTCACACAAAATTTAATGCAAACTCGTTGATGCACAGTTGATGCCATTTTCAAACTTGTAAAAAATCGAAAACACGCACAAAGGTAGATGTACTCAGTACAGCGTAACTTTTACAAATGTCAAGCTATGACACTTAAATTTGGAGGGAAGTTTCAATGATAGATGTAGTAACCTAACAAAAAAAAAAAAATTCCAATCGGGTGACTGACAGCGCCACATGGTGACCGGTCCTAAAACTTTTTGATCTATGTAGTATTTCGCACGTGAAAAGCGTAGTAAAGAGACACCAAGGTTAAGAGGTTGGACCATAATTCTCAATCTCAACATCCACTGGTTAAGAGATAGAAACATATTTCATGATAATAACGTGTACTCAATTAACTAAGCAAAGATTTTTGTAGTGAAACTTCTATTGGCGCGGTAGGGCAAATTAGCCTGAACGTCACGAAAAGTGAAACGGTGTATTACATTACTATTTTATTATTATTAAATGATTATTTATTATTATTAAATATATTTTTCATTAATGAATTATAATAAATTATTTTAATATTAATAATTATTTATCATTAATAATTATTAATATATTTTAATATTATTAAGTGTATTATATTATTAAAATTATATTTATTATACACGTATATGTTATTATAATATTAATCATTATATTATTAATGTATTATTATTAATAATAATAAAATGAATTAATAACATAATTTAATAATATTATAAATTATATAAAAAAAATATTAAAAAATAATTGAATATTTATTTTGAAATAATAAATAATAACATACAAATATTAATATATGCATTTAATATTAAAAAATATTAATTTAATATTATTAAAATGATTATTTATTATTAAAATTATTGTTAAAAATAAAAAATATAAAAAATTCTATTTAATTAAGAGAGATTTTCTTGAATTAAATTTGACCTAACCATTTCCTAATCCTAAAAAAAATCGTTAACAGATGGAAAAAAAGCAATGCATAAAATCCACTTTTCCTAGGAGCTAAGGAGTTTTACTTCTACCGCGCGAGAGTCTCAAACGTCTGTTTTTTTTTACTTAGCATTTAAATAGTTCGATAGGTGATCGGAAAGAGGCTGAAATTTTTCGGCGAGATAAGAGGGGGCGGCGGGATAGTTAAGGATACTATACAATCGAGACAGTATGTGTATTTCTTACTTTCAATCAGTTTATTGTGTTATTGCGTCACATTGTTTTTACGTATTATTTAATGAATATGTTTTCTTAACTTTTTGTAAACATTTTCTCGAGATATATTTCGATTGATGGATCTTTTTTCTGCCTCAAAGAGATCGAAATATGAGTGACGTGTGCAGTTTTAGGAGGCATTTAAAGATCACCCTTTTTGAGAAACTTTATTAAAATTAATGAAATGTTTTTTTTCTGAACATGTGCAGATAAAAGAATGTTTCTAATCCAATGACTGCAGTCACCATGTTTTTTTTAAATTTGTAATAATTTTAATTTGTTAAAAATAGTGGGTTGAATCTCAAATTAGGAGTCTGCTCTCTGATCGGCGCAAATAAAGTGTTATTTTATTAATATTAAACTATAGCTGGATTTTAATCTCAATATTTGTGGTTGTGGCTACATTTTTTTTTATTTTGAATTTTTTAATTTAAAGCTGATCATTGCTTCAGTTAGCTTCAGTTAAATTTATTTCTGAAAAATACGAGTTAAAATGTATTTCTAAACTAATTTGATAAAACTATATATAAATCGATAGTTCTAATATTATTTCTTTTCCATTAAGTGTCTCGTGATCCACCGTTTGTCGACCTCAGTTCTACATTACTTTACGAAGAGGAAAACTCGATATTGAGGGAGGGATTATGAAAGCCAAACCTTTACTCAATTAAGCTCTTAACACAGATCCAATGTTTGCCGAATGTTATTGTATATTAACTAAACCATTAATATGGGGTGAAATTTTACTTTCCAAAACATATATATTTTTACTAACCTTTCCTTCCCTGTGATGTGTAACTAGTACACATTGCTTCTGAAAACTTTAATATCTCTATAAATATATTAAATACTGGGTTCAGATTTTAGGTATCCCTCCGTAATACACTTACACATTCAATAACAAAATAATACTAATAATAATTAGCATTTATCGGCCACATTACATATATTTTGTGAATATCGGAAATAAATTCACCAATACAATCAAACGTGTGCCAGTGTGTGACGTAGGTATATTCAGTCTAAAAAAACCGCTATGGGGGAGGAAGCGACGCTTTTCACGTCTCACTCTCACTATACTTCGGTATATGGGAACGCAAGAAATAGAATTTCAGTTCACTCGCTTCTCTCACTTCAGTAATTCGCGGGCATTCGTTTTAGGTGGTCGCTTCACCCGTTTTGTGAACGTCGGCCGATAGTTGTTTTCATGTTTTCAACAATTAAATTTCAATTATTATCACTTTTGACTTCAAATTTAATTAATTTAAGCGATTTACTATTAATATTCTCATTTTTCCGATTTTAAATCGCTCATTTTTACATGTATATTGAATACACAACACCGAAACGCACGGATTTTTTTTAGCACAGGAAGGGAAAGGTTAATATTTCACTTTGTTTTATACCCTATTGGTCTTTTTATTCAGAAATTTAACAGGACAATAAAATTCATAATCCATAAGATTTGACATAACATTTATATTGTAATTTATTTTAATCAAACACTGTTTATTCCACTTTTTTGTGACGGTATAACCCTACCGGTTTCAAGGCTTTCACCCCATCTTCAGGGGAGCGCTTGTTTGTTTGCGCTCCCCTGAAGATGGGGTGAAAGCCTTGAAACCGGTAGGGTTATACCGTCACAAAAAACTGGAATAAACAGTGTTTGATTAAAATAAATTACAATGTCTTTAAACCTCCACAACGTTAATGCCTTAACTATAAAGAACATACATTTATATGTTGGGGTAAAGAAAACAGAGCGCCAGACTTTCTTATATCGACATACATCCATACACCTTCTCATACAGCTTTCTCAAGTTTTTTATTATTTTTTTATATACATAACCTAGCAAGTTTATTGCCATATGGCAATCTCTTCCAACCTACCAGAAATATGTTTTAATGGGCCCTAAGTAAAAACCGGACTGGAATCACATTTAAAATAAAATTGGGTTTCAGCGGGGATCGAACCCGCAACATCCGTATCGGCAGACAAGCATTTTACCACCAGGCCACGGAGGTCATCATTTCCTTGTTTACTTGATCCAACATTGTTTTTTTTTTCACATTTGATGGATGAAGTTTAAATCAATGACGGGAGTTCTATGTGATCCGAAAATGCCAGTAAAATTAAAAGGAAAAGTATACCAAACGATTGTCAGATCCGCTCTCCTCTATGGCTCCGAATGCTGGACGATGTATAACTCTTACTCTAGGCAACTAGAAACTGCTGAAATGCGCATGCTAAGATGGTCAGCTGGTGTGTCCCTAAGAGACAAAATAAAAAGCTCACGCATTCGTGGAGGCCTAGGTGTTACAGACATCAACAGCAAGATGGAGGAGAGGCGATTGAGATGGTATGGACACGTTGGACGCAGAGCACCCGATCACATTGTGAATCAGGCAATCTCCATGGATCTGCCTCGAATAACAACCAGAGGAAGACCAAAGAATTCATGGGTGGTGCAAAAAGATAACCTGACGCAGAGGCAAGGCCTGGGGGACGTAGTTCGGGACAGAAGAGCATAAAACCTGAGGACGAGGAGAGCTGACCCCAACAGTCTTCGCAGACAGTGAGTTGGGATGATTGATAAATATAATAGTCTAGTTGTTTAATATCCAAGTTTTTAAAAATTGTTTTGTTCTACTTTTTTATTGTATATATTACTGGATTACTCTATCATACCATTACATAAAACTGTTAAAAAATTTAGGAGTCTCTCATGGCGAGATCAAACACATGAGGTAAGCCGAAGGATCTTCTTCAGCCTTCATTCCCTTAAAGTGTTGCAAAGATTCCTACCAACTTAAACTAAAATTTTACTCGTGCAATCTCTGCTCTTTCCGATTCTGGACTATGCAGACGTATGTTTCTTGGATGTTACAGAGGAACAGCTGGACAAATTACGGAGTCTTCAAAATGTGTTTCTGAGGTTCATTTTCAACCTACGTAAGTACGATCATATAACTTCATACCAGAAGGCATTGAATTTGTTGAATGTCAGAAATAGACGCCAAATTCACATACTTTCTCTATTGTATAATATTCTTAATTGTCCCACCGCCCCCTCTTATCTCGCCGAAAATTGTCGTTGATCATCCCAAGCATCAAGTGCCTGACTCGTTTATTAGTAAACGAAGTGATGATCATTCCATAAATCAAGTGCCTGACTCGTTTATTAGTAAACGAAGTGACGATCATTCCATAAATCAAGTGCCTGACTCGTTTATTAGTAAACGAAGTGACGATCATTCCATAAATCAAGTGCCTGACTCGTTTATTAGTAAACGAAGTGATGATCATTCCATAAATCAAGTGCCTGACTCGTTTATTAGTAAACGAAGTGACGATCATTCCATAAATCAAGTGCCTGACTCGTTTATTAGTAAACGAAGTGACGATCATTCCATAAATCAAGTGCCTGACTCGTTTATTAGTAAACGAAGTGATGATCATTCCATAAATCAAGTGCCTGACTCGTTTATTAGTAAACGAAGTGATGATCATTCCATAAATCAAGTGCCTGACTCGTTTATTAGTAAACGAAGTGACGATCATTCCATAAATCAAGTGCCTGACTCGTTTATTAGTAAACGAAGTGATGATCATTCCATAAATCAAGTGCCTGACTCGTTTATTAGTAAACGAAGTGATGATCATTCCATAAATCAAGTGCCTGACTCGTTTATTAGTAAACGAAGTGATGATCATTCCATAAATCAAGTGCCTGACTCGTTTATTAGTAAACGAAGTGACGATCATTCCATAAATCAAGTGCCTGACTCGTTTATTAGTAAACGAAGTGATGATCATTCCATAAATCAAGTGCCTGACTCGTTTATTAGTACCATAAACGAAGCGATGATCATCACTAGCATAAAGTGCCTGACTCGTTTATTTCCATTGATTTACAAAACGTGCAACAATTTGCCAGAAAAGGGGGCATAAAGGGGGTATTTTCATTTGTTTGACTATATAAGTACAAAAAACCTGAAAAATTGGATGAATAATTGCACCTTCGGGAATGCCCCGGAACGCCACCCTCTAAACGGTTTGTGATTTAATTTGGTCGAAATTTAGAACCCTTATTTGTTTTTTTCTCTTTTCGCTGGCAGTAAATAAATATAAGGTTGTGTACACATACGAGTATGTACGTGCCGCATTTGCATTTTTGACAATTCGTGTATTTCTTTTTGTTGGCTCAAAACGGTGTGTATATTTTTTTCTATTTATTTTTCTATTCGCGTTAATATTCAAATCCAACGACCGTAGATCATTAAGTTGAGTAAGTACACGACTATATGGTAAACCACGCGGAACGGGTTTTTTTAAATTTGTAAATTAAAATGGCATGCCATCTGTAAGAAACCATCCTTGACATGCTTTAAGAAACGACTGAAAACACTCTTTATTTCTAGTCAGTAATATAAAGTTTTCACCATCATCGGGAGAGCACAAACAAGTCGTGTTTAATGCGGTGAAAACCTCGAAACCGGTAGGATTATACCGTTACATCAAGCGGAATAAATAGTGTTTGATAAAGCAAATTACTGTGTCTTTAAACCTCCACAGTATTAATGCCCTAACTATTAATAATGTATTACATAACGTGTTTCATTCCTGATTTTTTCCACTCCACCATCCCTTTCTTTTCCTTTGATTGATGATATCTCACTTTATATGAAAAGGAATGTTCGGGTGATTGTCCGTTTTGGTAGGGTTTATGAGCGGATGCTCACGAATGTGATTTCGTGGGGGTTGATAGTCATTGGAATCTTTTTTTGTGACCACGTAACTTACTTAATTTACTTTTGTCTGGTTGGTTGTAAGAGATTCTCGACTGGTAATAAGCCCACCAGATTGTATTTGCACAATTTTTTTTATTGTTAATACAAATAAATTTCTTGTCGTTTTGTAAATGACTTTTGTAAATTGTCCTATTTCTTTTCCTATATTTTGTTCATTGTATATTAAATGGAACTTATTTGTAAATGATATTTTACTGTTTGTAATTTCTTCAATCAATCACTATTTATTTCACTGTTTATAAACGTATAACCGTTTTCACCTCATCATCAGGGGAGCACAAACCACACTTGACACGTCGGGGTCACCACTTTAGCGGAATGTCCTTGAAGGACGAGATGATGATAGTAGTTGTTGGTAAATAAATAAAATACGTCAATTAGCAATGCGGAAAGAGAGAGTGAATGAATCAATGAATAATAATTAATAATTAATGATGCTTTATTTATCGGTAAGTGGGTATTTATACATTTCAGAATGGGCGCGGGAGTGCGCCCGCAATATATTTTTATCTCGCTTCTGTGCGTGCAGAAATGGTCGATTGAAATATTGCAGACATCGCAAATAGTATTGTGGGTAGACAATTTGTTGGCGAAAACGGCGAGACAGCGTGATGCGTTCTCTTTCTACTGTGGAATGTATCGTAAATAGTATTTGTGGGTAAACAATTTTAATGTTTTGGTATGCGACCTTTGGACATATCCAAAGGTCGTTTCGTCGGTCGTTGACCGTGTGTGTTGACAATATTCAGCGACGATCGTGGTTCCTACACCACTAACAGACCTCAATATTCTGTAAAAAAATAAATATTAGAGGTAAACTTTGATATAATCTTCGAAAAAAAGAATTTAAAAAATATATCAAATTCCTCCTGCTAAAGACTATTCATACTCCATAAATATTATCCTTTTTAATACTTATACAAGGGTGGGGGAGGGGGTTGTGAAAAAGTGTATTCATTTATATTTTAAACTATTTACGTATCTACTTATTAAGTTTAGAATTGAATTGACATTTTTGTTTGTATAATACAATAATTTATTTGTACTAGTGTGTGTGTGCTAAAAAACATCTCACATCCTCGTGGCTAAGTTTGCTTTCGTAGTAACCTATGACTCGTGAAAAAGTTGGACTTTTTTAGAAAAGTATATTTAATTCGACATTTTTGCTCGATTCACTGAGCTAACAATAAGGCATACAACTAAATGAACTTAATAATTTTACTGAATGACCGAAAAAAGATTATGTGAACTGTTATTTCTATATCTAGTACAATACGCATGCGTGGCGAGGGTCCCTTATGTCTCACGCACGCCTTTTACTTTAAATGTGAGCAAGCGAGAAAGAGAAATAGATTTTGGCCAAACGTGAGGTAGAGGGGGTGTCTTGTTATGTTTTGACTGTCGGCGTCCCGGGACAGATTATACGACAGATTTGTTTTTTTATATACCCTTATCAAAATGAATGTTATTAAAAAACAATAACTGAGTATTGAACGAAAAGGAATTGGATGACTACATCAAGAGGAATGGTTTCGTAAATTCAGTGTTGTTGAAAAAAATACTGGTGCATTTTGTCTTATTTGTAAAATAAGTGTCGTGACACGTACCTGAATTTTGTAAATAACAAAAATATTACTTTATCTTTGTAGAATATTTAGAATAAGCCTAATTTTGTAAAAAAACTTATTTTTGTATTTAAATTTTCGTATTATTTACTATGCAAAGTTATTTAACATGCGAAGATCTCTTGTATGGATTGGGCATATTCTTTGATACACTTGAAGAAATAGGTTCATCATCCCTCACCTATATCATTTGATAGCTTCCCTCTCAAACGTTGTTACATTGCTTTGGCATATGTGTATAATTTCAAAATATATTGGGTGTACAAATTAGTTGGGTCCGTTTTTTTGTGTTCAAAAATGCATTTATTTCTAAAAAAATGAATGAACAGATCAATTAAAGTATTGTCCATCGCTGGCTACTACTTTTTCCCATCTCTCAGGCAATTTTCGAATTCCATCTCGAAAAAATGACTCGTCTTTTGAGGCGATCCAAGTTTGGAGCCAATTTTCGGTTTCTACGAAAGACGTGAACCGGTGACCTACCAAATCGTGCTGCATTCTTCGGAACAACCAGTAATCAGAAGGAGCAATATCCGGGGAATACAGCGGGTGCGGTAAAACATCCCATTTGAGCGTTTCCAAATATTTTTTTACGACTTTTGCGACATGAGGCCGAGCGTTGTCATGAAGAAGAATAACTTAATCATGTCTTTGCTCGTATTCTGGCCGTTTTTCTCGCAATGCACGGCTCAAACGAATTAATTGTAGCCGATACCGATCGCCCGTAATGGAATCGCCAGGTTTCAGCACCTCATAGTAAACAACACCCCTTTGGTCCCACCAGATACAGAGCATGATCTTCGAACCATGTATGTTCGGTTTTGGTGTTGGCTTGTCTTCGACACTGAAATCTCCATCCTTGATACGTCGAAACCATTCCCTACATGATTTATCAATTGGAGCAGCGTCACCATAAACTTCGACAAGCATTCGATGGGCTTCAGCTGCACTTTTCTTCCACTTAAAGCAGAAAATTAAAACCTCCCGCAAATGCTGCTTGGTTAACACAAAATTCGACATTTTCAACACTGTACAAAACAAGGTTTTTGCATGAAACTCAAAGCGATATAAACTGAATATTATTGACAGATGTCTAGCCTCTCTGAAACCGCCAAAATCGGCTGTCACTATGAACCATTCATAACAGCCAGAGCCATCTTTTGATAACGGACCGATCTAATTTTTACTCCTAATATATTTAAATAGTATTTCGCTATCAATAAACCTATTATTTGTTTATATTTGAGGGTTAAATAATTGGATCAAGGTTCTTTAGAAGTACGTGATCTGAAAAAGTCGAATAACGAACGATACTACCGTAGACATTTTACAATGACAATTTTAAAACAAAATGAAATATATAACCATAATTATTAACCCTATTTCGTTGCACCTGCCATCCACAATAGCTTTAAGAATAGGCGCTTAACGTCAGTTGACACAACATTAAATTAATATGAAATAAGTTATGTGTTGAAAGGCTTTTTACAGAAATCAATACAGCTATCAAATGCTCCCGTTATTCTATCTTCCCCATCTAACATATCAAATAAAAACAACTTTTCTAATAAAGTAAACAGTTAGGGAGATTCCATCCAGCTACTTGTCCGTCTACTTGATCAGTGTAAACAGCCCTTAACCATTTTCCTATTACATCTTATACAGAATAGCCCCTGTACACGTTATCCGATACAAAAATTCCGTACTTAACAATATATTGAATATATTTATAGGGTGTTTCAATATCGTTTTTTTTTTCTTTTTTCAAATGTCTTTGGTAAATCAACTGGACATTTAATAATAAGACACATACGTATATGTGTGTCTCATTATTATCACGTCGTTTCCCTGCTGGAGTAAACAGAGAGAACAGAGCGCCACAATTTTCTTCTCTCGACACACACATTTTATTCTCTTCCACAGCTACATACATTCTTACACTGCTCCTATGATTTATCTTACTTTGTAAATTTATTTTATTCAAAATATGATTCAACGAAATATTTCTTCACCTTCCTCTACCACACCTTCCACTCTCATTTGCACTGATTAGTTGTTTTGTTTTTATTTTTTCACGCATTTGTTCCACGTGCCCAAATCATTCCAGATTGCTCTTTTTCATCTTACTCAACACATCAGTCTTAAGTTCACATTCTTCTCTAATCACTTTATTCCGTATTTTGCCATACATTGTCACCTCATTTATTCTTCAGACTGCACATATTTCTATCTTATTTCAACGTCCACATTTCACATTCATACATCGAAGTTGGTAGTAAATACCGTAGTGGACTATCATTTTAGCTGTAGTAGCAATAACATGATATGTAGTTGAAAATATTTTTCAGAATTTATGGCATGTTGACTGGGATTAAATGATGTCTTAAACGTGTTAAGGGCGTTGCAGCCTTCATTCTAGGGGCGATTTCAATAACGTTACTATTTTTTATAACATTGCCTCGAGGGTTAAGACTAAAATAATTTTCGAAACATCAGCTATCATTAAGGCGAACTCAATACAAGTCCAAAACATCAGCTATCATTGAGGCGAACTTAATACAAGTCCGAAACATCAGCTATCATTGAGGCGAACTTAATACAAGTCCGAAACATCAGCTTTCATTGAGTTGAACTCAATACAAGTCCGAAACATCAACTATCATTGAGTTGAACTCAATACAAGTCCGAAACATCAACTATTATTGAGGCGAACTCAATACAAGTCCGAAACATCAACTATCATTGAGGCGAACTCAATACAAGTCCGAAACATCAGATATCATTGAAGCAAACTCAATGCAAGTTCGAAAAATATTTTTAACTTGTAGAAAACAGCAGTGAATATTAAAAGGTGTAACTTAGTAATATCAGGTTTAAAAATAATAAAGTCTAATACTTGCCCGACAAATATAACAAAATGAACTCAGTTGGAAATAAGAAAAATGGCAAAACACCCAATCCACAAAACACCATAAAATGGCAATACACCCAATCCACAAAATACCATAAAATGATAATACACCCAATCAACAAAACACCTTAAAATGGCAATATACCCAATCCACGAAACACCTTAAAATGACAATACACCCAATCCACAAAACACCATAAAATGGCAACACACCCAATCCACAAAACAACATAAAATGCCAATACACCATAAAATGGCAATACACCCTACCCATAACACCATACAATGGCTTCTTCTTCATATTTTAGGCCTGTTGGCCTGTTATGGTCCTGCATCATTGTTTCTCTCTTGTGACGTCGACTGCCAGCTGTCTCCATATTTTGGGAGGTCGTCCTGGAAGTCTGCTTGCTTGGGGGATACTGTTCCTGGCCATTCTTACAGCTCTTGGTTCCGCCATTCTGAATACATGTTCGTTCCAGAACCTTCTTCTGTGTCGTCGCCATCTGACAAAATCTTCAACTTCGCACATACTTCGGATTTCTGTGTTATGTACTCTATCACGAAGGGTTTTGCCAGCGATACTCCTGAGTACCTTCATTTCGCTGGTTCGAAGGAGATTTTTGGTTCTGACAGTGTCAGCTCTGGACTCTATGCTGTATGTCATTATGAGGTGGACACAGGTCTTGTATATCCTCACCTTGCTTCGGATGTTCATATACTTGTTTTTCCAGATAGTGTTCTTTAAACATCTGGAAAATGGCAATATACCCAATCCATGAAACACCTTAAAATGACAATACACCCAATCCACAAAACACCATAAAATGGCAATACACCCAATCCACGAAACCCCTTAAAATGGTAATACACCCAATCCATAAAACATCGTAACAACATTAAGAGAGCAACATATAATATGTAAAATATTTTAGTTTCTTGTTCTTTATATTTACATGTCAAATAATACATTACTTTATTATTATATTTATAACATTAATCCCCGCTACACATAATTCTCCCTCTTATCTTGAAGCTAATACCGTACGAAGAGAGCCTCTAGGAACGTATACCGGGGATAATCCCCGCTATGCCTGATTTTTACTCTTATCTTGAAGCTAATACCGTATGAAGAGAGCCTCTAGGAACGTATACCGGGGATAATCCCCGCTATGCCTGATTCTTACTCTTATCTTGGAGCTTATACCGTATGAAGAGAGCGAGAGCCTCTAGGAACGCATACCAGGGATAATCCCCGCTCTGCATGATTCCTACTCTTATCTTGAAGCCAATTCCGTATGAAGAGAGCCTCTAGGAACGCATACCGGGGATAATCCCCGCTCTGCATGATTTTTACTCTTATCTTGAAGCCAATTCCGTATGAAGAGAGCCTCTAGGAACGCATACCGGGGATAATCCCCGCTCTGCATGATTTTTACTCTTATCTTGAAGCCAATTCCGTATGAAGAGAGCCTCTAGGAACGTATACCGGAAATAAATGTATTTTATAAAATAACAAGTAATTAATTATTGATTATTCCAAAAAATGAATTCCACTTATACGAGATGAGATAAGGAGAAAAACGGGAGGACAACAGATAAGTAATTAATACATTCACCCCTTTTACTCCACGTTAAACTGTTTGAGAAAAACAATTTTTTATGTGCCATAATAATATAAGCCATTTCCCTCATTTGCGAAATATTTCGTTACTAAAGAAATGCGTGCCATGGAAACAATACATGGGGTTACACAATATGTGACAGAATACGGAATGAAGTGATTAGGGATAAATGCGAATTTAAGAGTTGATGGGCTGGGCACGTGGAACGAATGAACGATGTGAGATTAACAAAACCAATATAATGCATAATGTTATGATACATAAATGTTATAATGCAAATGTGAGTAGAAGGCATGTAAGTCAATGATGTTTTGAAAGAAGGAAATTTAAAAGTCAGAGAAATCGTAGAAGTGAAATGAAACGGTGTATGGATGTAGATGAGGATAAAGATAATGTGTTACGTGAGAAAAAAGTCTGGCGATCTTTCCTCTCTGCTTTTCCCAACAGGAAAAACTCGTGATGGTATGTGTGTATTTCTAAGTGTAGTTTTCTTTCTCAGGGGTTTTATTTCAATAATTCTGAGCAAACTTTTGGTTTTCGTTGTTTCCGTTCTAAACTCCATTGTATTATTCATAATAAGCCTTACACGTTCTATTCTGGTATATTGTATTGTATCGCATTACAATTTAATTGTATACAGTACAATTTGGCGGGCTTTTTGCCATGTAGCAATATCTTCCAACCAACCAGGAAGATGTAAAAGAGGTCTTAAATGAAAATCAGACTGGAATTCTATTAAAAATCTGAGTTGAAACTACAACCTCGGAGCTGGAAGATAAACGTCTCACCAACGGGGCTACGAAGGTCGTCTATTGTGATTTTGAAAACTTGGGCAAAGTATGACGGCGTGATAAGATACACACAATGATTTATATTCTCATCGTGAACCGATTCGAAACTAGGATAAAAAGTTAGTCCTTAAGGGATTACGAAGAGGTCAAGAGGGTTGTTAATCTGGATGCTCTTATTTCGAGGAATCGAAGATCTGAAGCAGAGATCCGAAGACGAATTTAAATGGCAATAACAGCTTTGACAAGTCTAACATAGATATTGATTAACCGGTCTATACTGAGAAGAACCAATATCCGTCCGGTTAAGTCTAGTATTCTCGAAACATAGACGATAAGAAAGAAGGAAACAAACTTGAGAAATGCCTTCGAGATGTGATGTTGGAGGCAGATGCTTCGTATCCCGTGCAAGGCGCACCAACATGTCTATCATCCAAAAATTGGAGATTACTGACAGACTTTCGACAACATGCAGAAAAAATATTAGGGCGTACTTTGGACACGTTGCTTGAAAAAATATTAGTACGTACTTTGGACACGTTGCTTGAAAAAATATAAGGACGTACTTTGGACACGTTGCTTGAAAAAATATTAGGGCGTACTTTGGACACGTTGCTTGAAAAAATATTAGGACGTACCTTGGACACGTTGCTTACAAAAATAATACAAGTTTTAAGAATCTGGTGATCACGGGGGTCATTGAGGAAAGAAGACCAAAAGCAAGTTGTCTTATGAGGACAGATCAAATAAAATAGTAAACAGGTCCTCTTTAAACGGTGTATTCAACATGTCCCAGGACTTGGAGGATAGGACACAGGCGGTGCGCCAAATTTGAGATATAATAGATGACCATAACGCAAGGTGTTGGGCACATGATGAAAAAGAATGGGAAATATTGAAGAAGACACGTGAAATCGAACGTAAATTAAAACGTAGTATTGCATTATCATACGCCGAAAGTAGAGCGATTTTGGTATTTTTGTGAGGGTAAATAGCTTTTTTTTCTTTTTCAATACGATTAAAAAATCATCCCTTATATGGAATTTTCCCTTACAAATATTCACGTCGAGTATGGAAAAAAACATTAAGGATTTTATTAGTTTTTCGCTCGAGAGTGAATTTATTACGAAGGGCGAGGAAAACTTGATAGATACTAAAAATATTCTATATTTTCGTGATGAAAGACAATTCGTATTTTCATTATAATGGATTGATCAATACAGCGAGGGCCTCGCGGATACGGAGCCCATGTTACATAACCAACCGTGTTCTCTGTCAAGCTGGGGAGCTTTTAACTTGTCAAGATCTCATTCAATTAACTCGCTGTCGTATTTGATGTAAGACAGTGAAACTTGAATGTGGAAAAATACTGAAATAAGAAAAGGGTACGTAACAATTTATAAAGTAAACCCTTTTACCAATCTGAATTATTGATTCACATATATTGGAAACAACATGTTCTTCAGCCCATTGATCGAGATTTTAAGTTTAGGGACACTAGAGTATGCACAACACACTGATACGTGTGATGACAAACGAGTGTCGTGCATACTCTAGTGAAGCTATACTATCGCTAATGAAGAAACGATAACTTGTAATTATACTTTCTAGACGAACTATTCTACCTTTTTTAATATCTTTTCGGGTAGCAAAAGGGATGGAACCCGAAACCCCCAGGTGGGCGCTAAGCGTCTTACCAACCAGTCCACGGAGGTCGTCAAAGTCACGATTAATTAAAAGCGATTATAACAAGTTCAATGAGCTAGAAAACCTTGAGGTATTTCTTGCAACGCATGCATAAATTAAACCCCTCTTATCTCGCCGAAAATTTTCAGCGTCTTTCCAATCATGGATTAGCGCTACGCTCAAACATAGATTGTCTATTGGCCTTTCCAGTTCACCGCTCCTTTTTTTTTTTACGTCGTCCTTTACTGTCCATGCAGTGAGACTCTAGAATCAGTTACAAACCAATATAAGACTCGCTCCGTCCTTGGCATGATTTAAGAAGCGACTGAAAAAAGTCTTAATTTCTAGTCAGTAAAAGAACGTGTTTCATTCCCGATTTTTTCCTTTCTCATCCACCATCCCTTCCTTTTCTTTTGATTAATGATATCTCACTTTATATGAAAAAGAATGTTAGGGTGATTGGCCGTTTTTGTGGGGTTCGTGGGCATATGCTCACGTATGTGTTTATGGATTTCGTAGGGATGGATAGTCATTTGAATGATTTATGCCACCGTGTAACTTGCTTCATTTACTTTTGTCTGGTTGGTTGGGAGAGATTGCTGCCTGGCAATAAGCCCGCCAGATTGTATTTGCAATAAAAGTGTTTAAAATAACAAATTAATTAAGGGGCCTAACAGCGACATAAAATATATTACATCTGACGTTAGTTCATAGTAATAATAAAAGTCAAATATGTAAAGCGCCATTTAGATATTAAATTCTCCTAAAGGGTGGTCTAACTCGAGGACTCAAACCCGCTATTAATCTTCTTCTTCTCAGTGTCATGTCAGGTCCCCTTTACGTTGAATATCACTTGAGAGTAGATATCTTTGTCCCCGGCAGCCCGAAAAAGATCCCCAACGCCCCTTATACCAGTTTAATCATGTATATTGCGGAGCCAGGAGATTTGCCTCCTGCCAACACCTCTTCGGCCTTCTATTTTACCTTGGATGATCAGGTGCAGTAATTTGTAGTTTGCTCCTTTAAGTACATGACCCAAGTAGGACACCTTTCGGATTTTAATATTAGTCAGCAACTCTCTATCGACTTTGGCTCTTTGAAGAACCCTTTGTTGCTAACCATATCCGTCCAGGGTATCCGTAGCATTCTCCGGTGTATCCACATTTCGAATGCTTCCAGTCGGTTCATACTACCAACTTTGAGGGTCCATGATTCCACTCCATGTAATAACACTAACCAAACGTAGCATTTGACTAACCGTTGTCGAAGTTTTAAGTTTAGATTATCGTCGCAGAATACGCTTCTCATTTTATTAAAAGCCGTACGAGATGATTGAATTCTGCACTTGACTTTGGTTTCTGGGTTGAGGTCTTCCGCTATTAATGAGAAATTATTATAAAAATATTACAAAATAAATGTAGACAAGTCGAGTATTGAGTTAAGAAGGTAGTGACTGCGTGTATTATGTTAAGTATTTGATTTATTTAAAAAATGTAGAAAAATTCTCTGATGATATTTTACAATTATATTATTTTTAATGTAACTAATATCTAAAAAAAAACTTTTTTAATGTAACATAGTCACAACAGTTTCATCTTCTGTGAAAATTGAATCCATTATTTATTTTCTTTCCCATCGTAGAGATTTAAATTCATTGCAACATTCAACATATTATTGTTGCCTTTTGACATCTCTCAAGAGTTTTGGCACCCATTTTTCGCTGCCCTTATTCATGCGAAAATAATTATACAGAATTCGAAGCACGGTGGTTTTTGAAAGCTCACACCTTCCTGCTATTTCTTTTTGATTTAGTCTTCTATCTTATAATGCTTGCTCTCGCACTAGTGCAACTGTTTCTGAAGTGAGTTCTTCTGCCCTTCTGTCTTGACTAGGGTCATATTCAGTCAATTATCTCCCATAGTGAAACTGTTAAACCCAATCTTTCACTATAGAATTTGACGGCAAATGTTATCCAAAGACAGCATGTAGACGTCGTTTAATTCTGCTAAACTTTTCCCTTCTTTAGAAAGAAACTTTATAATCGCGTGACATTATTTTTTTTACATTTCATAACATAACAAAACAACACGTCTTCTATCTGCTCTAGTTGACATACTACTAAGGGTAGAGATATCAAATTTAAATTGAGACATTGCTTGACCATGGGCTGGGCATCCAGCCGTCTGTCCATACACGGTCTAACTTATGTAGGCTTGAAAACTTTGAACCTGGGTGGTATATAAATTATGGTTTGTAATAAATCAAAAGTTAGTTTTCTTATTGACGTCATCGATCACCATTAAACTATGGAAAATACGAAGTTAGAATAAAGCAAACCTTTTATGATTTAAAACCTGAAACACTAATTTACCTTGAACACGTGAAAACCATTTATATTGAATATATTTTTAAAACATTGCTGAAAATCTTGTATCGTTTTCAGTTCATGGTAAACGGGTAGATCCTTAATCAGCCATCAAATTCCCATTACACGTGTCTCAGCATATTCTTTACAGCATGCTTAGGGATCGACTATATAGATAATGCGTACTTAACTTAAAGAACTAACAGTCACGAACTTCTCGTTCTCTTACCTTACTTATCCACTTAGATATTTTGAAATCTATTTATACTTTCTAATTTTCACAATAAAATTTACAAAGCACTCTCCTGCTCAATTAGGCGAATGCCTCATCTTGAGACAGGCAGGGTTAACAAAACGAAATTGAAAGAAAATTAAAGAAAAAAAAAGTAATCAATATCAAAGAACAAATAAAAACGAAATTAAAGATACAGCCTTATCGACAAAACAAAAGCGTTTTATTTAAGGTTTTACATTCAAATATACTAATACACGTTCACTTTCATTTCATATCTGAAACTAATAATTACTATGAAACAATAATTTATATAGCACCGTTTAGAGAGTGACTTCTTCGTCATAAGTATGGCACGCGATGTCTGAGAAAGAGGTGCACCTGTCGATTGCGTAACGCATAATTATAAAGTTTCTCGCTCGTGAGGACGTACATATATAAAACCGACCGAAATTCTGCGTAAACTGACGGCACAGTTTGGGGATTAAACATTGTCAAAGCCTTGCGTGTTTGCCTGGCATAAGAGGTACATAAAAAGCCGTGAAGGGGTCAAAAACGAGAGCTATGATCGTCGTCCTCGGACGAGCATTACCGAACAGAATATTGACGCCATTTGTGATCTTCTGGAAGGCGACCTATGTTTGACAGTTTTCGAAATTTGTTCTGTGATAGGAATAAGTTATCGGAGCACTCAATCTATAATCACAAAGAACCTAAGATTCCGTAAAGTGTCTGCTCGATGGGTCTTACGTCTTTTGACTGCAGAACAAAAGTTATCACGTTTGCACGTCAGTGAGTGGCTCTTGGCGCGGTTTGCACAAGAAGGGAACACATTTTTGAGTCGCATCGTTACCTGCATTGAAACTTGGGTACATCACTAACATATAATATATGCCCAAGTTGAAACAAGCCAGCATGTAGTGGAGAAAGAAGGATGAGGCAGTCCCTGTGAAAACCAAGACTCGGCTGTCAACTGGTAAGGTGCTTTCGACCATTTTTTGGGATCGTCGCGGCATTTTGCACATCGAATTTTTGCACGATCGTCGCATCATCAATGCGATGTACTACTGCGAGCTTTTGAGTGAAGTTAAACTTGCTTATCGATGCAAAAGACGTGATCAACCAAGACGAGAAGTGATTCTTCTCCACGACAACGCGAGGCGTCATACTGCAGCAGTGACATGCGAGCAATTGGAAGAAATGAATTGGACACGACTAGAACACCCTCCCTAAAGCCCTGATCTATCGCCCTGCGGTTTTCATCTCTTTGGTCCACTGAAAGAAGCTCAGAGAAGCCAAAGATTCAACAATAGGATAGATGGGTTTATGCGCAATTTGCTATTGACACAACCAACTTCTTTTTACGATGACGGGATGAAAAAAATACCGATCTGCTGGAAAAAATGCATTTCTAAAGCACGAGGCTATGTAGAAAAATAATGTGTACTTGGTCCTTTTCTTTCAGCATATAAGAAAATTAAAACAAATAAATCTCATTTACGTTTGATCCACCCTCTTAATACATTTCATCATCCATCGTCTTGTACTCGTATTTCATGTCTGAAGATGGCGGCAGCCATCGATGACCCTTTTAATGGTATCCTTTCATCTGAATCTGTCCCGAGTCGATCGGAGAGCATCCGATATTGAAGATCTTGTCGCGGACCTGATCAGGTCAACGCATCTAGTTGAAGATCTTCCTCGAGATCTCATTCTTTCGACACTTTCGACGAGCACAAGTTTTTCCAGGCTATTCGAATTTCTTCTCATGATGTGGCCGAAATACTGCAGGACACGTCACATACACAATGACGAGAGGCGATCTTTTATTTTGAACTCGCCTAAGATGGACACATTTGTTCTCATGACTGTCCATGGAATCCGTCGTCTTTCCGATACTCCTGAGGTCCAAGTTTCAACACCATACAAAAAGTATGTTATTGTGAGAGAGAAAAAGTTCAGCATTAAATTGTTTGAGTATATTTAGGCGTCATTTTCAGTACTGGGTGCTTTTTTCTAAAAAATCTATCGTAATGATAGATTGAATCGTCAAAATTAAAAAAATACGTTGTATTATAAATGTATTTGTTATTTTCTTATATTGTTGAATTAAAGGTATTGTGTCATTTATTCGAATAAAATATAATGTAAACAAATACTTAAGTTTTTTCACTTGTGATTTGAATACATAATGAAAGTTGAAAAGCGCTTGTTGACTATACAATGGCAAACTCCAATGGGATAGGATTTTTGGTCGCTTCACAAAAAGTTTCGAATCTCAGACGAATATAATTTGATTTGTCTGGTATTTACCCATGGTATTTGCCATTGAATAGAAGGTGAGATAAAATAAAACGAGAAGGACAAATTGATCTCATTCAAGAACACAATGATAGATTTTTTGAAGATGAGATGCTTCGTGATATTCCCGATGTAACGATTTTTATGGTTCGTGATTTTTTTTACAAAAGCTTTTGTCTTGAACTACCATAAACCATACTATTTTTAATATAAACATAGTTTATTTTCACTTAGAAGTTATTGAGACTCCATTTATTTGCGACAGCTGTGGCCTAGTTGCTAAGACACCTGTCCTTTAATCCGGAGGTTGCAGGGTTAATTCTCGTGATTTTTTTAAATTATTCTTGTATTATATTTTGTATATTGTTTATAGTTAAGGCATAAACGTTGTGGAGGTTTAAAGACATTGTAATTTGTTTTATCAAACACTGTTCATTCCACTTTTTGTAACGGTATAACCCTACCGGTTTCAAGGTGCACACCTCATCTTCAGGGGAGCATAAACAAGACTGAATTCTGTTCGAACTGGTACCGATATACACGCGTTTAACGGTTGGGGATATTTGGGCTGGAAGCTGAGGGCTGAGGGAGGCATGGGACGATCTCGGCCAGCAGCGGAGAGATTTTTGGGATATATATGTTTATCAGACGTTCGCGTCGAAGCCTTGAAACCGGTAGGGTTATACCGTTACAAAAAGTGGAATAAACAGTATTTGATAAAACAAATTACAATAAATTACAAATTTCACTTAAGGCTTCTTCATGATCATTTTGTTTGGTTGGAATATATTGCAATATGGCAACAACCTCGCCAGATTATACCGTATACAGCGAAAGTGTTATATGATAATACATATTGAAAGTATTGTCCGACATGTTTCGATTTCACAATTGTTTCATTGTGTTACACTTTCATTGGAATTTCGATTCCTGATGGTACCCAAAAAAAAAAAAAAGTCTCATTCTGATAACAGATCCTTAGGTAACAATATTCGTACGCGCCGAGTGTATATGAGTGTTATTGTATCTTCACATGCGGTAATTTTAACAGCACGTGCAACTCCAGTGGTTCTGAATCTGAAATTAGGGGTGTAGACTATATCGTCTTCCGGTCAAGCTCGTTTAAGGGTACGATATGAAAAAAAAAATGTATACAATATTCAACCTGGTGATTTTATTGCCATGTGACAACCTCTTCAACCAACGAAAATGATTTGAGAAGCCTCAAATTCAGACCAGACTGAATCCATTAAAAAAATGATAAAACAAATTACAATGTCTATCAGGAATTGTCCCCACAACCTTGGTATCAGGATACTGTTGTGTACTTGGTATTGGGATAACGGAGGTTGTATTAACATCTTCAAAGGACAACAATATACGGCGATAAGTAATACACATGGCTTTGTAGAGCGTCGTCTCTGTCGCACGATGCGCTAACAGTTCGGTACGCGACGACGCGACGGAACACGTGTATGAATGACAGAGACGGCGCTCCACAAACCCGAAGTTAGCCGATTATGGCCGGCAGTCTCTTTCTTACCCCGATGTGTATTACTTACCGACGGGTACCGTGCTTAGAATTGTTAATTAGAGTGCTTACGAGAATGTACGTGTATATGTGAATGTATTATTTTAATAATGAAAATCCACCTTAATTGTAAGAAAATAAAATAATATTCACGGATTGTACCTTCACGTAATTTCCCTGTTGAGGTAGGCAGATAGAACTGAACACCAGACTTTACCATCTCGACACACATTCTGTACCTCTACATCCATACACCTTTTCATACACCTTCTATGATTTTTCTGGCTTCCTAAGTTTCCTTCTTTCAGAATATCATCCACTTAATCCAACCTTACTTTCCTAAATCTTCATCTCACACGCCTTTCACTCACATTTGCACTATATATTGATCTTTCTTCATTCGTTCGTTCCACATACTCAAACTATCGGAATGTATTCTTTTGAATCTTACTAAACACATCTGTTATAAATTCACATTCATTCCAAACCACTACATTTCTTTTTTTTTCATACATTATCACTTGATGTATTCATCTCAAAGCATGCATTTCTTTAGCATTTATTCAACTCCTCTCAATCTTCTTCCACATCTTCATTTCACTACCACACATTTTAGTTGGCACCAAAATTCTATATGGGGTAATTATCTTAGTATATTTTGATACAGCTACTCTAAAATATATATTATATATTTAAGTGCCTCATTGGACTTTGTTTCCTATCACTTCACGACTTAATTAACGCCCTATATCCTTCTTAATTCTTCCATCATCTTAGAAAATACTACCTAAATAGCACAAACCCTCAATTTTCTCCATTCTTTCATTATTCACCTATATACCATATACCAATTCCTGTAGCGTAAAACACCAAGGAAAAATAATAACAAATAATAATAAAAAATAAAATTTTAGCGATAAACCTTTGTTTTAAAATGGCTTTAACGCCAACAATCCAGAGAAAATAATAACGTATCCAGGGCTCGAAACAAAACTGCTGATACACACCGTGACTCATTCAGTCCATTTTGACAGCTTAAAATATTAATGAGCTCGTTTCGTAAGTCTTGTTAAAAAAATACATAGAAAATGAACGGGAGAAACTCCCCTCCACCCAGTCACCGGCCCAATGCCTGACGTAACGGACACCCCCCGTTTAATATACCCACGCTGACCAGCCCCCCCAAAATGAATGACACACGCGAAACACGTGACCAGAACCACGTGACCGAAGCAGTGACACCAAATTGATTGAATATTGAACGAATATTATTTTCCGATAATTTAATAATTTTTAGGGATTTCTGATAACTTTTTCATATATTTTGTAACACAGCAAATTAATCGAGATTTTCAATCAGAACATATAACCAGTGTTCGTCCAAGCATAGTTTCGTCATGTCAGCAGGTCAGTAAAAGTATTACAAGTAGTATTTATATCATGCGAGATCTGGAAGTTTTTTTCCGTCTGTGCCGTCGTTTTGAACCCGTGTTGAAAATATTACCGCTAATTGTTTGAGAGTTTTGGACTTCATAATGCGACACTCAAAGGAATTCAAGGGAGTACACACAATCAAAATTCTCTATCGCACTCTGGTAAGGAGTAAACTGTAATACAATTCCAGTATCTGGATGACTTTATGCAATTAAGCAGTACTGGAGAGGGTACAGAACCGATTTTTACGTTGCATCAGATTTACATGTAGGTCTTTTTCTTCTTCTTCCTCTTGGTTTAGGTCGTATGACCTGTTTGTGACGGTGGGCTGTCCTGGGATGATGACGTCCAGCTGTCCTTCCACTTTTTCGGCGGCCTTCCTTGTAATCTCCTGTTGTTAGGGTTTTCAGTCTTAGCGATTTTTGCCAGTCTTGTATCCTCTATGCGGTCCACATGATCCCTCCAGAAGCGCCTTCTGCTTCTTCTCCACCTCACTGTGTCTTCAACACCATAGACAAACCTTATCGTCTCATTTCTGATACATGTAGGTGGTATCTTAGAAATGATGATGTCAACTATAATGTGTTGTTATCGAGTCTGAACTTGATAAAACTTTTCGATCGTAGAGTGATATTTGATTTGATCCTGCTTTTCAAAAAAAGTAAATAGGGTGACTGACTGTCCGCAGTTACTGGAATTGATTAACTTCTGAATTCCTTTTAGAAATACGAGACTTGAGTATATTCCGGCGCCAGAGTATTGGAGCTGACTATTACTCGAATTCTCCCGTACCCAGATTGCAACGATTGGGTAATGACTATCCTGTTGTATCGGACATATTTGGTGACAGTCTTTGTCTGAACTGTAAATCTGACGCAACAGCGTGACTCTTATTGATTTTTCTTCTCTTTCTCTTCGTTGATTTCGTTTCTCTCAAACTTTTCAAATAAATATTATATATTGAAGTTTCAATGTTGCCTTTTTTATGCATTGTAGTGGATTAATTATATATACGTAAAAAAATGTTGCTATTTTCATAGATTGTTGAGTTCTTTGATTACCTGAGCCTTCACCTGTCTCATGTTTGTATTTTACGTGTCATAGGTGGTTTACATGTGTGTACTGCTTTCTGATATTTTTTGTATGTGATTTATGTAAATAGTCATAATTTTTGTGACAAGTTGTATTTATATTCATGCTCACTCACAATTCTAATTTGAGTAGTGACCTTTTTTAATGGTCGATAAAGTACTGAACATTGTAAAAAAGTAAATAGAATTTATCAATTATATACAATGTATGGAAAAAATAAAACACTCGTTACTGAGTCAATTCAGCCCTCATTCTCCTAAACTCTCATTACTCAGTCAATTCAGCCCTCATCCTTCTAAACTTTCATTACTCAGTCAATTCAGCCCTCATCCTCCTAAACTCTTATTACTCAGTCAATTCAGCCCACATCCTCCTAAACTCTTATTACTCAATCAATTCAGCCCTCATCCTCGTAAACTCTCATTACTCAGTCAATTCAGCCCTCATCCTCCTAAACTCAGTAACAGTATTGTACTAAATATGTATGTCCACATCCGAGTCAGCTGCCGCATTTTACTCTCGACATATTCTTACTTCTGGGTTATGGAAATCGATATTGCTTCTAAATGCAGCTACGTTGACATGTTTGGTTCTATTTTATGAGTAAATTAGGCATCGTCAGAAAGATCTTAGAAAAAATGGATGAAATGAAAGTGTGAAAGGGGAAGTAAATGAAATATAACAATTTTACGAATAGCGTTATTTTATTTATAGTTAAGGCATTAACATTGTGGAGGTTTCACACTTGCCACCCTGTGATGAACAGCGAGTGAACAGGACTTATATTTCATTTGATTATTCGACGTTTTAATACATAATAAAATGATTTTTATAGCTGATTACAAAATATAACCTAGAAGATTTTGCATAATTTTGATTTAAAGTATACATTTTTCACTGGACGCTTAGCGTCCAGCACCGTGACTGGCGGATTTTTTAGCGCAGTAAGGCAAGTGTTAAAGACATTGTAATTTGTTTTTTATCAAGCACTGTTTATTCCACTTTTTATAACGGTATAACTCTACCGGTTTCAAAGGCTTTCACCTCATCATCACACGTAAAACCTGCTAAGTTACCTGGTTATGCTGACGCATGTTTACAGCACGCAGAATGTTTCTCATATATCTAGCTGTTGAAATGTCTTCAGCTTGAGACCAGTTGGTTTTCCACTTTCCACGATGCTGAGCCATCTGTCTTCTGTCATCAGGTACCCTGCACAAAGTCAATGACTCACGCAAACTATTCTTAAATATTTTCATCTGCCCACCAGCCCTTTGTTTACCTATTATATTGCCGTTTTGGACGTGTTTTGTTAACCTATGATCGTCGATGCATATCACATGTCTTATCCACCTCAATTTTATCTCTACAAGTTTAACGTTGGTGTGTTGTAGAAAACTATTGATATCTTTATTTGTAAAAAGATGTTGGTTCACGCCTATGGATATATTGCCAAAACTCGGTCACAAGGACTCGTCCGTTCACTTTCAGCTGTACCGCGTGCAAGGGAGGTTAACTATTGAACTGATGTGAAGGTGTTGCAATCCCTTATGTCCATAGTTTAGGGCGTATAACGCGAATAAATGAAAAAAAAGTCGACGATTTCCCCTTCGATTTCCAACTCTAATAAAAGCGTTGGAACTATTCATTAAGTCAATTCAAGGTATGCTCAGTATCCTTATGTATATCTACATTCCAAAACTATTCAAAGCCTTCAATATATTCAAAGTGAAAGCCGTCTTCGAGAATACAACTTAATTATACAGCCGAAGTAGTGAAATTCCTGTCAGCACCCTGCGGTTCTCTCCCTGAGGGTCTAGTGCTTGCGTATTGGTCACGCGTGATCTGGCGAGGCTGCGTGACCTAATACATTATACAGGAAGGCTGGCGAGACACCCTCCAACATCTATATTCACTCATTCATCATACAGTGCCTCACAGGGGCGGACTTCTTATTTGGACATTTTTAGCATCCATGGTCTAACTCTCTCTCTCTCTGGTATTGTTTCGAAAATTAAAAGAAACAAGAGTTTTTATAGCTGTGGAGTGTTATTGAAAGCTACCCAATTTCTCTTTGGTCTTGGAGGCTTCAATGGCTAACATTTAAGCTTAAATCTTGTCATTTCGACCTGTTGTAACTTTTGTGACAATCAGAATAAATCCGCAGAACAAATTCTGTAGTATTACGATGATAAAAGAGTCTATAATTTCTGAAGAGATCTCCACTTAGCCTTAAATAGGTTCATCTTTGGACCGATTAGTTATTCCAATTTAATGGCATCAAATGATAGTTTTGCTGTATTCTAAGCTTTCTGTGAAAATACTGACAACTTGCTGAGCGGTTTGAACTTCTGAACTCAAAGCATTTTTTACTGCTATGTGGTGGAATCGAACTGAATTGTGAGGTGTACAAACTCGACGTGTTCGAGAATCCTAGAAAATAAATTTCCTCTCTAAATTGCGCTTTATAATTTTTTTTTTAATTTTTTTTTTTTCTAATAGGCAATCTACCCAAACTAGGGTTAATTGTGCTGCCAAATTAAAGTCAGTATGCAATTTAAAAAGAATTCCAATTCTAGATATAATAAATCCAATTTAATAACAATTCCAATTCTAAACAATTTAAAGCTTCCATTAGTTAAGCTTGTGGCGGTCGCCCACTCGAAATACTGTGGGCATTCATACATACGGTCAATGACCGATGAGATGACCTTCGCACTCCTCGACAATCTAAATAGGCAAGTTCGAAGTTCACCCGCCGGCCATTCAACCCATAGCCTTGCGGACCGCATTCCATACTAGAGAGAGAACGCACCACGCTTGTCTCGCCAGTTCCGTATTTGAATGATACCTACATACAACAATTAATCGTTTTGCATTCGCAGAAACGAGACGTAGGCATATCGCGAGCGCATTCCCGCGCACATTCTAAAATGATATAAATACCTACGTTACTAATAAAATTGGACTCTCTTTCCGCATTGCGATCTAACGTGTTTTATTATTTATCAACAAATCATCATCATCATCTCTTCCCTTAAGGACTAATTCCTAAAAGCTCATACTTATGTACTTAGAGACGGTAAGAGAATTTGTGTGTTTTTTGGTTGCCATTGAAATGTATCGATCCTTCCATATTCTCTAATTTCGCCATCGAGTTCTTTGCCATCGTAGTTCTTCTCCCCATTTAATGTTTCAATCGCCGTCATCTGCTTTGCAAGATCCGAGATATAAAATATAAATTGCTTAGCACCTTAAGATCTTGGATATTATTGATCATTAGAAGCTGAGTTTCTCAATTAATAATCGTGACTTTGTTTTCTATTTGTGTTTTTCAAGACCGAGTTTCTTACTCTCAAACTCCACAGACTAGAAGAAATTTGTTATTTCTTCACAAATATCCTCAATGAAACTTATATCAACTGCATACATGACATTTATTTAGGACACTGACCTTACAAGGAAAATTTTCTTCAGCGATCCTATCGGGTAAAGAAGAGTTGTTCTTCCCAGTGTCATGCCAGGTCCCCCCAACGTTGAATATCACCTGAGAGTCTTTGTTCTCGGCAGCCCGAAAAAGATCTCCAACGCTCCATATACCAATTTATTCACGTATATTGCCGAGCCAGGAGATTTGTCTCCTGTCAACACCTCTTTGGCCTTCTATTTTGCCTTGGATGATCAGGTGCAGTAATGTGTACTTTGCTCCTCTAAGTACATGATCCAAATAGGACACCTTTCGGATTTTACAATAATATAAGTCAGCAACTCTCTATCAACTCTGGCTCTTTGAAGAACCCTTGTGCTGCTGACCATATCCGTCCAGGGTATCCGTAACATTATCCGGTGCATTCACATTTCGAATGCTTCCAGTCAGTTCATACTACCAACTTTAAGGGTCCATGATTCCACTCCATATAGTAACACTGACCAAACGTAGCATTTGACTAACCGTTGTCGAAGTATCAAGTTTATATTATCATCGCAGAATACGCTTCTTATTTTATTAAAAACCGCACGAGATGATTCAATTCAGCACTTGACTTCGGTTTCTGGGTCGAGGTCTTCCACTAGGATACTTCCGAGGTATTTAAATGTTTCCACTCTCTCTATATCAGCACCGTTCAATGTAAGACGTGCTCCTGCGTGATCCTGCCGGCCAAACACCATGAACTTAGGTTTAACCCTTCCCTTACGGGGATAAAAATAATACGCGTGCTCCGGTGTTGGGTAGTGAGTACGCAATAAAAAATTTGCGATTTTAAATCGGAAAAATAAGAACATTCATAGATAATCGCCTTAATTAATTATAATTGAAGTTAAAAATTATAATAATTGAGATTTATTTGCTGAAAACATTAAAAAACCATCTGGCAACGCTCACGGAACGGGCGTACGTCTAACCTATTTGCAAGCTTAGAAGCTACTAGTGGCGCGGAACGTCAGTCGCATACCCCGGCGCTTACGCTTATGCTTGCGACGTTGAGACAATTCAGCTCCTCGCAATTCAGTCTAGTATGCAAGAGTGAGATGCGAATATAGTGTCGCGCTTCCCGCATACTATTCACCTATTGTCAAGACGAGGCACTCGCAGCGTTTAAATGCGAATTTGTTTTCGATCTTTACAAAACACCTCGATGTAGTCGATAAATTCTGATTATTATTAATATTATTTTTTAAATCAATGCGTAAATATATTATGGAGGAATACCTAAAATCTTAACCTTGTATTTATTATATTTATAGAGGTATTGATGGTTATTAGAAGCAACGTGTAGAAGATACCCAACACAGGGAAAGAAAGGTTAATCACGTTCATGTTCAGCCCCAGCCTCACACTGGCTTCATTAATTCTATCTATAAAGAAGAGTTAGGAAGACCAATCTATCAACTATTTTAGACAGAAACGCCTTATTCATATTATGATACGAATCTTTATACATTAGTTCCATCTTCCAAATTTTATGTCAAGGCATATATTTTATTTAACTATAACAGTCTCCTTATCGAGGTAGGCATAAAGGAGAGAGCACCAGACTTTTCTATCACGAAACATATATTTCACCTGATCTACATCCATACATCTTATGTGATACAACTCCCACAATTTCTCGAACTTTGACATTTCCTTCTTTCCAAATATCATACACTTGATTCAGCCACTTTTTTCTTGGTCTTCCTCTACTACGCATTTCCCTCCCATTTGTACGATATATTTATTTTGTTAACCTTTCTTCATGCATTTACTCCTAACCATAACAGTGTGTTCTACTTCATCTTACTTAATACATAACCCTTAAGTTCACATTCATCCCTTATCAGTTCATTTCGTATTCTGTTATACATTGTTACCCCACGTATTCTTCTAAGTGCACGAATTTCTACAGTATTTGTTCTACTTATTTTAGTATACGAGTATTTTCACGTTAACGTTTCACTTCTGTACATCAAAGTTCATATTAAAATACTTTTGTGGACTATTATCTTAGCAATTTTTGATACTGTCGGGTTTGAGTATATTTGTTTTAGTGCCCATTTCACTTTTTCCTTGTTACTACACACCGTTTGATAGTCCTCGTTACTATTTCATCATCAAAGGAAATACTATTTTAATAACTCAATTTATTATCGTTTTAAATATTTTGTTGTTTTGTATTTGGTTGTTTTATAATTATATAAATAATACAATCGTTCAGTTTAATAGATCCACTCCTGTAATTGGCCATGGTCCAGGAGATGTACGTGACCTGTCATTGCAAAAAAACTTTCCCACAAGAAACGTCTTATTTTTCTTTTCGTCCAACAAAAATATGCGAAGCATACTGGGCGATAAGGGTGCGGAGTCCGAGGAGGGTGGCCAAATATTATTATTGACGGCGTTCTTTTGGAGTTGACACCTCTTTATACATTATGGAAGGAAGTTCCAGAACATTTGTCACTCTAGACTAAGACACCAGAGACACGTCTCTGTGTGGAAGCCTTTTATTTCTCATTAGGGTGTCTTGGATAAAAAAAATCGTATTTTATAGTGACTTGAACTTGATGCGATTTATTGAAAAAGGTAAACACTTGTCTAATTTACTTCTTATTTTTTAAAATTCCTCTAGTTTTTGGAGATTAGCGATGATCATGACGTTCGTTGAGGAACAAGCTCTAATTAAATGTTTGAAATCATTCTAGGTTCTTCAATCAGGAGACGCGTCATGTTCTCACATGTTCTCTCTTAAAGATATGTTTCCATTGTATCTTCCAAATCTGTGTCTAACAGATGTTCCTTCAGAGAGGAATAAAAATGTGGTCAATTTTGTCTTTATGTATTATCATAGTATAAATAGGCCAAAACCCATACGATGGTTGTCGTCGAAGAAAGAATACGAGAATTGAATTTTGAATACAAGAGAGCGAGAGAGGAATACTTGGATTCTCTCCGAAAGTAATTAGAAAGTTGAATCTCGGTGAGTCCTTGATACTGAACGAATTTTAAATACCTAGCTAACAATTTTTGATCCGGTGTAAAAGGGGACGATGTATAAATGATATATATATATATATATATATATATATATATATATATATATATATATATATATATATATATATATATATATATATATATATATATATATATATATATATATATATATATATATATATATATATATATATATATATATATATATATATATATATATATATATATATATATATATATATATATATATATATATATATATATATATATATATATATATATATATATATATATATATATATATATATATATATATATATATATATATATATATATATATATATATATATATATATATATATATATATATATATATATATATATATATATATATATATATATATATATATATATATATATATATATATATATATATATATATATATATATATATATATATATATATATATATATATATATATATATATATATATATATATATATATATATATATATATATATATATATATATATATATATATATATATATATATATATATATATATATATATATATATATATATATATATATATATATATATATATATATATATATATATATATATATATATATATATATATATATATATATATATATATATATATATATATATATATATATATATATATATATATATATATATATATATATATATATATATATATATATATATATATATATATATATATATATATATATATATATATATATATATATATATATATATATATATATATATATATATATATATATATATATATATATATATATATATATATATATATATATATATATATATATATATATATATATATATATATATATATATATATATATATATATATATATATATATATATATATATATATATATATATATATATATATATATATATATATATATATATATATATATATATATATATATATATATATATATATATATATATATATATATATATATATATATATATATATATATATATATATATATATATATATATATATATATATATATATATATATATATATATATATATATATATATATATATATATATATATATATATATATATATATATATATATATATATATATATATATATATATATATATATATATATATATATATATATATATATATATATAT